>JASPKZ010000808.1:1800000-2122500 GCA_030220185.1 Diploptera punctata
TCTAGAGGGTACAAATCGAATCGATGTTTTGGGGGATGAAACAGGGAGAGAATGCATACCCTCAGGGGTGTAGGTTTTTTGGAGTGGCCACATTAAATTCATAGGGTTATTACAACACCATAAAACTTCGTCCCATATTAGAATAAGTCTGTGTAAAGGTATGTTGATATGCTACATGATTCAGGGTAGATTGCAAGACTCTATTTATTGAACAATCATATGTCAATGTTCCATTAAATATGAAGAACTGCATAAATTAAAGTAAATTCCTCTGAAAGTTGAATTTATGGACCTATTTTACTGACTAACAAAGTAATTCACAGGCGCTATCGAACCAGTAGGTTTATGGCCGCGCGGACATGAGCTCTCCATACATCCCTATCCTGAGCTAATGTTTTCCTATCATTCCCTGTATAATCTACTTCCTCAAATCATAGTTAATGTAATTCTCCCACCTCATTCTTGGTCTAGCAACTGGGCGTTTTCCCTCTGGTTTTCCTTCAAGAAGCTTCCATGCACGTTTTTCATTCCCCGTTCATGCCACATATCCTGCCTACAAGAGAACTGTTCTTATTATATCTGGCTTCCTATACATATCATGTAGTTTTCTCCATTCACATGTTTGTTCATCTCTTTTTTTGCCCCAAAAAAATACCTAATAACTTTATTCTCAAATACTCGTAATCTCCTTTCCTCTCTTACAGTAAGAGTCCATGTTTCGGATCCATATAAAATAACTGGGGGAATAACTGTTTTATATATTTTCAGCTTAACGTTTATTGAAAGGAGTTGGGACAACAAACTCTGGAGAATTTTGCCCCAATTGAGCCCATGTTCGCTTTTCTTGACGGTTGTATTTTACGGCGAAAGATCGTCACTCTTTCAACGACCAAGGTACTTTTTTTGTCTGGCTTATCACCTTTGACCTGTCCGGCATGGGTAAGCCTTTCGGCAGCAATCCTATCGTCGGCATAGCTCTCGGGATCATTTAAGCACGCAAGCCACTCCACCACGACAAGGTAAAGGTACCATAATAATAATAATAATAATAATAATAATAATAATAATAATAATAATAATAATAATAGTAATAATAATAGCTTTATTTTACCTGGCAGAGTTAAGGCCTCAAGGCCTTGTCTGCCACTCAACCAGGTTTTAAAAAAATACAAAAAAAAATAATCTTACATCTAAATTACAATATACATAAATGATTACATGTCATGAGTACAATACAATTAGTATTTATAATGTATTTTGATTTACTCTAAATTTAACGAATTAAATATATAATATATACAAGATATATAAAAAACGAGGAAAAGATTATTAATGACATAGTATAAAATTAAATAAATAGACAAACATTAATTATTAGACAACAGGTAACTGTATAAGCGTGACTTAAAGGTGCCAAGTGTGCGTCAACCCCTGATATCTTGAGGAAGGAGATTCCAGGAGCGGGCAGAGGCTACTGTGAAGGAAGTAGAATAAGAGGAAGTGCTATGAAGAGGAATTGTTAGCATACCGTTATCTTGGTGGGGACAAAATGTTGTATCATCACTAATTGGATTTTTTTTAGTGAAAATTTAGAATAGGCTGCAGAAATCTATTCTCTGTCATTAGAGCCAATAAAAAATTCTAATTCTTTCAAGGATCTTAATGTATAAGCCCCCATTAAAGGACTTTAGCTGACATTTTCACATTTACTCTCTGATTTTCCGCATCGATTAAATGTGTGGCATAGAAACTGATTAGATCGTGTTGTGTTGTCATAACTTTTTACTACAGGGTGCGGTAAACCATTGTTATGACGTTAACAAGCAAGAAAATGGACATTTTGTTATGCCTAGTCACAACAGAGCTATAAACAAAATAGAAACAGCAAAACTCACTAATTGTGCGGCATGATCCGACGTTTAAAAAATATGTTTTGTATCCAACGCAATGCTATTTGTTCAAGCGTTTTTATTTTGTATTCAAATAGCTGCAATCGCCATTCATGTTCATCGCTTACTCTTTGATTTAACGCTGCTTGACTATAATAAAAAACTAGCTGAAAATACCCAATGTTTACTTATTGTTTTTGTTACGTTTTTCATATTGTTTTTAAAGATTATCAGCAGTCAATGAAAATAATTTAAAAATTCACTCTATTCTTTTGTTTTATTTGATGACGCTGAAAATCTACCATTGTTTGCAAGTCTTAAAGCGTATCGGTAGGTGCATGTATCACGCGCACGGCTGCTCCGACTGGGATAACAGGATCGAATCCTGGCGATACCGGGGAGTGTTTTGGTGGACCATAACGGGATTTTCGGGTTTCTCTCGAGGTTTTCCCGCTTTCCGAATTACATCCCACTTCTATTTCCTCTCCTAGCATGTGAATACTTTTAAAATTCATATTGGATCTCCGCTGAGGTTGTTTTTTAATAAGATAAAAAATACAATATTAGCAGTTGTAACGGGAACGTTTAAGGGCTGTAGTGCCAGGGCAAGGGACTATATAACTCAGGGTTGTGGATTTTCACCGTGGGAATAAGACGAGGAGCGAACTAAGGACACTGAGTACAATAAGGAGGCTTGCCAAGACAACACTTCTTGAAGATATATATATATATATATATATAAACTGCTATAAAGTAAAAATGTTCTCTTTAATTTCGTTACTTGTTATAGTCAGCTACTACATGGCAGTGAAGACCGAGTTCTCGCGACATCTAGTAATAATGGAGAATATAATACATATATAAGAAAAATAAATGTTTGAATTGGATTCGCCTGGTGGTGTAATGGATATCACACTGAGGTACAGACTCAGAGATCCGGGTTCGAATCCCGTCCAGGCATTTATTTTTCTTATCATACCATATTAAGCTTGCATTGCTCAATGTTAAATATTTAATTATAACATCGATAAAGCGTCACTGCTATAAAGTAAAAATGTTCTCTTTAATTTGCTTACTTGTTATAGTCAGCCACTAGATGGCAGTGAAGACCGAGTTCTCGCGACATCTAGTAATAATGGAGAATATAATACATATATAAGAAAAAAATAAATGTTTGAATTGGATTCGCCTGGTGGTGTAATGGATATCACACTGAGGTACAGACTCAGAGATTCGGGTTCGAATCCCGTCCAGGCATTTATTTTTCTTATCATACCATATATATATATATATATATATATATATATTAATTAAAACGTAGCATAGGCGATCAACTGTTACATTTGTCACATACCCTATCGTGAGTATGGATATATATGGATATATTCCGGTATTTTTTCTTCGGAATATATCAAGAGCTAATAGCCGTCGACACCGGAACAATTTTATTAATATTATGGCGAATCTATCGCTATTTTACAACACTGGTCTTAACTCGACCTCTAGGAATTTATATAACACCTGACTATTACAAGGTCGCCTATAATGCGATAAGCACACTCATGCTTTTAAAATTAACTTTTAAACTTGCCGGCCTAACACTTTTCTAAGTGGCTGATAGGTCGCTTGCCTGCGACCGGCGAAATATACGAGTCCGCACTGTCGCGGAACTCTTATGTTAATTTTGGTCCTCTCGGGAGTCCTTCCCGGAGCAGACTACTTTCGCGATATTCTCCAATATCCATACTCCTTCTTAAAAACACAATTTCCAAAACCAATATTTTCATTGGCTGAACATATAATTAACATGTATAAAAAACGCATTACTCGCAGAATAATATTTACTTATGGACTCTGATTGGGCATTATGGTTCCCACTCTACTTAAACCAGAATCTCGGGGAAATCATTGGTCCATGTATTTCCAGGCTGGTGAGAAGTTAGCTAACGAAGGCGGAAATTGGTCATTAATTTAGATATAAAACAGGTGGACATAGTTTTTGGCTACTGTCGCCATCTCAACAGGCGGTCTAGTGGTCTTCGACACCGAAGACTGACTGTCATTTATCTAATGGAACGATGACTTCCAGAGCCGGACAAGGGACATTTCCTGTATCCAGTCGTGAGACATTTTTACTAGAGAAACAATTCGTTCCGGCTGTAAAACCATTTAACTTACATGTGTCCATCTTCAAATTTGAGATACAAAGACAGAAATGTATTATTATATACTCAAGCGTAACAGATTTAGTAAAAGCGTCTCACGAAACCTTTTTTGGACAGTGTAACTACATATTTATCATAATAATCATGTTTAATAATACTATTAATTAGTGCAGTTATTTCTGCTACACAGTCAACATTAAGATTCATTAAAACCAATCCAGCTGCTGAAGATAGAAAAAAATAATTCTGAAAGACCTACACAGTTTTAATTTTGAGGACGACTGTTATCACAGGTATATACATAGTGTTCTGCCCAATAGCAGGTCTTTCAATGTAGACTCAGCGTTATGCATTCTTTCCTTAACACAACCTTTCTTTTTGTGTCTTCATACAAACCATTTATTTTAATATTGTCTATCATCTGATGCCTTTTTTCTGCCTCTAACCTTCTTTCCGTTGACCATTCTTTCTAGGACAACCGTTAGCAGGCAGTTTCTTCTTAGCCAGTGGCCAATCCAATTTCTTTTCCTCTTATTTATGAGTTCCAGAATTGTTCTTTCTTCACCCACTCTGACTAGCACATCTTTATTTTTTATTTTTTTCTGTCCTAATAGCACTGGTCGACAAAAATGAACTTTTTTTTTCTTTCACAGGAATAAAAATATGAGATTTTAGAAGTATTTTTCATCCTGAATTTAAATATCATTCCAGTTTTTTCCTATCAGGCAAGAGTTTTCTGTGATATTCTTTTACATTTTTTATAATTTTTAATAAAATCCATCTAACTCTAACTCATTCTCACTTACCTAGAAAGTGGTAGATAGTGGTTTTCGGGCATATTTTGCATTTGGAACATCTCTCTTCTTGATGCAACAGTAGTCAGCCAGCATATTAGAACTCCACTTGCCATGGTACCTCTTTTCCATTGGGGAAATTTGCTGATGAAAACGCTCACCGGTTCATCAGAGACAGCCCCAACATTTTCCGGAAAGAAGTCTAAGAGAGTGCATTTTTAAGGAGTAGCTGTCACAAAAAACTGTGCCTGATGGAAAAATTCTGACTGCATATCTGAATTCAGTATGAAAATATACACTGGATTCACTAATCAGATCTCTTGTGAAGAAAACCCTGTCGACCCGTGTAATTTTATTTCTTAACTGATTACTACCCCAAAATGTCATTTCATTTTAATTTATTCACTCATTCATTTCATGTCACCTTTGACTTCATCTCATTTAGAAAAAAAATATCTGGTTTAACAAACGACAGGTGTTTAAACTCTGTGGTTGAGGAGATCGGGGGGGGGGTATTTTCTTGTACTTTCTTACGACTCTGAACCTATGTAATATCTTAGGGCAGAATAGAGCCAAAGGGAGGGTTGTACTCCCTCCTTGAAGCTCTAAGTCCATCCAAAAACATGGCTATAAGTGTGAATGTCTTATGTGTGGAAATCAGGAACACCACAGCAGACTATACAGAGTGTCCCATTCAAACCTCCCATACTTTAATTAATCATAACTAACAATATATGCGGAATTATGAAATGAGGCCGGTATTAAACGAAACAGAAACTCAAATGATTTTCATTGCCACACACTAAAACACCTCTATATGTGCACCATTTCTTCAATATTTTCTTCTGAAACACGTGTACGAGCACCTCATGATTCTTTTTTAACATTTCCAGTCGCAGAAACTTCTCAAACCATGCCTTAATGGTCTTCCCATCAGGTGCATTTCCTCCATATTCTCTCCGGAAATTGATTTGCACTGTGATTATTGACTTCGTCTCAGCATACCATACAACTGTTTGTGCTCGCCATTTCGTTTTATGCCATTATTGTCCAACATGCGACAGATGAATTAACTGCAACAATGAAAACAAAAATTCTTTGCGTTTCTCTTTATTTTAATACCAACCTCATTTCAAAATTCCGCATACTTTGAGAGTTTATGATTAATTAAAATGTGGGAGGTTTGAATGGGACACGGTGTACAAAACTGTAGAATTGATTTCATTTCCATTCAACTTTTATAAGATTCATGATGTGTTCCGTTGAGGTTTATTAAAAATTAATATAAAATTATAGAATATTCACCATCTCTTCGAGATGGAAATCATGAAAGCAGCTCACAACAACGACAGCCTGATAAACGAAAACGAACCCAATACATGCAACCCCCTTTACCAGATCTTCAGTGAAACACCAGTTTTGAATCCTGCCGATGATGAGACAAGTCCCGAAAGCGCTACAGTTAAATGATAATTAAGTTGAGGAGACGGACCTTTCAGGTGAATATTCTATAATTTTATATTAATTTCCATTCATTCATAACAAACAACGATGAGTCCTTTAATACAATCAACCTGTTCAAGGTTATCGTGTTACAGACATAATAATCCGAACCTTTTCTTCTTCTTCTTCATCCAAGTGGCACGTATTCTACTATTCTCATTAAGAATCTGACTTCTGTACTTCTTTTTATATGACCTTGCCATTTTAATTGTTGGTTTTTTACGAAATCCATATATGAAGTTTGAACGTTCATCTTTTTTTTAATTACACTCTTTTTTTTATTCTACCCCTTCTAGAAATTCCAGCTGAACACTTCTAAAAAACCATTTCTGCAGAATTTAATTTAATATATATATATATATATATATATATATATATATATATATATATATATATAATATTTCATTCCTAGTAATTCTGCCCGACGGCAGGTCTTTCACTGCAATCATAACATTTTCATGCTATGCTTTGCAGCTTTACTAGCGATATATAGGTGTGGTAGCTTCCCGTTTCTTTCCACCCCAGTGAAGGATGATAATGATAATGATAAGGAAGATGATGATGATGGTCGGGGACCGTTGGACCCTAAGCTTCCTGACATTTTTCTTACAGGTGAGGAAAAAACCCGAAAAAAAACTCTCCCAGGAGCCTGTCACGACCGAGAATCGAACTCGGGCCCGCTGCGTGATAAGGCAACACGTTACCTCGAGACCACAATGGTGGACAATATATATATATATATATATATATAAAAGTTATTACATCTAAATATACAAGCGTTACTGCTATAAAGTAAACATTCTTTTTAAAATTTGCTTACATGTTATAGTGGCCACTAGATCACAGTTGGTACGACTTCCCGCTGCCTCTCGTGTAAATTGAGAATACTACATATATATGAAAAATAAAAGTTTGTGTTAAGATACCTGAGTGGCTCAGATAGATGGTTAGAGCGTTAAACATACATAATTTAGAGACTCGGGTTCATATCCCGACTCAGGCATTTATTTTTCTTTTCATATATATATATATACTCTGCCCGAGAGCAGGTCTTTTACTGCAATCATAGCATTTTCATGCTATGTTTTGCAGTTTTACTGGGAATTATAGGTGTGATAGCTTCCCGTTGCTTTCCACACCGGTTAAGGATGATGATGATGGCCGGATGATTTTTGGGGACCCTAAGCTTCCTCACATTTGTCTTATAGGTGAGGAAAAACCCCGAGAAAAAACTCACCCAAAGCCTGTCCCGACCGGGAGTGGAACCCGGGCTCGCTGCGTGACAAGGCAGCACGCTCCCTCGAGACCACAACAGGGTCGCGAGGTAGCGAATATGTATTCGCCATGAATTAATAAGAATCTTTTTGAAAGATGTATAAATGTAGAAGAAATCCAAAATGATTCAAAGACACACACACACACACACACACACACACACACACACACATATATATATATTTATATATATATATATATATATATATGGTATGATAAGAAAAATAAATGCCTGGACGAGATTCGAACCCGGATCTCTGAGTCTGTACCTCAGCGTGATATCCATTACACTACCAGGCGAATCCAGTTCAAACACTTATTTTTCTTATATATGTATTATACTCTCCATTATTACTAGATGTCGCGAGAACACTGTCTTCACTGCCATCTAGTAGCTGACTATATCAAGTAAGCAAATTAAAGAGAATATTTATTTTACTTTATAGCAGTGACGCTTTATCGATGTTATAATTAAATCTTTAACATTGAGCAATGCAAGCTTAATATGGTATGGTATATATATATGCCAAGGCCATTTTCTGTCCCTACCAGATGTGATCGGTAAATTCGAAAAAAAATTCCTACCATGGAAGTTGTACCTGAGAAAGATGATTTAAGAATGTATTCCGATACAAAGTAGTTGAGTAGCCCTGCTGTATAGATTCGTTTGGTAATCGTAGGGTTGTTATTTCCCCACAGGCTTTTAGTTGAGATGTGCTGTGTTATTTTGTAGGGAGCTCTTGGAACGTAAAAATCCATTCAGAGAAGTCATTCGGAGTGGAAACAGCTGAATCACTGCCTTCTATATTACATCACTACATTCACCATGAAATATTGACAAACGAAAAATGAGATCCGTGACTTGGAGCAGCATAATGTGTGGACATATCCAGTCTCAACCCTAGATAGTCGGTAAAGAAGAACCCCTGCGTACATTTCGATATCTCTTATGCCTCATTAAATCATTTACAAGTTCACAAAAGGAAAGACAATAATGCTCAGTGGGGGGCCTATAAACAACGAATGCACCATTGTTATCTGGCCAATCATGTGTCAACAATGGTTGGAACCCCATTCCCGATGGTGTAATCATGGAATATAATAGGGTTTTAGGTATCGATCAATCGATAGTAGAGTTTCTCTCCCGAGCGAAAGAAACTGATACTCAAATGAAAGCTTGCTGATTCGAAACAAATGACGAAATAAATTCCTCTCTTTGAGAAAGGCGAGGAGCTTCGTCGAAATCACGATTTCCTTTTAAGAGATAATTCAACTTCTCAATTGTAACGCTCTAAATATATTACAGAAATCAGCTGGAAGAAGAAAGCGAACAGAAGAAGGCTTCAAGCGTCTTCTTGAGAAATTTAAGATCTTTACATTGTGACTTTTCTGCGGAATTAACTCATTTTATCTTTTCGTACTGAAACCCAATTTTCAAAACATCACAATATGTTATTGTTATTATTATTATTATTATTTACGTATTTATTAAGTTTCATATCTTCGGGGTTTTTTTACAGCTATTGTCGTATTCAAATCTTTTACAATTTCTCTTGGTAGAAAATGGAATTCCCTTCCACCCTATGTCAGAGACTGCCAAACTTTACAATCTTTCAGAAACAAATTGAAAATAAAATTATTAACATAAACAACTCACTAATATTATTTTTTTAAAATTAATAATTTGTTTTTTTTTCATTATTTAATAAAAATAGTTTTAAGATTTGTTAATATATTTACCTAATGGCTTGTATAAAAAGCGATAGATTAATTCATTATAGTTTATTACTTTCTTTGTATTTTTTCTTTCTTTTCTGTTTATGTTTAGTAGATTCGAGCTGTTATTCCTTTCTGTATTCATTCTATCACTAATTTAATTTTAATTGTATTTAATTTTATTGGATTATTGGAGGGGTTGTAAGGGGTAGTGACGTGTGTATAACCTCTCCTACCCAATTCTCATCCTCACCTTCTCGTGGTACAACCTGTTTTCACAAACGAGGCTCTGAGGACCGAGTCACGGCGGTATAACCGTTCCATCAGGTACTGAGTAAATGCGGTATCCTAATGTCTGTCCAGAGAGTAAAAGGTAGCAGCCCTACCACTGGACTACTTAGCGTCGGGCCAGTAACCTGTCCTAAGGAACTTTAAAACTACTTTCAAGTCTCAACACGAAAAAATACAGAAGGAATTGAAATATGACGACCCACAGACCAGGACGTCCACTCAAAAGACTTCTGGATGGTGTTTCTCTTGAGGCCGAAACAGGTCAACAAATGGCCTAAATTGATGATGATGATGATGATGATGGATTATTAGACATTTTTATTATTATTCGATTTGACAGATAGTTAATTGTTTAGTATGACTATTATTGTAATTTTTTGTATTTATATGTAACATATGTTTGTCCTGGTGAGTGGAAGAGAAGGTCACATGGCCTTAACTCCACCAGGCTAAATAAATCTATTCTATTCTATTCCCATGCCAAACTTGCAAAGCCTACGATCTTGGGCATCTTCAATGCTTAGCCCTCTTGCTTGCATTACTATCTTCATGCTTTCCTTCCATGTTAACTTTGGTCTCCCTTTTTTTCTTTTCTGTCTGGTCTGTTGCCATTGGTATAGTTCTTTCGGCCATCGTTCATCTTCCATTCTTAAAATATGTCCTAACCATTTTAATTCCTTCTGCTCAATTCTTTCAATTATGCTTTCTTCTTCTTCCATTATGTTTCTAATTTCCTTATTTGTGACATGCTCTAATTTTGACTTTCTGGCACTTCTGCGTAAATAATCCATTTCTGGAGCTATTAGTCTATTCTTGTAGTACTTATTGATTGTCCATACCTCACTTCCGTACATTGCAACAGATTTCACCAATGTTGTACCAATATATTTTTTGATGTCCTTCGAAATATGTTTATCACACCATATGAAGTTTCACATCCTACTGTGTCCAATGTGTCCTGTCATTCTCCTCCATACTTATTTGTCATTACAACTTCCATCGTCTTTTTTCTCTGCTTCAAACACCATCACTACCCGTTATTTTTGGGTGTCCTCTTTTTCTTCTATCTGATGGCACCCATTCCAGAATTTCTTTTTAGAATTTGTCTTTCATAATTCTTTTTACATGACTATATAATGATGTTTATTATTATTATTATTATTATTATTATTAAATAGGAATGAGATGCACAAAGACACTAAATATAGGCTCAATTATGGAAATCTATGCTATTATGCATTACACACACTCTTGACATCCCAACTCCTTTCAAAAAACGTTAAACTGAAAATATATAAAACTATTATTCAACCAGTTATATTATATGGATGCGAAAGATGCACTCTTACTTTAAGGGAGGAAAGGAGATTACGAGTATTTGAGAATAATGTTCTTATGAAAATGTTTGACCCAAATAGAAATGAGGAGACAGGTGAATGGAGAAGACTACATAGCAATGAACTGCATGGTATTTATAGGAAGCCAGATATAATAAGAACAGTTAAGTCTCGTAGACTGCAATGAGCAGGTCATGTGGCACGAATGGGGAATGAAAGGAGGTCATAGAAACGTCTTGTAGGAAAACCAGAGGGAAAACGCCCAGTTGGTAAACCAAGAATGAGGTGGGAGAATAACATTAACTATAATTTGAGGGAAGTAGATTATACAGGGAATGATTGGAAAACATTAGCTCAAGGTAGGGATGTATAGAAAGCTTATGTCCTCGCGGCCATGAACCTACGGGTTCGATAGTGCCAATGAGTTAGTTAATTAGCTATATTTTCATTTATAGAGGGAACCTATATGTCTGCATATGCTAATTGCTATGTTTGAGAAATTCTGTTTGTAATCCACATTAGAGACATGTGTTAGTCTATTTGAACTGCACTCAGGGACGGAGATAACGCGCGCGCGGGAGTCGAAGCAGAGGTCTGCCAGCCAGACAGACAGACAGTCAGTCTTATAAATCAGGATATCCTGGGAATTGGGCAGCGCTTTGTTGTAATGCATTATGGGTAATGCCGCCCCCCCCCTGCTGTGAGCCCTTTTATTCCGCCGATCCACTGCTATAGATTCCTCTGTTATCAGCAATATACATCGCGTCCTCCCATTGTCAGCAAATTTTACCATCATCAAATCCAGAAACCTCCATTACTTCGACTATTTCTACATTGTACTGCCACTATCGTATATACGTCACAATCAATCGTTTGTCAAATGTTCCTCTATGTTGCACGCATGTAGTTAGGCAGGGCCACTTTTTTGTCACAATTAAAATAATATGTGCGTGTAGGAAAACAGTTTTCTGATATTTTTGAAATTCACAATGGGTTAAAGCAAAGAGATGCACTATCTCCTCTCCTATTTAATTTTGTACTAGAGCATGCTACCAACTCTTTAGAGGATGAAGAATATTTGTACTAGACGAATAATTAAATTATGTGATTAGCTGGTGAAAAAGACACTTTTGAAATCCAGAATGGGTTGAAGCAAGGAGATGCACTATCTCCTCTACTATTTAATTTTGTACTAGAGTATGCCATTAAATCTTTAGAGAATGAGGAAGGCTTACAACTCAATGGTATTAATAAGCTGTTAGTTTATGCTGATGATGTAGTGCTATTGGCCGATAGCGAGGAGATACTAAAGGCCAACATGCACACACTATTGAGTAACACTAAGAAATTAGGACTGGAAGTAAATATCAGTAAAACTAAATATATGGTCACACGTAGAAATTCATTATATAATGGAAATGGACAGCTAATGACAAATGAGGGAAATTTTGAGGAAGTAGCTGAATTCAAATACCTAGGAACAATAATCACAAATAGGAATGAGATGCACAAAGAAATTAAACATAGGCTCAATTCTGGAAATGCGTGCTATTATGCATTGCAGAGACTTTTGATGTCACAACTCCTTTCAAAAAACGTTAAACTGAAAATATATAAAACTATTATTCTACCAGTTATATTATATGGGTACGAAACATGGACTCTTACTTTAAGGGAGGAAAGGAGATTACCGGTATTTGAGAATAAATTACTTAGGAAAATGTTTGGACCAAAGAGAGATGAACAGACAGGTGAATGGAGAAGACTACATAGCAATGAACTACATGGTCTTTGTAGGAAGCCAGATATAATAAGAACAGTCAAGTCTCGTAGACTGTGATGGGCAGGACATGTTGCACGTATGGGGAATGAAAGACTTGCATGGAAGCTTCTTGAAGGAAAGCCAGAGGGAAAACGCCCAGTTGGTAGACCAAGAATGAGGTGGGAGAATAACATTAACTATGATTTGAGGGAAGTAGATTATACAGGGAATGATTGGAAAGGATTAGCTCAGGATAGGGATGTATGGAGAGCTTATGTCCGTGCGGCCATGAACCTACGGGTTCGATAGTGCCAGTGAGTAAGTAAGTAAGTACCCGTAAGTAAGTAGGCAAACAGTTTTCTGATACTTTTGAAATTCACAATGGGTTAAAGCAAAGAGATGCACTATCTCCTCTACTATTTAATTTTGTACTAGAGCATGCCAACAAATCTTTAGAGGATAAAGAATATTTTGTATAAGACGTAAAAAAAACTCTGCGAATAATTAAATGATGTGAATAGCTGGTGAAAAAGAGACAATTTGTTTTGAATACAACACATTTTATAGAGTTAATTTGTGTATTGGATATATCAAATTATTATATACATTCTATTTAAAATATTTTCAGTAATTCTGTGAAAAATAAATGAACAGCAGACTGCGTATAATTATGAATTTTATAAAAAAAAGTTACCAGCAAATGCAGATTTAAATAAAAAAGTATATATATTGTCATTCAAATAAAACATACCAATTAAAAGTTTTAAAATTATTTACGTGGATTAAATTAGATATTCCATTCCATTATCGCAGTTTATTCTCTCGCCCTAGAGGTAATTTTACGTGCAGGCGCCACCCGGACCTTACAGTGGCAGGACCGATCGGGAGAGGGAATTTTACTATGTAACTATGGGTCACAAAACTAAAATGAAAATTTATAAGAGTATAACCCAGAATATTTTGTCATATGGAAGCGAAACTTGGTCTTTGACGGAAGTACAAAAAATAAATAAAAATAAAATTAGAACAGTTGAATTTTATTATTTTAGAAGCCTCCAAAAAACAAGACAGGATAAAATAAGAAATGAATTCGTTTGAAGAGAAATGAATGTCACCACATCGTTTGTTAAGAGGATTGAAAATCAAACGCTTAAAAGGTATGGCCATGTACAAAGAATGGAAAATGAAAGATGGCCAAAAAATATATACCAATGGTCACCCCCTGGAAGAAATAAACGTGGCCGACCAAGATGGAAATGGAAACCTACGTCAGAACTATAATGGATGATAGGAATTTCGAAGAGGGAGATTGGAATGATAGGGATAAATGGAAACTGAAGACGGCAAACCTATAAATGGGGGAAAGCCGAAGAATAAGAAGAACTATGGGTCACACATATTTTTTTGACTGCACAAGGACATGGAAGGCTTCACCGAAAGAGTCATGGGCTCGTCAGGGCCACTTCAAGTCAATTATATGTTGAGAAATTCTTGGAATATGTCACACTCCATCTGCAGCACCATTTCTGAATATTTCTCTCATCTTATTGATCTATAGCTTTCTAGATATCAACTCTTGATTAAAGTAGAATGTTACTTGGTTTTCATGAATAAGTTATAGTCACAAGGGTTCCCGTCTGGTGAATTTGGTGGATGTACGAGTACTTCCCATTTCCACCTTCTAAACAAATTCCACTGAACATCTTTTTAGGGCGGTATTACTTTACTAAATGTGAGAAACGATGATTGTATTCACAAAATATTGCTATTAGGGGGGTGATGAGTGAAATTTCTGTTTTCTACATTTGTTTTAAAGACTTGCATGGAGGCTTCTTGTAGGAAAGCCAGAGGGAAAACGCCCAGTTGGTAGACCAAGAATGAGGTGGGAGAATAACATTAACTGTGATTTGAGGGAAGTAGATTATACAGGAACTGATTGGAAAACATTAGCTCAGGATAGGGATGTATGGAGAGCTTATGTCCGCGCGGCCATGAACCTTCGGGTTCGATAGTGCCATTGAGTAAGTAAGTAAGTAAGGACTTGATTGTTTGTACAAACATTCACTGCATGATACATAATCCGATTGAGGGTCTTTCCACTTTTCAGCGGTTGCCCTTTTCACCAGCCGGCTGCTGGCCCTTCACATCCACATGTGTCAATCACAGAGGTAGATGATTAACAGCCAGTGTAGGGGTGACATGTGGTTGGCATGTCGAGTCCCCCAGCCGTTATAGCTGGTTCCTCAACCTGGAGCCGCTACTTATTGTAGCTACCCAATTGCCTCACGATGCTGGGTGGGCACCGGTCCCATACTGGCCGAAATACCATGAGAAAATTTCTTCCCCCATGGAGACTCGAACAGCGCAAGTCCCGTAGCTCTGCACCAGGGCTTCCTACCTTAACCATTCGGCTACGGCGCGGGACACATAATACTTAATGATGTGTTTAAGTTTTATTCTTGTGAGACATTTATTTTATGAGTTATTAAATATTATATTTAAAAAATGTGCATATATTATAATTAAATGGGTTCCACAATTTTTTAGTAAAATATCTGATTTTTTACAAGACCCCTAAAATATTTAGAAAAAACATCATGCATTAGAATTCTTATAATGTGAATACAAAGGGAGAAAAAAATGTACCTCATGCGTGGAATAAAAAAAAAATATTGCATACATTTTATTTTTTATTTCCTAAAATACTACTTCAATCATGAAACCCATGCACTACTTTGTTACCCATTTTTTTAGGACATGCAGTAAAAATTTGAACCTTCTAGGACAAAATTTTTGAATTCCATTCAAATTTGAATGTACAAAAAATGCAGTGGAAATAAAAGTGTGGAAAAACAAGTTTTAAGGTTTGCATGCAAGTGGTATTTAACTGGCGCAGCCTTTTACCTCTGACGTATTTAGGGCACTTAGAAGCGCCATTGGCCTCTGAAACTTTGCCAACATGTACATTGGAGTACAGGCTATTTTTTAGTACAAAAAACAAAAAAAAAATGCCAATTTTGATCTCAAATGGTAAATTTTTCACCCGTCACCCCCCTTTAGAGGTTTTCAATATTACAGATTTATATAACAAAGACAACTCAATAAGGTACTGCAAGTTTACAATTATCACCACTAGGATCACATTCCAAGGAGAGATGAACAGACAGGTGAATGAAGAAGACTACATAACAATGAACTACATGGTCTTTATGGGAAGCCAGATATAATGAGAACAGTTAAGTCTCGCAGACTGCGATGGCCAGGACATGTGGCACGAATGGGGAGTGAAAGACGTGCGTGGATGATTCTTGTAGGAAATCCAGAAGGAAAACGCCCAGTTGGTAGACCAAGAATGAGATGGGTGAATAACATTAACGATGATTTGAGGGAAGTAGATCATACAGGGGATGATTGGAAAACATTGTCTGAGGATAGGGATATATGGATAGCTTATGTCCGCGCGGCCATGAACCTACGGGTTCGATAGTGCCAATGAAGTTAGTTAGTTAATGAATATATATTATTTTTAATTTTTGTGAATGAAAATAATAATATTGAAAACATATAAAATATTCTAAAATATACCTTATCAATAATTACAACTTAAAATTGTTTACTACATATATGATGCTTTTAGTCATGCTTCAGTCGATTCTGATGCAACAAAATGACTGAAGGTGTCTAGTCTTCTGTTGCTGTGTCGCCATCTAAATATTTAAAACACAAGTCTGGCAAACCTTTGACTAGTGGTCAAAAGCACTTATTTTAAATATATCTCACAAATTCGGGGAAAAACTTACCAGTTTTCTTGTAATCTACACCATTCAAAAATCACATATCTTATATACTGCTCATGTGTTCCTTGTCAATGTGACAGTAATTGTGGCGCGAATGATCGAAGGTTACAATTTACCTTTGCTAATGTTAGGATCACTCTAATAGCATACAAGGTAAAGTATGTTTGCAGCCTCTTACATACATTATAGTAGTAGTAGTAGTAGTAGGACTTTATTAGACAAAAAGTAAGATATTTACAATGTTATTTACAAATATGGGTCGCACGGGCAGTTAGCCGTACGTGCTGTTGACAGTCCGTTACAATAAAGTAATGTTTGATAATAATATAACGTAAAACAAAAAAGAAAATACAATAATATTACAATTAGATAACAATACAATAACATTGTATATTAATTAGGTTATGTAGAATTATTAAGAATTAATGATATAACATTTTGCTAACATATTTATTTATTCATGAAAGAGTGTTGTTCTTATTTTCCGCGTTTCGTCCAGAAATTTACCCACTTTCATCAAATTTTCTGGAATTACCATTAATTCGTAGCAGCCAATCTTTCGCGATTTGAATTTAGACATTTTTCCGGTAATAATTGACGCCTCCAATATTCTCTAAATCGTTACATTTTCCTAATATATGTATCTCGTCTTCAAAGCTCCCGCACATTGGACATATTCACATATCGTGATCGTCGCTAATTTTTAGAAATTTCCATGCCCTTAGCCCTAACCAAACAAGCCCTGATCTCTCTTTAAATCGTACATTATAACAGGTAGAAAAGGGTGAGCAATGCTTAGAACATAAATTTGAATATTTTATGTTGGCAGTCCTGTCTTAAACAATTAATGAGTTAAGTAAAATTTTCACAACTTAGCGTATATATTTATATTTGTTTCCACCCTGCAGAAAATAACAAGTTTTCAAGTATTAGCCCATAAAGCATGATAAAAGTGAATTAGACACATCTAACAGGAAATAAAAAACTACCAACAGCCATTATTTACAAGGCACCCCTTTCTCTTCAGCTACTTATCCCTTATTACACATGTGAGCAGTGGCGTACCTGACTGATTTATAGGATGTGGCCACGTTGAAGGAGAAATACGCAACCACGTGCGGCTTCTCAAATTGACGTCCGCGGGCCATTTCTGTACATAACTAACCCTGTACTTTTACAAAAAAAGAAAAAACCTTTTTACCAAAAAAAAACATTACTTATAGATATTACTTGTAGTTTTATTTTTCTTCTTCTTCATCTTCTTCCTTCCAAGTATTAGGCCAAGGGCTGTTACGTTCTTATAGAAATTTTCTCTCCAGCGTTTCATAGGACGGTCCAGAGATTTCGTCCTCTTGGTATATAATTATAAACAGCAGTTTATTTTAATAATATTAATAATAATAATAATAATAATAATAATAATAATAATAATAATGTTTTATTTATTCAGGCAGAGTTAAGGCCGTAAGGCCTTCTCTCCCGCTCAAACTAACTAACTAACTAACAAACTCACTGGCACTATCGAACCCGTAGGTTAATGGCCGCGCGGACATAAGCTCTCCATATACCCCTATCCTGAGCCAATGTTTTCCAAACATCCGCTGTATATTCTATTTCCCTCAAATCATAGTTAATGTTATTCTTCCACATCATTCTTGGTCTACCAACTGGGGGTTTTCCCTCTGGTTTTCCTACAAGAAGCTTCCATGCACCTCTTTCATTCCCCATTCATCAGGCACAGTTTTTTATAGCTACTTTTTTAAAATTGATTTTAGCATTCTCTTTGACCTGTCATAGGATCCTTTACCTTATATGTAGCGATTTTATTCAAGCTGTATTTAAGGGCTGTCGCTGATGAGCACGGTGAGCGTTTTCATCACGAAATTTCCACAATGGAAAAGAGGTACCAAGGCAAGTGGAGTTCTAATATGCTGGCTGACTACTGTTGGACCAAGAAGACAGATGTCCCAGGTGCAAAATATGCCCGAAAATCACTATCTACCACTTTCTAGGCAAGTCAGAACGAGTTAGAGTTGGATGGATTTTATTAAAAATTATAAAAAATGTAAATGAATATCAGAGAAAACACTTGCCCGATAGGAAAAAAAACTGAAATGATATCTAAATTCAGGATGAAGAATACTTCTAAAATCTCATATTTTTAGTCTTGTGAAAGAAAAAAAGTTCATTTTTGTCGATCAGTGTACTGGAACATTTCAGAAAACCTAAAAAAAAAAATTAAAGTAATCCCACAACAGGCCCAGAGGCCCTTGGGGTAGTAGGAGGTTAAGGCTCCCACTTTTTCTAGACAATCGGCACTTTATGTCAGCCGGGTTGTCAGCCCTGCGTGACGGCCGCCTTTACCCCAGAACAGGCGTCTGGTACTCATTTACGTTAGAGGCTGAGTGTACCCCAGGGTCATAGTGCCGCCAGTGGGTTTGGGTCAGTTTAAAAATCCTGACCCCAACGGGACTTGAACCCTTGTCCCTTCGGCTTGTAGGTCAGTGCCTTAACCACTGCGCTACGGCGTGCCCCATTACAGAAAACGTACATTGTTTAATTTTTTATAGAGTTTTCTATACATAAGTTAGTTTTAGTAGAGGACGGCCGATATTTATCAGGTACGAATTTTAAAAATTTTAATAAAAATCTGTCAAAATTTATCCAACATTAATTTGTTAATTTATAAACTTGAAAATTTATGCCCGGTTCTTAAAAGTTAGTTACTCTTTATCTGATTTTGAGAAGCCCTTGTCATATACTTTGTTATATGCTATAATATGTGGTTCATTTAATTCCAGAGAGAGATTGTAGGGGGTGTGCGTGTCGGTTTAATGTGTTTCTGACTACTTTCCTAGGGCTGGGAGGGGGGGGGGTGGATGGAAATAATTGGAGGGCGCCGGAAGTTTGGGAAGGTGTATCAGAGGGTAAAGTTTTCAAGTTTTGCAGGTAGCGGTGTGGTCTGTCAGCTCGTACTCTCCCGGAGGCCATCACACTAGTTCAATTCATTCATGTTGTCAGATTACCGCTAAAACGACTGTATATAAAACGCAAATAACTTCCAGAATAATTAGGTAATCAAAACTCGGAATGTATTATGTAAAGACATTTCAGTGACTATTTAACTCATGCACCAATTGGGAGTCAATGACCAATCACACTTCAATGAATTTTTATTTACAACCAATCACAGTCGTGTTTCGCCTAAAATTTACCTACTAAAGTTTATCATAATAAAGAAAGCACCTCCTTTTTTAACATTCTGAATAGGCCATAGCATTATTTTGCAGTGACTAATTCGCCAAGAAATAAGGCTACCAGATTGTATATATAGTGCATGAATGTTAACAGCAAGCGCATGTGAGAGATAATATAAAACATTTGTAACAATTGATTGTACCACAAAAAAAAAGGAACCACTTTTTGCACTTTCTTAAACGAATTATTTTCCAGGAAATGACGTTGCAGAAAAATATAATTGACATATTTACATCATAGGACATCAGAAATTAATAATTAATTATTAATACCTATATCGTTGGTTATAAATTTCTCCACTAGGGTGCAATCTTACAACATTGCGATCCTTTGGCAATAAGTAATATTATGATTTGGTTGCAGTGATGAACAAAAAAGGAAATGAAGCGTAGCAATCGTTCCTCATTTCTTTTCAAACATCGCCGTTTACATTAAATATATAAATATTTAAAAATAACTATGGTTAAATAATGATTTGTGAATAAACAACTTAATTTTATTCGTTAAATAGTCCTAACAAATGCCACTCTTGATTTCCAAATTCTCTAGATAAATTGGAAATCACTCGTGGCATTACTTACGAATATTCAACACACTTCATTATATTCGTTATATTTTACTATATCTTCTGCTCAACTTTGGAACGCATTGTCAAATACTAAATATGTTTAAACATTATTTTATATGACTAAGGAGCGGATTCCTATGACATGTCAGACTTCAACGTGTTCACAATTCTTGCATACGTTTTATTTGTGGTATACGTAGATTTGATCACGTTACACCATCCCTGGAACAATTGTCATGGCTTCGTCTTCAAGATCGTAGAACCATCCATTCCCTATGCCTACTCTATAACATATTACACACATCTTTACCTTATTATTTATCACACCGCTTCACTAAACTCTCTGATACACATAACTTAGATACCCGATCCCTTGAGCACAGTGTCCTTTATATCCCTCCTCATCATACTACCTATTATTCGAAATCTTTTACAGTTTCTCTTGCTAGAACATGGAATTCACTTCCACCCTATGTCAGAGACTGCCAACTTTACCATCTTTTCAGAAATAAATTGAAAATAAAATCACTAACAGAAACAACTCACTAATACTACTTTTTAAGAATTAATAATGCGTTTTTGCATTATTTAATAAAAAATAGACTTAGGATTTGTTAATATATTTACCTAATGCCTTGTATAAAAAGCGTAGATTAATTCATTGTAGTGTTTTTTTTTCTCTCTTCTTTTTATGCATAGTAGATTCGAGCTGTTATTCCTTTTTTATTCATTGTATCATTAATTTAATTTTAATTGTATTTAGTTTCATTCTATTATTAGACATTAATTTCATTATTATTCAATATGACAGATAATGAATTGTTCAATAACTATTATTGTAACTTTTTTTGTATTCATATGTAACATGTTTGTCCTGTCTAATATGACTACTATTGTAATTTTTTTGTATTCATGTGTAACATATGTTTGTCCTGTTTTATATGACTATTATTGTTTTTTTTTGTATTCATATGTAACATATGCTTGTTCTGGTGAGTGGAAGAGAAGGCCACATGGCCTTAACTCCACCAGGCTAAATAAATAAATAAAAATAAATAAATAAAAATAATATATTTACCAAAGCCTATATTCTAAACTTCAAGTAAGTAAAAACATTTATATCTGTCTTATTATTAAGATTAAGTGGTTTTTATTGAGTCTTTAAAGTTATATTTCTCACTTTGTCGCATCTTTGGTTATACTTCTGCAGACAGTATATAGAAGCAGAGTGTAGTCAGAAAATATCGCTCACCCTGCAGACAGAACTGAAACTTTCGTGGGGAAGGGAGAAATATATTGACTCTTTGGATGGGGATGATAAAAGTGCTATTGCATGGTTTCATTTGTGGGGATGGATGGCCCATAATTTAACAAATGAGGAAGGCATTAAACTATGCCCACTATGCGATGACCATGAAAACTGGCAGCATATTATAGCATTCTGTAGAGAGACAGAACAACTTAGATTACAGATGCTGCCGGAGAGATTTCTCAGGTCGGATCGAGGGAGAGTGGCGTGTTGGGATCTTTTAGGACGGATCGAGAGTGAATCAACAACATGCAAATTTTTGGGTACAGTAAGAAAATTGAGATACAACAAAATTGTAGATTAAGGATATATGTATTAACAATAAGAAGAATCTCAATATGGTCTTTGTTTTCGATCTTTAATCATGTTATATAATAAGTAGGTCTGATAAGTTGAATAGTCTGATAGTGCACTTAATGTCTGCAGGGACGGGAGGAGGGGGGTATGAGCGTGCGGTGTGTATATGTGTGGGGGTGTGTGGGTGTATGTGTGTGTGTTTTTTTTTTCTAATTTGTTTTCTAGCATTTTTTTTTAATATTAATGTACGGAATGTGGATGAATGTAGATATGTATTATTGTGATTTAGTGCAGACATAGATTTTACTTATATGTAGCCTGTTATTGTTTTTTGATACAGGTGTGTTTGTAGGTATTTGTTTATATTATTAGTTTTATTTTTTATTCATGGAAAAATAATGCACCTACGGCCAAGCAGGCCCGTGCGCAATGTAAATGCATATGTATTTTCTTTATTCTGAAAAAAAAGGCAATAAATTCCATATTCTATTCTATTCTACTTCTGCTTATTTCTATGATAAAGGCATATTTTGGGTTTTTTATATAGCTTAGTCATCAGGCGATTGTATCTGTATAAAAATCGTCAGTTTCACAGTTCACTTGTTTGGAAGATTTCTGTTAACAGGTAGCACGCGTTTGCACTGGACAATAGAAGAAGATTTCCTTTTTCTTATGACACAATTAAAAATGTGTATGAATGAACAATCAGTATAGTATGGGTAAAAAAAACATTCAATTGTAAGGTCATATTTTTGTATTTTTTAGGCCATATTTAAACATTTTTTTAGATCATAAATGCATGCATATTTTCCATTTTTTAGGTCATAGCAATCCGCCACTGATATATAACTATTTAACTCATGCCCCAAATGGGAGTCAATGATCAATTACGTTTTAATAAATTTTGTTTTTCATCAAATGACAGTAGTGTTTCACCTCGCTATTTATCGATTTTTCTTACCATAATAAAGAAAGCTGCTCCTTTTTAATATTTTGAACAGGTCAGAGCATTATTTTGTAGTGACTGACTCTCCAACAAATAGACTGAATATACCAAATAATGAACAAATTCCTTCGAACTACACATTTGATAATTGTGTGTTCAATAATTGTGTTTTTAAATAATGATTTTACTGAGTTGTTTACTAAAAAAATAAATTAATAACCTATAATGTTGGTTATTACGAGTATTTGAAAATAAAGTTGTTAGGAAAATTTTTGGACCAAAGACAGGTAAACAGACAGGTAAATAGAGAAGGCTGCATAACAGTGAATTACATGGTCTTTATAGGAAGCCAGATATAATAAGAACAGTTAAGTCTCGTAGACTGCGATGGGCAGTATGTGGCACGAATGGGAAATGAAAGGCGTACATGGAATCTTCTTGTAGGAAAACCAGAGGGAAAACGCCCAGTTCGGTAGACCAAGAATGAGGTGGGAAATTACATTTACTATGACTTGAGGGAAGTAAATTATACAGGGGATGATTGGAAAACATTAACGCAGGATAAGGATGTATGGAGAGCTTATATCCGTGCGGTCATGTACCTACGGGTTTGATAGTGCCTGTGAGTCAGTTATTATACGGCTTAAATATAGATTTCGGTATATAATTAACTGACTGATTCCTTTATTTATTTATTAATTTATTTAGCCTGGTGGAGTCATGGTCGCGGAGAATACATTTTTCATACATCCAAATTCCGTCCCTATTAATTAATTAATTGTTATTATCATTATTTATTATTATTATTTATTTGATCCCAATAGGCAACAGATTTTTGCTGACATTACAATTAGCCGATGATCAACTGGTTTTAGCGCAAGACAAATTTGATATGGAATTCATGATAAAAAGGTTGAAAAACACATATGAATCATGGGGTCTCACAGTAAATTTACAAAAAACAGAGTATCTGGAAATAAGTAGCAATGAAAGAGAAAATGTAATATTGGAAGAAGGAATCCAAATAATGCAAGTGAAACAAACTAAATATTTGGGAATAATTATGGATAACATCGAAGGTATAGGCAAAGAGAACATAAAACATAGAATTGAATTGAGTAGCAAAATAATATCATCGTTAAATTCCATATGGTGGGATAAGCATATTTGGAAAGACAAAAAAATATATTGGTAAAACATTGGTGGAATCTGTTGCAATGTACGGAAGTGAGGTATGGACAATCAATAAGTGCTACAAGAATAGACTAATAGCTCTAGAAATGGATTATTTACGGAGAAGTGCCAGAAAGTCTAGATTAGAACATGTCACAAATAAGGAAATTAGAAACATAATGGAAGCAGAAGAAAGCATAATTGAAAGAATTGAGGAGAAGGAATTAAAGTGGTTAGGGCATGTTTTAAGAATGGAAGATGAGCAATGGCCGAAGCAACTATATGAATGGCTCCGAACAGAAAGAAGAAAAGAGGAAGACCAAGGTTAACATGGAAGGAAAACATGAAGACAGAAATGCAAGCTAGAGGGCTAAGCATCGAAGATGCCCAAGATCGTAGACTTTGGAGGTTTGGCATGGGAAGACGGCAGCAGCTGTAAAAAAAAACACGAAGATAGAGATAGATTTATTATTATTGTTATTATTATTATTATTATTGTTATTATTATTATTATTATTATTATTATTATTATTATTATTATTATTGTTGTTGTTGAAATACATTTTACAAATTACGATAAAATAGCTGAAACGTTCAATATATAATTCAGAAGTATTTTGTTAACCCCTGATTATCTCCCTTTTCTCTTGTCCACATCAATTTGGATTTTTTTCCGTCATCATTAATCACAATGTCAATTACCATTGTTTAGGGGACAAGCGGACTACCTGCTAGGCAGGCCTTGTGCCGCATAGCGCACGTGTTGGCAAAGTTGCGGCACTAGCCAGGCGAAACCTCTTCAAGATTAAACCGTCAAGTAGTGAGTCTCATCAAGTTAACAGCAGCAAGAAACCGGCCGAGTTTCCTCCAACTTTCAGTTCCATCTGTAATAAACAAAAACAATCGATTCACGTTTAATCAAATCCTAACCGTAGGTCAAATGAGCAAGTCCGTCACGCAGTGGCTTACATTAAGTGAATTTCTCAACCAGTCGATCTATTTTCCAATAACACTGAACAACAAAAACTAAACTTTTTGTCTCAGAAAGAAAAATATATGATTCTCATAGTAGGGAAAAGAATTATACACGAGACGCATAGAAAACATTAGCTCATAATAGGGATCTATGGAAAGCTTATACCTGCGCAGTTGTGAACCTCCATATTCGAAAATGCCAGTTTTTTAAATTACCAAACGATTCTATGTAAAAATCCTGAAGAATTAGCCAATAAACATTCAGAAATTCGACAAGAAATATTTCGTTTCTCAGCCACACATTCGATGAAACCACTGTATCGTCGAGAAATGTATGTTCACTCTTTTTACCAGCTTATTTTCACGTCGTTGTTTCTATTTTACTGCAAGAATTTCACGGAGAGAACGTATATACAAGCAACAAGTTCATTTAGTCCCTAGAGTCGAACTCGGTACGTCTAGAGCCATATTTTAGAGTTAAGATCGCATCCTGCAGGAGCATCGATCCCGCTTTGAATCTACCTTTATGAAAATCTATGTTATTCCAGTCGACTTACCTTATACAGTTTTGAATATCGGAGATACATTTTATCCTTCGTCTTGCTTTCTTCCATGAATAAGACGTTCTCTTTTTTCCCTAAAAGCTTGCTACAAGGAAGGGAAAAAAGAGTTACATATATAAGGTGCCGGATTTGACGAGCCTCTGGGGAAATCGGACTCCATCACAGTCGACCATTTTGTTATTTTGTATTCTCTTCTTGGATTGCTCCAATTTTTTCCTTTTTTTCATATTTATTTCATTTTACTACATTTATCTATGTCAGTTTTTACCTAATCTAAACAGACCTGATCCTTGGTTTTGGAACTGCGATAACACAGCTCTACAAAAAGTATTTTTTTTTTTTGCCTTGAATATCTCAGCGAATATCTATGTTTTCAAGTGTACAGTTTACGAATATATTCATGAAAGTGCTGAATGTGCTCTAGTTTTTATGATTTTTGCGTATGTTATATCTTAAAAAGTAAACGGCTTGTTACTAATAAAATTTATCCCAACACAAACATACATTTTTCTTATAAATCTAGTATTCTCAATTCGCACAAGAGGTAGCGGAAAATCGTTCCGACTGACATCTTGTGGCCAACATAACAGTTAAGCAAATTTTTAAAGAGAATATTTACTTTACAGCAGTAACGCTTGTATATTTAGATGTTATAACTATATTTTTGACATTTTGCAATGAAGGCAAATATGATATGAAAAGAAAAATGAATGCTTGAGTCGGGACAAGTACAGAGTTTAGACACTCGGGTTCAAATCCCGACTCAAGCATTCATTTTTCTTTTCATATCATATTTTATTTCATTGCCAAATGTCAAAAATATAGTTATAACATCTATCTATCTATCTGTCTATCTATATATCTATCTATCTATCTATCTATCTATATATATATATATATATATATATATATATATATATATATATATATATATATATATATATATATATAACGTTTGTAACCAAAATATATTATCAATAATACGTAATAATTTACGTAACCTAAATAATGTGTAATGTAATTGTACTGTTATCTAGTATGTTTTTTCTTTGTTCTATTTTATATTATTACTAGAATTTTTTTTATTGCTACGATTATCAACAGAACGTACGGCTTACTGCCCGTGCGACCCATATTTGTAAATAACATTGTATGTATTACCCGTTTAAGGAGTAAGTGCAGTTGTTGATGGAGGGCACGGCAGTCGTGTTTATGCAGGAATAGAACACGTGACACCGCTATCTATGAGTGCAGAGGGGAATGGGACGTGGGACAGTATACACTGGCTTCTATGGCGTCACGTGTAGCAACAAACAGGGTTTCGTAATTCTTCCGCCTACAGAGATATTTTGAATGACTAATATCTTACTTTTAGTCTAATAAAGTCCTAATATAAAATTTAAAAAAAATAATAATGTACCTGTTGGCAGGCGCCGTCGTCTTAACCTTTTCACTGCTACGGACGGGTATATCCGTTGGCAAAGAAAATGCTTGCTGTGCTTTGGGTGTGTATATCCATTCTCAACTCCAAACGCCTGCTAGTTATATAAAACGTATTGCATTGCTTTCAATCCAACCAGACATATACTGCCATCTCCTAGGAACCTAAATAAACTTTTTCCATATTTCTCCCTGCATTGAGCAAGGAGGGGTTTAAAGGCTGGAAATATCTCAGCAGTAAAAAGGTTAAAATAACATATTTAAAATATTATTTGGAGGTCTTTCGGAAAATACTTCAATCATCAGCAGAATGAGTGTGCGGTATTATTTATTGTGTTTCAGACCATCAACGTCTACAGCGTCTTAAATACAACAACTAGTAGCGCATACTTATCTTGCTGATGATAGAAGTTAACTTCCGAAAGGCCTCCAAATAATAATTTAAATACATTATTTTAAGGCAGTTGAGGACGACGGCACTTGCCAACAGATGCATTTTTAATTTTTATGTTAGTACTATTCACCTAAACGGAATTTGATATGAATTTTTCAGTATTAAGGGAGGTGATGGGTTAAATTTTCGACATTTTCGGTCAAATTTAGCATTTTTTGTTCTTTGCGTTAAATAATACCATAAAGTATAAGTTGGTGAAGTTTGAGTGTCCTGTGGCGCTTGTAAGTCTCCCTAATGACTGTAGGAGGGCGCTACATTCTAATTTAACTGCATGCAAACTTTCAAATTGGCTTTTCCACACTTTTATTTTCATTGCATTTCAATACTTTCAAATAAAAATAGTATTGGCAAATTTAATGATCCATCCAAGTCCCGCGCCGTAGCCGAGCGGTTAAGGTAGGAAGCCTTGGCGCAGAGCTACGGGACTTGCGCTGGTTCGAGTCTCCATGGGGGAAGAAATTTTCTCATCGTATTTCGGCCAGTATGGGACCGGTGCCCACCCAGCATCGTGAGGCAATTGGGTAGCTACTATAAGTAGCGGCTCCAGGTTGAGGAACCAGCTATAACGGCTGGGGGACTCGACATGCTAACCACATGTCACCCCTACACTGGCTGTTGATCATCTACCTCTGTGATTGACACATGTGGATGTGAAGGGCCAGCAACTGGCTGGTAAAAGGGCAACCGCTGAAAAGTGGAAAGACCCTCAATCGGAATCGGATGATCCATCCATCCATAGTAATTCTGCCCGTGGGCAGGTCTTTCACTGCAATCATAGTATTTTCATGCTATGCTTGCAGCTTTACTAGGGAATTGTAGGTGTGGTAGCTTCTCGTTGCTTTCCACACCGGTGAAGGATGATAATGATAAGGATGATGATGATGATGGCCATATTATTTCGGGGACCGTTTGGGCTTTAAAGTTTTCCTGATATTTGTCTTACAGGTGAGGAAAAACCCCAATAAAAACCTCACCCAGAAAAACTACCCCGACCGGGATCGAACCCGGGTCCGCTGCGTGACAAAAGCAGCACGCTACCTCGAGACCACAGCGGTGGACAAATCAAGTATGTAGCTTAAAAATCTAGAAAATAGAAATTTTACCCATCAGCCCCTTAATAAATTCCTACTACTACTACTACTACTACGTTTTGGTCATGATCATTTGAAGTGTTAACTAGATTCATGAAGATCTGAAGAAAAAAAATTAATGACTATTTAACTCATGCCCAAATGGGAATCAATGACCAATCACGTTTCAATGATTTCCGTTTTACAACCAATCAGAGTCGTGTTTCACGAAATATTTATCAGTGTTATATTTACCACATTAAAGAAAGCTCCTCTTTTTAATATTCTGAACAGGTCTGACCATTATTTTGCAGTGATTGAGGCTGTGAGAAATGCGGCTACCAGATTGTATATATATATATATATATATATATATATATATATATATATATATATATATATAGTGCATAGATGTCAACACATAGCGCATGCAGGAGTTAATATAAAAACATTTGTAGCAATTGATTATACCACCAAAAAAAGAAACCACTGTTTGCACTTTCTTGAATTTATTTTTTCCTAGGTAACAATCCAGAAAAATATAATAGTCATATTTACATCATACGACATCAGAAATGAATTAATATACAGTTTGATGTGTTTCATTTTTTCTCCACTAGAGAGCATTCTTACAATATTGCGTTCCTTTGGCAATAAATAGTATGATCTGGTTGCAGTGATAAACAAAAGAAGCAGATGAAGCGTACCTATCGTCTCTCATTTGTTTTCAAACATCGCTGTTTACATTAAATATATAAATATTTTAAAATAACTATAGTTAAATAATGATTTGTGAGTAAAGAACTTAATTTTATTCGTTAAATAGTCCTAACAAATGCCACTCTTGATTTCCAAATTCTCTAGATAAATTGGAAATCACTCCTGGCATTACTTATGACAATTGCATCAATTCGTTGCTTCGGAATTTCATCGTCATCATCAACATCAAGGCTTAAGCCCTCAGCCCCGTTTCGTCTTCAAGAGATTTCTAAAAATACATTTAATAACTTAACTTAAAGTGATCCCACAACAGGCCTCAGGAGGCCCTTGGGGTAGTAGGAGGTCAAGGCTCCCACTTTTTCTAGACAATCGGCACTTGATGTCAGCCGGGTTGTCAGCCCTGCGTGACGGCCGCCTTTACCCCAGAACAAGCGTCTGGTACTCATTTCCGTTAGAGGCTGAGTCGACCCCAGGGCCATAGTGCCGCCAGAGTGTTTGGGTCAGTTTAAAAATCCTGACCCCAACGGGACTTGAACCCTCGACCCTCCGGCTTGTAGCTCAGCGCCTTAACCACTACGCTACGGCGTGCCCCCAAAATACATTTAATGTAATAGTGAAATAACACGTATGAGTTAATTACAACATGATTTTTGTCTCATGAGTAACAATACTTGTATTTACTGCAGTTTTTATCGTGTTTTCAAATATGTATTCGGAATTTCTCCATCACCCACAGTTTTTTTTATTTAAATTTCAATTAATGGATTTAATAAATTATTTTGTAATAAACTTTTTTCATCCATTTGTCCATTGTAAAATAAAACCAAATTAGCTAACTCAGGAGATTTCAGCTATGGAAAAAAGATATAAACGCAAATGGAATCCTAATATGCTGGCTGATTATTGTTGGACCATCAAGAGGGATGCTCCACAGGCGAAATATAGCAGAAAATCGTCATTCCTTACTTTCTATGTGAGTCCGAATGATCGAATGTTTTGTAGTTACGAATGTAGAAAATATTAAAGTGTTTGAAAATATACTTTAAGGGAGGAAACATGGACCCTTACTTTAAGGGAGGAAAGGAGATTACAAGTATTTGAGAATAAAGTACTTAGGAAAATTTTTGGACCAAAGAGAGATGAACAGACAGATGAATGGAGGAGACTACATAACAATTAACTACATGGTCTTTATAGGAAGCCAGATATAATAAGAACAGTTAAGTCTCGTAGACTGCGATGGGCAGGACATATTGCACGTATGGGGAATGAAAGACTTGCATGGAAGCTTCTTGTAGGAAAGCCAGAGGGAAAACGCCCAGTTGGTAGACCAAGAATGAGGTGGGAGAATAACATTAACTATGATTTGAGGGAAGTAGATTATACAGGGAATGATTGGAAAGCATTAGCTCAGGATAGGGATGTATAGAGAGCTTATGTCCGCGGCCCTGAACCTACGGGTTCGATAGTGCCAGCAAGTAAGTAAGTTTGAAATTATAAAAAAATCCTGTCTCTCGGAAACCTTTGCGTGATGGAGAAAAAACCGATATTTCCGATTGAGGGTCTTTTCCACTTTCAGCGGTTGCTCTTTCGCCAGCCGGCTGCTGGCCCTTCACATCCACATGTGTCAATCACAGTGGTAGATGATCAAGAGCCAGTGTAGGGGTGACATGTGGTTAGCATGTCGAGTCCCCCAGCCGTTATAGCTGGTTCCTCAACCTGGAGCCGCTACTTATTGTAGCTACCCAATTGCCTCACGATGCTGGGTGGGCACCGGTCCCATACTGGCCGAAATACGATGAGAAAATTTCTTCCCCCATGGAGACTCGAACCAGCGCAAGTCCCGTAGCTCTGCGCCAAGGCTTCTTACCTTAACCGCTCGGCTACGGCGCGGGACGAAAAAACCGATATCATATTTGAATTCAGGAGAAAAAATACTATCAGAATCACATATTTTTGTTTCTGAGACAAAAAAAAAAGTTTATTTTTTGTTGCTCAGTGTTAGAGTTCATCGCGGGGAATAAAACGCAGTTCTCGTGTACATGTGATTATTATCAGTATTACCAACACAAGTTATGAAATACGAGCAATTTTTGTCATTATTGATTTAATATGAACTACACACCATCATTAACCACATACAATGCACCCCCACCCTCCACTACCCTCTGCGCTATAATATTATGTACTTCCGAAACTAATGACCTGCCTAAATTGGCTTCTGGGCAAAATGTATCGTTTCCATGGAAACTGGCTATCGCCAGGTGGCGAACATGTCTTCGCATATTCTGAAGTCCGAGCCCTTTGTTGATTGTTTGAAGTTCAACACCTTCATGCTAAACACATTACATATTTTGTATGTAACAACTTTGATTATGTTTGTGAAACTATGGGTCTCGACCCACTGTACCAATTCCAGCAAAGTTCCAATTGTACTGTAAACTATCTTCTTCTTCATCTGTACAGTGTGATTCAGAAATATGGCTGTACGTTTGATCGCATTTTGTGACGAAAATAATATTATTAAAGGAAATATGATGTTATCATTGGAAAGGAAATCCTTCAAATTACAACAATAGAACAAAACAAAACAAATCACTACTCACGTGCAGCATGGCGGGTTGATTTTTGTGGGCTAGCGTCGAACACCTCCACAATTCTCTTCGTTATTTCTGCTTCCGTGCTAATACGAGGCCTTCCAGGAGGTTTGATTTTCTGCTTCCTTGCCGTTTCCAGCAGTCGTTTTCTCCACTTCCCCACAGTCGACGGCTGCAATGCTACGTTAAACTCACGTATTGCCCGTCTTGCGGCCTCACGATCATTACCATACGTCATTGCCCATGAAGCAATTTTAATTTGCTGTTGCATATTCAACGCCATTTTGACTAATGACGTAAGTTCTACACTGTTTTGTTTTATACCATTGTTGTAATTTGAATAATTGCCTTTCCAACGGTAATTTCATATTTCCTGTAATGGTAATATTTTATAACATAACGCTTTCAAACGTATAACCATATTTATGATAGGCCTAGAGGCCTATTACGATCTCACTGACGAATCTTGTATCCAGCGCTTCCTCGGACGTCCCAATTATCTTTTCTCTGTTGGGAAAACCATGGTTAATGTTATTCTCCAAGTTAATTATTGGCCTACGTAACGGAATATTTTCTGAGGGTTCAGCAATTTCTCACGGAACAAAAGGAGTTTAGAATATGAAAAATATTTAGAAATTAAGACTAGATAGTGTTTTTATAAGAAGTTGGGATTGAGACTGGACTCTGCGGATTCTTAAATTATAAAACTCGTTTAAATGTAGTCTAAAGAATGTAAAGTTGTAAAAAAAGCCGCTAAGACCTAAAACAAGGCTAAAATGGCCAGTAACCCAAAAAAAAAAAAAGTCGGAAAAAGAACAAACAAAACCCACCATATTCTGGCCTACAATGACCCAAAATGTACAGGGTGTTCCAAAATGATGGACGGGGTTTCAAAGTTATTTAATTTTCCTTAAATGATACGTATATACTTACTTGCTGGCACTATCGAACCCGTAGGTTCATGGCCGCGCGGGCATAACCTCTCCATACATCCCTATCCCGAGCTAATGCTTTCCAATCATTTCCTGTATAATCTACTTCCCTCAAATCATAGTTGATATTATTCTCCCACCTCATTCTTGTTCTACCAACTGGGAGTTTTCCTTCTGGCTTTCCTACAAGAAGCTTCCATGCAAGTCTTTCATTCCCCATACGTGCAACATGTCCTGCTCATCGCAGTCTACGAGACTTAACTGTTCTTATTATATCTGGCTTCCTATAAAGACCATGTAGTTCATTGTTATGTAGTCTTCTCCATTCATCTTCTGTTCATCTCTCTTTGATGATATATATATATATATATATATATATATATATATATATATATATATATATATATATAAGAACAAAAGTTACATCGGATTAAAGAGAAACTCTTCGAGTTTTCATAACATACTTTATCAGTGTTCAATGTGAGCATCTTTCGTCACAAGGCACACATCTAGCCGATAGCCGAATTCCTCCCAAACCTTGGTCAGCATATTTGGAGAAATGGGTTCAACGGCAGCAACAATCCTTCTTCTCAAGTCTGGAAGGTCGACCGGAAGTGGTGGTTCGTACACATGGTCCTTCACATACCCCCACAGGAAGAAATCACAAGATGTGAGATCAGGAGACCGTGGAAGTATGGGAATTAATCATGTCATCTGGACCGACACGTCATTAGGTGTTCCTGGACGTCCTGGACTTTTCCTTTTACAGGAACATCTAGTTGTTTCTAACTGTTTATATCATCGACGGATAATTTTATCTGTCGGAGGATCAATTCCAAATTGCCGTCGGAAAGCTCGCTGCACTGCAACAATGGAACCAGACCTTGCAAATTGCAACACACAGAATGACTTCAGTACAGGAATCGCCGTTTTCACAAATTTAACGCTGACGACGTAATAATGACAAGAAACAAATTACTGCATACAGGATATGAAACTTTCACAGTTTTTCTTTCATTATAACAAATAATCTTCTTCTTCTTCTTCACGGTTTAGGCTTATTTACTAGCCTGTTCCGGTTCCAAATTGCTGCTCTTTCCATCTTTTTCTTGGTCTTCCCAAGCTTCTTCTTCCTCATGGTGAATAGTTGTATGCTGCTATAGCAAATAATCACGCATCCAATTTCGTTTGTAAAGCTATACCAACTACTTAAAACCCCGTCCATCATTTTGAAACACGGTGTATATATTGTCGCGGATAGCACGGGGTTTTCCTTTTACTTATTCAGACTTAAATGAATACACAATTATTATATACAATTTTTCTTTTCACTTTATTTATTTCTCTACAATTATCACTAAATCATCCAAACACAGTTTGATTTAACAACTATTTTCCTTCGAAGGTTTGTTTGACAATCACTTATAACACTGTTGCAGACACAATCCTTCCTCGCGGTCACACTCACAATTCACCTCTCGTGATCCAACACAAGTCTGGGGGGGTCTCCGACCTCACCATATATTTATAGGTGAGCAGACAGAAATTTCCAGATCCATGAATGAGATGTTTCTCGGAACGGGGGAATATATGTTCGTAGAACTCTCTGGCTATTAGCCAAGACATTTCGGTGGATTTCACGACTCGCAATTGGCTATTCGCCAATCCAGTCCACCAATGCGAGGTTTCTCTCGCCGGCCCGCGCAGTTTAAATGACGCTACTGTAACGCGTCACAATATATTGTGCTGAGCCTCGTCTTCAGACATGAAATTAAAAAATAAGAAGGATTTTTCCTCAACTTTCGAGTCCTAATTATGACTTACATTTATGCATTATTCGTTTTCACAGCGTTCGGACACTTTTAATGAGCTGGCTTCAGAAATTGAGTTTCTCCAGTTTAACAAAATATATGTAAGTTATATATAGTCAAGTCCACCGTTGTGGTCTCGAGGTAGCGTGCTGCCTTGTCACGCAGCGGGCCCGGGTTCGATCCCCGATCGGGGCAGTCTTTCTGGGTGAGGTTTTTATCGGGGTTTTTCCTCACCTGTAAGACAAATGTCAGGAAAACTTTAAGGCCCAAACGGTCCCCGAAATCATATGGCCATCATCCTTATCATTATCATCCTTACCATTATCATTATCATCCTTCACCGGTGTGGAAAGCAACGGGAAGCTACCACACCTACACAATTCCCTAGTAAAGCTGCAAGCATAGCATGAAAATGCTATGGTTGTAGTGAAGGACCTGCCTTCGGGCAGAATTACTATGGATGGATGGATATATAGTCTGTAAACCAGGAAAATGGGACCATAAATTCGACTTGTTGCGGAATTAGCTTAGTTTACGCAATTCCTGTGTGACGGATTTTTACATTGACATTTATATATACAGGGTGTAACATAACTCAAAGGCAAAATTTCTGGAATGAGTTCCTCATATGGAGAGAATAAAAAAAGTGTATTACAACATGGGTCCGGAAATTGATAATTACAGAGTTATTCGAACTTTTATGTATGTTAGTCCATGGCGACAAAAATGCAATGGACTTGTTGGAGCGCTCTGTTCTGTCAGATGAAATGTTCAAAGTGACCTCCTTGTGCCTCAATACAGGCATATTCATCACAGCAGCCTACAACCAACAGAAAACAGACTGTCAGTAACTACTGTAAAACCTTAATAACCTAACATTCATAAAAGTTGGAATAACTCTGTAATTATCAATGCCCGGACCCATGTTGTAATACACTTTTTTTATTCTCTCCATATGAGGAATTAATTCCTGAAAGTTTGCATGCATTAAATGAAATATGTAAATTATACGATCTAAAGATTTCTGTAAGGAAAACTAAGACCATGGCTTTTAGAGGAAGAGATCCAGTGAGATCCAAAATTATTTTAGAAAATCAAAGTATAGAACAGGTGTCTAGTTTCAAATATTTGGGCTGTGATGTTGGCTACAATGTGGAAAGAGATATTGACTCCAAAATAAATAAATTTCAGACGGTGTGTGGAACAATACAGAGAACATTCAAAAATAAAATTAGAAAAGAAACCAAGATAAAAATGTATAATGTTATGGCGGTTCCCACAATATTGAATGCATGTGAAACTTGGGCTCCAGTGAAAAAGACAGAAGGATAGAATACAGACGGCGGAGATGAGGTTCCTAAGACAAGTAAAAGGATGTACAAGACTTGATAGAATAAGAAAATGAGGATATAAGAGAAGAATTGAAAGTACAGCCTTTATTGGATAAAGACACGAATTACAGACAGAAATGGATTGATCACATGGATGGAATGAGTAAGGAGAGATATCCATTGTTAGCAAGAAATTATCAAGCACGAGGAAGACGTGATGTTGGAAGACCTAGAAGACGTTGGGCTGATGCATTATGAAGTCGGAACGGGCAATTGCCTAATCCCTGGAGTGATGATGATGATGATGAAAATTTGCCGTTGAGTTATGTTACACCCTGTATATTAATCTGTAATTATTTCTACAGCACTTCTATGAGGAGTAAGTGTTATATTTGAAATGGAGTCTGTTAAGCGTACAGGATACGAACCCTGTGCCGACAGAATGGGAATAGTGGACATCCGGAGTGTGTTTGTTCTCCACTTGGAAGCCGTGCAACGAAAACCACAGCAGTGGGACCAACCGTGAGTCAATGAGGTGTGAATCCTACGTGGCAAGAATGAAACCTGCATCACTTGAACGCCAACTCAATTGCAAACATTGTTTACACATGTTGACAGACTGGTTTCAAATACTTGTTTAATATCTGATCCACTCTTTATAAGGTCACTAGCCAATACCCGGCGTGCGTTGCCAAGCCTATATAAATGAACTATTCAAGTTTAATTAAATTGTTTGATATACGTTGAGACGAATCAAACATGGCGGTTGCTAATCAGTTTTTAATTTCGGATTTTAAGTAAACTTCAACTTCTAATTGTTGGACTTAGCTCATTTTTTAATAATACCTACCTCAGTTTATTTTAATGGGATATACTGAGTTTCGTTGAGAAACACCGAATAATGTGACAGCTAGAGCGATTTTTCAATTTTCACTTCATGTGAAGTCCTACGCCTTATGGTTTTGGAAGGTCCACTTGGTGAATCTAAACTATCCACTCAAACACACACAAAAAATTCATAAAATTGGTCCAGTCGTATAGGCAGTTTTTAATTTCAGATTTCAGGTAAACTTACACTTTTAATTGTTGGATTTCGCTAATTTTAGGACAATACCTACCTCGGTTCATTCTGATACGATATAATAATAATAATAATAATAATAATAATAATAATAATAATAATAATAATAATAATAATAATAGCTTTATTTTACCTGGCAGAGTTAAGGCCTTAAGGCCTTGTCTACCACTCAACCAGGTTTAAAAAAATACAAAAGAAAAGTCTTAAATCTAAATTACAATATATATATAAACGATTACAAGTTATGAATACAATTCAATTAATATTTATAATGTATTTTGATTTACTCTAAATTTAACGAATTAAATATATAATATGTACAAGATAGTATATAAAAAAACGAGGAAAAGATTAATGACATAGTATAAAATTAAATAAATAGAGAAAAATTAATTATTAGACAACAGGTAACTGTATAAGCGTGACTTAAAGGTGCCAAGTGTGCGGCAACCCCTGATATCTTGAGGAAGGAGATTCCAGGAGCGGGCGGAGGCTACTGTGAAGGAAGTAGAATAGGAGGAAGTGCTATGAAGAGGAATTGTTAGCAGACTGCTATCTTGTGACCTAGTGTCAATATTGTGGTAGGAGGATAACTTCTCAAATCTGGACGCCAGGTAAGTAGGAATGTAGGAATTCAGACGCTTGAAAAGTAGCGAAAGAGAGTGCAATTTACGTCTGTCAGTAAGACGGAGCCAAGAGAGGTTATTAAAGTGTTCGGAAATATGGTCATAACGGCGGATATTGAAAATGAATCGAATGCAAGCATTATGAACACGCTGCAGTCTCTGCGACAAGGCATAGTTTAGATCATTATATATAATGTCACAATAATCGAAGTGTGGTAACACAAGATTCTGCACTAGGATTTATTTAACGAAACTGGGAAAAAATCCTTTAAACGTCTAAGATAATGTAAGATGGAGAAAGTCTTTTTACATATACTGAGTTTCGTTGCAAAACATCGAAAAATGTTACTACTAGAGCGATTTTTCAACTTTCACTTCAGGTGAAGTCCTACACCTAATGGTTTTCGAAGGTCCACTTGTGAATGTAAACTATCCAGGGACCCACTCAAACACACACAAAAATTTCATAAAATTGGTCCAGTCGTATAGGCAGTTTTTAATTTCAGATTTCAGGTAAACCTCCACTTTTAATTGTTGAATTTCGCTCATTTTAGGACAATATCTACCTCGGTTCATTCTAATACGATATACTGAGTTTTGATGAAAACATTGAAAAATGTGACTGCTAGAGCGATTTTTCAATTTTCAGTTCAGGTGAACTCCTACGGCATATTTTTAGAAGGTCAAATTGTGAATCTAAATCATCGAGGGACCCAATCAGATACACACAAAATATTTAATTAAAATCGGTCCAGTCATTTAGGAGGAGTTCTGTGACAGACACACGTACATCCGATTGAGGGTCTTTCCACATTTCAGCGGTTGCCCTTTTACCAGCCGGCTGCTGGCCCTTCACATCCACATGTGTCAATCACAGAGGTAGATGATCAACAGCCAGTGTAGGGGTGACATGAGGTTAGCATGTCGAGTCCCCCAGCCGTTATAGCTGGTTCCTCAACCTGGAGCCGCTACTTATTGTAGCTACCCAATTGCCTCACGATGCTGGGTGGACACCGGTCCCATACTGGCCGAAATACCATGAGAAAATTTCTTCCCCCATGGAGACTCGAACCAGCGCAAGTCCCGTAGCTCTGCGCCAAGGCTTCCTATCTTAACCGCTCGGCTACGGCGTGGGACCACACGTACATAAGAATTATATATATTTATAAAGATATCCAGAATAATTTGTAGCTATTCAATTTTTTTATTTGAGCATGCCAACAAATCTTTAGACGATGAAGAAGGCCTAGAACTGAATGGTGTTAAAAAGCTGTCAATTTATGCTAATGATGTAATATTATGCTTCAGCGAGAGAATACTAAGGGTCAACACGCACACACTATTGGGTAACAGAAAGACAAGGGGCTCGAAGTAAACATCAATAAAATTAAATATATGTACACACATACAGATACATTATATATGGATAGTTAATGACACATAAGAGGAATTTTCAGCAAGAAGCTGGATTCAAATATCTAGGCACAAACAGGAATGAGATGCTCAAAAAAATTAAACATAGACTTAATTCTGTAAATGTATGCTATAGTGTATTACAGGGACTCTTTTCGATCCAAATTCTCTAAAAAAAAAGTTAAAGTGAAAATGTATAAAACTATTTTCCTCCCAATTACACTCAGTAACAAAAAATATACTTTTTTGTCTCAGAAAGAAAAATATGTGATTCTTTTAGTATCGTTTCTCCTGAATTCAAATATGATATCGGCTTTTCTCCATCACGCAAGGTTTCCGAGAGACAAGAATTCATAATTTCAAACACTAATATTTTTCTACATTCGTAACTACACAATATTCAAACATTCGGACTCACCTAGAAACTAAGAAATGATGATTTTCTGCTATATTTCGCCTGTGGAGCATCCCTCTTGATGGTCCAACAATAATCGACCAACATATTAGGATTCGATTTGCCTTGATACCTCTTTTCCATATCTGAAACCATTTGAGTTAGCTATTTTGGTTTTATTTTACAATGAACAAATGGACGAAAAAACGTTTATTAAAAAATAATTATTTAAATCCATTAATTAAAATTGAAATAAAAAAAACAGTGGGTGATGGAGAAATTCCGAATACATATTTGAAAACACGATAAAAACTGCATTAAGTACAACTATTGGTACTCATGAGACAAAAATCATGTTGACCGGTGTTATATTATATGGACGTGAAACATGGACTCTAACTTTAAGGGAGGGTAAAATATTACGAGTATTTGAGAATAATGTTTTCATGAAAACGTTTGGACCAAATGTGATGAACATGCAGGGGAATGGAGAAGACTGTATAACAGCGAGCTAGATGATCTTAATGGGAAACCACATTTAATAAGAACAGTTAAGTCTCGTAGATTGTGACGGGCAGAGCATGTGGCACAAATCAGGCATGGAAACTCCTTGTAGGAAAACCAGAGGGAATTCGCCCAGTACATTAGTTACACCATGATGAAGATCTGTTACAATTGGCTGCTTACAAACTAAATGCAATATGTAGCGATTATAATTTTAAAATTTCAATAAGTAAAACAAAAGTAATGGCATTTTGTGGAAGAAATACTCTGCGTGCAAAAATAGTAATTAGAGACGAAATTATTGAACAAGTATCCCACTTTAAATATTTAGGATGTGACATCAGCTATGGGTATGATAAAGATATTGAACACAAAACACATCAGTTTCAAGCTATTTGTGGTACAATAAATAGAACATTGAATAATAAAGCCCATAAAACAAACAAAATTAAAATTTTATAAAACAATGGCTGTTCTTGTCCTTTTGTATGGGAGTGAATCTTGGATTACCACTACCAAACAAGAAAGTAAAATCCAAGCAGCCGAGATGAAATTTTTAAGAAGAGTAAAAGGCTGCAATAGAATGGACCAGATAAGAAACGAGGATATCCGTGAAGAACTGCAGATCTACTCCATAAAAGAAAAGATATTTAACAACAAGATGCAGTGGAAAGAACATGTAGAAAGAATGGAAGAAAGTAGATTACCAAATAAAATGTATTATTTTCCAAGAGGAAGAAGAGATGTCGGACGTCCTCGGAAGAGATGGTCTTAGATCTATTAGTGAAGACGGAACAGGCAACTCTTTCCTAAACCCGGAAGTGAAGAAGAAGAGAAGACATAAGTTAGAATGAGGTGGGAGAATAACGAACTATTAACCATGATATGAAGGAAGTAAATTATACAGGAGGATGATTGGAAAGCATTTAGCTTGGAATAAGAATCTATGGAGAGCTTATATCCGCACGGAGATGAACGTCCGGTTTCGATAGTAGCTACGGTTAGTGGGAAACACTGCAGCACTCTAGTTCCACATCGCGCGATTGTGAACCCAGCTGGACATGTGTGACTCCAGGGAACAGTTGACTTGCAACTCTCTGAGTGGATAACACGCTGCACAGAATCCACTTTAATAAGGTCCTCTACACTCTTTTTTATTAGCACTTACGCCAAAGTGAATCCAAATAGCTGTCATTTGTCTTCATGTCTCGGTTCTACATACAATTAACAGTAGAAACAAATATCTACCAGATTCCGAAGATAGCTTACAAATAGCAGCATATGAATTATTCAAAATTGCCAGCAAATATAATATGAAAATTTCCACATCAAAATCCAAAACAATGGCAATGTGTAGAAAAAACATACAACGGGTGAAAATTGAGATTGATGGAAAAATTATAGAACAAGTGTCAGATTTCTCTTACTTAGGAAGTGTATTTGCAGAGTATAAGAGTGACATTGATTCAAAATTACAAAAATATAATAAAATGAATGGGGTAATACGAAGACATTTTGGTAAACAAATGAGGACAGAGACAAAACTAAGATTACATAACGTCACATCAAAAGCTGCTCTAAAATACGGAAGTGAAATTTGGATTTTAAATAAAAGAAACTCTCATAAACTTCAAGTAAGCCAAATGAGCTTCTTACGATCATTGTTAGGAGTTAATAGACTGGATCACCAAAGGAACACTATTATCAGAGGAAAACTTGGAGTAACAAGTTTAAATGAAGATATCCAAAAATACCAACAAGAATGGAAAAATCATCTGAGAAGAATGGCAAGAAATAGACTTCCAAAATTGGCATTCCAATATACCCCAACTGGACATAGGGACCAAGGAAGACCAAAACATCGGTGGAAAGATCAAGACCATCTTCGCTAGGTTTACCGTACAGGCCACATGACCTAAAACGAATTTGTTCATGATGATGATGATGACAAATATCTACAAACCAACACATTTAACTATCTCGGATATCAAGTTACATACGAAGAAGAAAAAGATTTTAGTCAAAAAATTATAAAATTTAACAGAGTAAAACAGGAATTATAAATAATATTTTCAAGCCAAACAGAGTACAGCAACACACTTACTTACTCACTGGCACTATCGAACCCGTAGGTTCATGGCCGCGCGGACATAAGCTCTCCATACATCCCTATCCTGAGCTAATGCTTTCCAATCATTCCCTGTATAATATACTTCCCTCAAATCATAGTTAATGTTGTTCTCCCACCTCATTCTTGGTCTACCAACTGGGCGTTTTCCCTCTGGCTTTCCTACAAGAAGCTTCCATGCACGTCTTTCATTCCCCATACGTGCAACATGTCCTGCCCATCGCAGTCTACGAGACTTAACTGTTCTTATTATATCTGGCTCCCTATAAAGACCATGTAGTTCATTTTTATGTAGTCTTCTCCATTCACCAGTCTGTTCATCTCTCTTTGGTCCAAAAATTTTCCTAAGAACTTTATTCTCAAATACTCGTAATCTCCTTTCCTCCCTTAAAGTAAGAGTCCATGTTTCGCACCCATATAATATAACTGGTAGAATAATAGTTTTATATATTTTCAGCTTAACGTTTTTTGAAAGGAGTTGGGACATCAAAAGTCTCTGTAATGCATAATAGCATGCATTTCCAGAATTGAGCCTATGTTTAATTTCTTTGTGCGTCTCATTCCTATTTGTGATTATTGTTCCTAGGTATTTGAATTCAGCCACTTCCTCAAAATTTCCCTCATTTGTCATTAGCTGTCCATTTCCATTATATACTGAATTTCTACCTGTGACCATATATTTAGTTTTACTGATATTTACTTCCAGTCCTAATTTCTTAGTGTTACTCAATAGTGTGTGCGTGTTGGCCTTTAGTATCTCCTCGCTATCGGGCAATAGTACTACATCACCAGCATAAACTAACAGCTTATTAATACCATTGAGTTGTAAGCCTTCCTCATTCTCTAAAGATTTAATGGCATACAGCAACACACACGAACTAGAATTTATAAAACACTGGCCAGACCCATATTATGTTACGGCAGTGAGGCCTGGACAATTCGCAGTGTAGATGAACAAAGACTAACTGGCAGAAATGAAATTTATGAGACGTACTGCGGGCTATTCAAGGACAGACCATAAAAGGAATTCTGACATTCTCAAAGAATTACAAACAGAATCAGTCATGGAATATGTACAAAAATACAGAAACAATTGGAAATCTCACGTACGAAGAATGAGCAGAACAAGAATACCACGTCAGATCTTAAATTACCAGCCACCAGGCAAGAGATCTTTGGGCAGACCCTTCAAACGTTGGATTGAGACCGTAACATGACCACTAGGTCTATCACATGAAAGGAAGAAGAAGAAGAACAACAACAAATATCTACATAATGTTCAAATAATTTACTTCTCTCTCATAAAAAAAGTCACGCAGATGGAAACATGTCAGCTAACACATTCTTCAGCAAATCCAATTCATAGTCGATTTTGCTGCTTTTACGGAATATACATTTGTTTTGTTTATTTGGAGAAAGTGGATTTATGGTACCAGCTTATTTTAAAGTGTCGGACTGCAGAGAAAACAAATCATGGATATCCGTAAGTTATAATTAAGTAAAGTAAAGTGATCGCACAACAGGCCTCAGGAGACCCTTGGGGTAGTAGGAGGTTAAGGCTCCCACTTTTTCTAGACAATCGGCACTTGATGTCAGCCGGGTTGTCAGCCCTGCGTGACGGCCGGCTTTACCCCCAGAACAGGCGTCTGGTACTCATTTCCGTTAGAGGCTGAGTCGACCCCAGGGCCATAGTGCCGCCAGAGGGTTTGGGTCAGTTTAAAAATCCTGACCCCAACGGGACTTGAACTCTCGACCCTCCGGCTTGTAGCTCAGTGCCTTAACCACTACGCTACGGCGTGCCCCCCCCCCGTAAGTTATAATTACTTATTTAATTTTATTTATATATACATTTTCAAAGGGAGGAAAGGAGATTACAAGTAATTGAGAATAAAGTACTTAGGAAAATTTTTGGAACAAAGAGAGATGAACAGACAGGTAAATGGAGAAGACTTCGTAACAATGAACTACATGGTCTTTATAGGAAGCCAGATATAATAAGAACAGTTAAGTCTCGTAGACTGCGATGGGCAGGACATGTTGCACGTATGGGGAATGAAATACGTACATGGAAGCTTCTTGTAGGAAAGCCAGAGGGAAAACGCCCAGTTGATAGACCAAGAGTGAGGTGGGAGAATAACATTAACTATGATTTGAGGGAAGTAGACTATACAGGGAATGATTGGAAAGCATTAGCTCAGGATAGGGATGTATAGAGAGTTTGTGTCGTGCGACCATGAACCTACGGGTTCGATAGTGCCAGTGAGTAAGTAAGTAATTATAGATTTTCAATGTTTACACATATTTCTGTGCGTAAAGTTTTACTTTCCTTCTCCACTCGTCTCTATCCATCCACTCAATGTCCTCCAGTCCTCTTGTTTCTCATTCTAGTTCTTATTTCTTGCATCCACGAGTTTCGAGGATGATGATATTGATAATAATAATAATAATAATAATAATAATAATAATAATAATAATAATAATAATAATAATAATCATCATCATCATCCGGTATGATGGCAGCTGTCGCCGTCTTCCGGAAACCAAACGCCATTCCTCTCTGTCCATCCATTCATCTTCCTCCAATCCTCTGATATTCATAGCTGCTTGTACCCCTTCTATCCAAGTTTTCTTCGGTCTTCCTCTCTTCCTCCTTTCCATTGGGATCCATTCCATAACTATTTTAGGCAATCTTTGCCCTGCCATTCTTTTGACATGGCCATACCACTGTAATCTTTATATTTTTATTAATAATAATAATAATAATGCAAAAATATAAATTTTTTAAAGACTTTTAGGGTTAATAAATTCTATCTTAAAGCCTCAGTTAGTCCAAAAACATTCAAGACTAAATGTGTATAAAACACTGGCTCTTCCAACTCTTTTGTATGGTAGCGAAGTATGGACATTGAAACAGAAGGATATACATAGACTTAGATCTGCTGAAATGACATACCTTCGGAGGACTGCAGGATACACACTACTAGATCACAGAACAAATTAAGACATCTTAGAAGAATTACACATGGAACCTTTAGACAACAAAATTTCTGATTATAAGTCAAGATGGATACAACATGTTCATCGAATGGAAGATCACCAGGATATCCAAACAAATGTTAAGATATCAACGTGCAGGAAGAAGAAGACCAGGACGTCCACTCATAAGACTTTTGAATGGTGCTTCTCTTGAGGCCGAAACAGGTCAACAGATGACCTAAATTCGTGAATGTACTATGATGATGATGATGATAATATTAGTAATAATAATAATAATAATAATAATAATAATAATAATAATAATAAAAATAATAATAGTAATAATAATAATGTTTTATGTATTACATATATTTATTGCTTACACATCTTTCTGTGTTTTATCTTCCTTCTCCACTCGTCCCTATCTAGTCATTCCATGTCCAGATGTCCTCCAGTCCTCTTGTTCTCATTCCAGTATATGCCCATACCAGCTTTAGTGTTTATATCTTACATAAGCTATTATTGAATATTTAATACACACTATCCTCATAGTATTTCGTTTCTTATTTTCCCAATTTTGAATATATTGCTGCTCTCCTCTAGAAATCCATTTCCATCGACTTGAGTTTTTTAATAATAATAATAATAATAATAATAATAATAATAATAATAATAATAATAATAATAATAATAAATAATAATAATAAAAATATATATTATTATTATTATTATTATTATTATTATTATTATTATTATTATTATTATTATTATTAAAAAACTCAATAATAAATATAATAATAATAAATATTATTATTATTATTATTTTTATTATTATTATTATTATTATTATTATTATCCGGTGAATGTGGAATCAACATTTTTCTTCATAACGCTAGACTTGTACTGAAATGGTTAAATACAGTTATTTTTCTATCTGTGCTTCAAATCGGCAATAGAAAATGGAGGAAAAATAAGTGAATATAGTGTGGACAGGCCTGATAGGCTCTGCCGGTCACGTGTTTCAAGTCGGCACGTACCTACGTCTTTATGGCTTCCAACAAAAACTTCAAGTGCTCCAATTTATTTCTCTTTCAATTCATTACAGCAATTACTACGTGCTCTACTGTCTCGCCTGTTATTTCACTTTGCCACCGCGCCTGCGCACATCTCACCTCCATATTTTCTGGTAATCAGAAGTTACTTATTCTAATATAGCGAGTTAAGTTTCTCCAACTCTTTACCAATAATGAATTGGAATCTCTGTTATTAGAACTTCTCTTGAGGGCTGGGTCGTCTCCTTACGTCTTTCAATTTAATTGAAATCTGTTGTAAATAGGACTAAAAACTATTATCTTAATATATAAAAATTTCGTGTCACGTTGTTTGTCCGCGATGGAATCCTAAACTACTGAACCGATTTTAATAAAATTTTGCACACTGTGTGCAGTTTGATCCAACTTGAGACTTAGGGTAGTTTATAACTAAATTTATAGTCGCATTATATTTTTATTGCAAATTATTTGTTTATTATTTAACAAAGAGTTATTAATATATTGGGACTGGAAGTAAATATCAATAGAACTATATATGTGTGGTCATACATAGAAATGCATTATATAATGGAAATGGACAGTTAATGACGAATTAAGGAAATTTTGAAGAAGTGGCTGAAATCAAATACCTAGGAACAACACTTGCAGACAAATAGGAGGTGCAGAAAGAAATTAAACACAGGTTCAATTCTGGAATTGCGTGCTATTATATATTACAGGGACTCTTATTCCAATTTGTCTTACAACAAATTAAACTGAAAAAAATATAAAATTGTTATTCTCCCATTTATATTATATGTATGTGAAACATGGACTCTTACTTTAAGGGAGGAAAGGAGATTAAGAGTATTTGAGAACAAAGTTCTTAGGAAGATTTTTGACCGGAGAGAGATGATCAGACATGTGAATGGAGAAGACACTAAACAGTGTTTCAAGATTTTTATGAGAAACAAGATATAATAAGAACAGTTAAGTCTCGTAGATTGCGATGGAGTCATGGGGTACGAATGGGGAATGAAAGAAGGGCATGAAAACTCCTTGAAGGAAAATCAGAGGGAAAGCGCCGAATATGAGGCCAAGAAAGAGGTGAGAGAAAAGCATTAACCATTATTTCAGAGAAGTCGATTATACAAGGGTTGATTGGAAAACATTATCTCAGGATAGGGATGTATGGAGAGCTTATGTAAGCGTGGTCATGAAACCTACGAATTCGATAATTCCAGTAGATTAGTTTAGTTAGTTACAGCTTTGACCATAACATTTTGATACACCTTGTATGATGTCACTATTTCCGAATAACATTACTTGCTTAGTAATTTCGAAGGAGCAAGGGTGGAGTAAATTACACGAAACAGTTGACCTCCTTAGTACTTATCTCCTCCTGGTAGATAAATCTTGAGAAGTGACAAACTTGCTACATCTGTTAATAACACAGAGCGCCATTTTGAAGTACAATCAGCGGAGATCTGTGCTGACGGCGGCATAAATTTGACCCTCCCGACTCAAACTCCCGGCAGAGATTCATTACAAGAGGTTTGTGCCCGCAACAGGGGCACAAGGCACCTAGTCATTGATTAATCACAGACTGCGATTATCAGAAACTGTCGGCTGTCCGTCCATGACTAATCTTCATTCCACTTTAACAAGCTACACTTATCTGCAAATCCATCGCTCGTCTCTTTTTTCCAATAATTCGTTGTCAATTCATATATCCCTACCTGTTATAAACCATTCAAAATTATATTTATTTCCTATATTATTGGACTTGGTATAGGTTACCTGTATGTCTACATTATATTAATTTTAAATGTCGCATTCTGAATGCAAGAACGTGATAGAATATATTCAGAATATACTTATTTAGCCTGGTGGAGTTAAAGCCACGTGGCCTTCTCTTTCACTCACCAGGACAAACGTATGTTACATTTTGTAATGTTATTGATTTTTTGTTGTTTATTTTTTTTACACTAGTAGCAATTATTACTTTATTGTAACGGACTGTCAACAGCACATACGGCTTACTGCCCGTGCGACCCATATTTGTAAATAATATTGTAAATATCTTACTTTTTGTCTAATAAAGTCCTACTACTACTACTACTACTACTACTACATCATCATCATCATAAATCACGGATTAAGCCCATGTGGCTTGTTCCGGTCTCATAGATTCTCATTCAAAAGTTGGATCTATCTCTTCTTCGGTCTACCAACATTCCTGTCTCCTTTTGGTTTGTATTTAAGTATAATTTTGGGAATGCGATCTTCTTGCATTCTTTGAACATGTTATTTCCAGTTTTTTTTAGATTCTTTTATTCTATCTCAGAGTTTAAAGATATTTAGCTCATTTCTAATATCTTAACTTCTTCTGTTATCTAGAAGTTTGCAACCAGCCACACTTCTCAGAAATCTCATTTCAGCTGCTTCTATGATCTTCTCTTCTCTTTTAGTTAAAACCCAAAATTCACTACCATACAATAGTAAGGGGACTACCACTACTTTATAAAATTTTAGTTTTGTTCCTTTTCTTGTGCTTTTAAATATCCTTTTGATTGTTCCACATATATAATTAAATTTATTAAGTTTGTTAAATAGATCTTCATTTTTAAAATAGGAGATTTCATAACCCAGGTATTTAAAATGGTTCACTTGTTCAATGGGTTTTCCTTCCAGAATTATTTTAGCTCTTACGGTATCTGATCCCTTAAAAGCTAGGATTTTCGTTTTACTTATTGATATTTTGAAATTATATTTCTGTATAATGTTATTTAACTGAAAGAGCGATTTCTGTAGACCATCTTCTGAACTAGATATTAGAACTTGGCCGTCTGCAAAAAGTAAGGTATCTAACATCTTATTTCTTATTTTGAAATGTGAGTCCAAATTTATCTGCCAATTACATATGTTGTCAATATGAATATTAAAAAGGGAGGATGAAAGTGGACATCCCTGTCTTACACCTCTATTTATTGTTGCTGTTATATTGTTTGTATTTTTGCCTCCAGTTTCTATTGTTATTTCACTTTCTACATATAGACTTTTTATTGAAGTTTTTAGGTGCTGAGGTACTCCTTTCTCTTTCATTACATTCCACAATTTATTTCTGTTAACTTTGTCAAATGCCTTTTCTAGATCTATAAATGCCATAAAGTTGGTAGATTATATTATCTATGTTTCTCAATTATTTGATTGATAGTTCGTTTGTTGTTAACGTAAATAGTTAATAAAGAGGGGAAACTCGTGACACCCCTGACTTTTATCATGAATTGTTACACTAGCGTCACCATGTAATGTTCACCATATTATTGGACTTGGTATAGGCCTTCCTGTACGTATCATTCTGTGTTATATTAATTTTAAATGTCGCATTCTGAATGCAAGAACGTGATAGAATATATTGAGAATATATTTATTTAGCCTGGTGGAGTTAAAGCCACGTGGCCTTCTCTTTCACTCACCAGGACAAACGTATGTTACATTTTCATCATCATCATCAACAATCACGGATTAAGCCCATGTGGCTTGTTCCGGCCTCATGGATTCTCATTCAAAAGTTGGATCCATCTTGTCTTCGGTCTACCAACATTCCTGCGTCCTTTTGGTTTGTATTTAAGTATAATTTTGGGAATGCGATCTTCTTCCATTCTTTGAACATGTTCTTTCCAGTTTTTTCTAGATTATTTTATTCTATCTAAGAGTTTAAATATATTTAGCTCATTTCTAATATCTTCACTTCTTTCTTATCTAGAAGTTTGCAACCAGCCACAGTTCTCAGAAATCTCATTTCAGCTGATTCTATGATCTTCTCTTCTCTTTTAGTTAAAACTCAAAATTCACTGCCATACAATAGTAAGGGGACTGCCACTACTTTATACAATTTTAGTTTTGTTTCTTTTCTTGTGCTTTTAAATATCCTTTTGATTGTTCCACATATATAATTAAATTTATTAAGTTTGTTAAATAGATCTTCATTTTTAAAATAGGAGATTTCATAACCCAGGTATTTAAAATGGTTCACTTGTTCAATGGGTTTCTCCTCCCGAATTATTTTAGCTCTCGCGGTATCTGATCCATTAAAAGCTAGGATTTTCGTTTTACTTATTGATATTTTGAAATTATATTTCTGTATAATGTTATTTAACTGAAAGAGTGATTTCTGTAGACCATCTTCTGAACTAGATATTAGAACTTGGCCGTCTGTAAAAAGTAAGGTATCTAACATCTTATTTCTTATTTTGAAATGTGAGTCCAAATTTATCTGCCAATTATATATGATATCGTCAATATAAATATTAAAAAGGGAGGATGAGAGTGGGCATCCCTGTCTTACAACTCTATTTATTGTTGCTGTTATATTGTTTTTATTTTTGCCTCCAGTTTCTATTGTTATTTTATTTTCTACATATAGACTTTTTATTGCAGTTATTAGGTGCTGAGATACTCCTTTCTCTTTCATTATATTCCACAATTTATTTCTGTTAACTTTATCAAATGCCTTTTCAAGATCTATAAATGCCATAAAAGTTGGTAGATTATATTCTCTCTTAGATAATGTTGCATTTTAATACAAAAAAATACAATAATTTTACATATGAGCATGTTGCACCATCCCTGGAACAATTATCGTGGCTTCGTATAAGAGATCGTAGAACTGTCCATTCCCTATCCCTTCTCTATAAAATACTTCATACATCATCGCCTAATTATTTATCACGCCTCTTCATCAGACTATCCGACACACATAATCTTGACACTCGATCCCATCAGCACATTGTCCTTTATATCCCTCCTCATCACACTGTATATTATTCATTATCTTTTACGGTCTCACTTACCAAAACATGGAATTCTCTTCCGCCCTACGTCAGAGACTGTCAAACTATAACATCCTTCAAAAACAAACTAAATAATTATTTAATAACAAACTAACTTATACACCTCACTGATATTCTTTTAACAATTAATAAATTTAATTATTTATGAAAATAATATTAAGATTAACAAATATTTTCTTTTGTTTTGTTTTAAATATTGTACAAACGTAAAATTAGTTTTCTATATGTCATTATTTTTCTTTGTTTTTTATATACATTAGACAGGGACAATTTAATATGTCTTGCTTGTATACATTTTATTATTAGTTTTAGTCTTAATTTTAACTAACATTAACCGGTTGCATTATAGATCGTAATATAATAGATATTATCTTTTTGATCAAATTTTATTTAGTATTTAATATTAGGGTTAATTAAGATTTTTTTTATTCTGATGTAATATATGTTTGTGCTGGTGAGTGGAAGAGAAGGCCACATGGTCTTAACTCCACCAGGTTAAATAAATAAATCTAATACTAAACAATTATCTGGCCAAACTGAACAGTAATGAACATGTCTAATGAATCACAAGTAAACAAATTAATAAAAAATAAGAATATCCATGCATTCATGGTAATTCTACCCGAGGGCAGTTCTTTCACTGCAATCATAGCATTTTCATGCTATGCTTTGCAGCTTTACTAGGGAATTATAGGTGTGGTAGCTTCCCGTTGCTTTCCACACCGATGAAGGATGATAGTGATTATAATAACTATTTATATCATAGACCGATAATTTTGCCTCTTCCTCTTGATAATTTTGCCTCTTCCTCTTGATAATTTTGCCTCTTCCTCTTGATAATTTTGCCTCTTCCTCTTGATAATTTTGCCTCTTCCTCTTGATAATTTTGCCTCTTCCTCTTGATAAAATTGCCTCTTCCTCTTGATAATTTTGCCTCTTCCTCTTGATAATTTTGGCCTCTTCCTCTTGATAATTTTGCCTCTTCCTCTTGATAATTTTGCCTCTTCTCTTGATAATTTTGCCTCTTCCTCTTGATAATTTTGCCTCTTCCTCTTGATAATTTTGCCTCTTCCTCTTGATAAAATTGCCTCTTCCTCTTGATAATTTTGCCTCTTCCTCTTGATAATTTTGCCTCTTCCTCTTGATAATTTTGCCTCTTCCTCTTGATAATTTTGCCTCTTCCTCTTGATAATTTTGCCTCTTCCTCTTGATAAAATTGCCTCTTCCTCTTGATAATTTTGCCTCTTCCTCTTGATAATTTTGCCTCTTCCTCTTGATAATTTTGCCTCTTCCTCTTGATAATTTTGCCTCTTCCTCTTGATAATTTTGCCTCTTCCTCTTGATAATTTTGCCTCTTCCTCTTGATAAAATTGCCTCTTCCTCTTGATAAAATTGAATCTTTCTGTTGATTAAATTGCATATTCCTGTTCGTAATGAGAGATATCTCCTCAAATTAACTTCTTTGACAAGGATATCGATTAAACAATCTACGATATATATTGTGAAGCAAGAAATTCCGAAAGAAAACAACTTAAAAAATTAATAAAAAAAGTTAGTTCCGTTGCCCTAAGACATTTATTAAATGAATCTGCATTATTGTTAATAGTTATTTCTCATACAATCATCTGTTATTGATTTTTCCCAAGTCCAAAGAGATTTAACAGTAAAGATATGCTATTTATAACTATACAGCCGGCTTATAAATCGTCCGGAGTAAGATCGGAACACATAACCTCACATTTTGTACATGTTAATCATTATAATTATTTTTAGCTTCTAATGTTATATTATTCGAAAAATAGTCACTCCAAATCCAACGCGAGGTTGAATATTTTTAGACAAAAACACAACCTCTTGTTAGATTACTGTTGATAATGATGATGATGGTGGCCAGATAATGTTTAGGGACCGTTGGGTCTCAAAGCTTCCCGGAATTTGTCTTACAGATGAGGAAAAACTCCGAAAAAAAACTCACACAAAAAGCTTGTCCCGACTGGGAATCGAGCCCGGGCCCGCTGTGTAACAAGGCAGTACGCTACCAGGAGACCACAGCGGTGGACATTCTCAATATAAGCTTTAAAAATTACAATGATTTTTGTCTCATGAGTACCAATAGTTGTACTTAATGCAGTTTTTTTATCGTGTTTTCAAATATGTATTCGGAATTTCTCATCACCCACAGTTTTTTTTTATTTCAATTTCAACCAATGGATTTAAAAAAATATTTTTTTAATAAACCTAGATTTCTTCCCGGAAAATCTTGGTGCAGTGAGCGATGAGCACGGGGAACACTTTCATCAGGATATTTCAGCTATGGATTAGAGATATCAAGGTAAATGGAATCCTAATATACTGACCGATTATTGTTGGACCATCAAGAGGGATGCTCCACAGGCGAAATATAGCAGAAAATCGTCATTTCTTACTTTCTAGGTGAGTCCGAATGTTCGAATATTGTGTAGTTACGAATGTAGAAAATATTAAAGTGTTTGAAATTATAAATGCCTGTCCTCTCGGAAACCTTGCGTGATGGAGAAAAACCGATATCATATTTGAATTCAGGAGAAAAAAATACTACCAGATTCACATATTTTTCTTTCTGAGACAAAAAAAAAGTTTCTTTTTTGTTGCTCAGTGTTATAGACCCCGGACGGATTTGAACCCTTAACCAGAGGCGAGCACTTTAACCATCAGGGCCTACTGGCCGATTTTACTTCTACTTTAATGAAATTCAGAGAATGAAAATTTGATGCGCTTGAATGTGATTGGTTAAGTCGGAGACAAAATAATGTTGTAAGATGATTCCCCGCAAGACAAGTTACCTGCAGGAACAGAAATTGTTATGATTTATGCATTGCCAGCACTGCGGCATATTGTAATGTTGGTACAAGTGTCATAATGCAGGTTGGTGCCTTGAACACATAAATCTTGCTCTTCATTCGTATCTGTGCCCGATGGGAAAACACACAACTACAACCTCTGTATAAGTGAAAATCGCTCTTCTCTTCCCTTTGCGAAACATCAGCAGGCATTGTAACTACCCTCTTCGTTCAATACAACTTAATTTTTGAATCCACAACTTTCACTACTTCCGGAAAGAAATGTCGTTCCGTATTTCTTCTGAAACAAATGTCCGTCACGCAGGACATGCGTATACTAATCGATTTCCGCAGGACTATACTCGTATATTATTTATTTTGTTAATTTGGAGAAACTCGATTTCTGATGTCAAATTTTTAGAAGTGTTAAATAGTTTATTTGTTTTAATTTGCTTTGCAGAGTTAAAAGTCAGCCGCGGTGGACAGAGGTTATGCTCCTTGCCTCTCGTACCGAGGGTCGCGGGTTCAAACGTGGCCGGGGTCGATGGATTTTTTAGGATGGAAAAATCCAAGGAGCAAGTCCTCCGGGAGAGACTTTAAGCCGTGGGTCCCGATTCAGAAGATTTTCAGGCCCGTAAAAGATCCTTAAGGCTGAATGAAAAGGCCTCTAAGCAAAATTTACCGAATTTTTCCGTCCTAGTACTATCTTGTCCACCGCTATGGTCTCGAGGTAGCGTGCTGCCTTGTCACGCAGCGGGCCCGGGTTCGATCCCCGGTCAGGTCAGGTTTTCTGGGTGAGGTTTTTATCGGGGTTTTTCCTTACCTGTAACACAAATGTCAGAAAAACTTTAAGGCCCAAACGGTTCCCGAAATCATATGGCCATCATCATCACCATCATTATCATCCTCATCATCCTTCACCGGTGTGGAAAGCAACGGGAAGCTACCACACCTACAATTCCCTAGTAAAGCTGCAAGCATAGGATGAAAATGCTATGATTGCAGTGAAGGACCTGCCTTCGGGCAGAATATCTATGGTTTTATGGAGTACTATCTTGGTTTCCTAGATGTCAGTATGAGACGGAACGCTGACCACGGACCACTCAAATGACATCTATACGAAAACAAGTATTACTAAATTAGTATGGTTCAAATTCTTCCCTGTAGGGGGAGAGCGCCTAAATCTCTGTTAAGGGATGCATGGACTTACAAAATACAAGAAGAAGAGTTAAGACCGTAGGTTCATGGCAGCGTGAACTTAAGCTGTCCATACATTCTTATGCTGAACTCATATTTTCGAATAACCAACTGTATAATCTACTTCCCTCAAATTACGGTTACTGTTATTCTCCCACCTCATTCTTTGTCAACCTACTGGGTGATTTCCGTCTTATTTTCCTACAAGGAGTTTCCGTAACCCTCTTTGATTCCCCATTTGTGCCACATGTCCTGCCCATCGCAGTCTACCGTACTTAATTGTCTTTATTATATGTGGTTTCGATGAAACGAAAATTGTTTCGCTAGACTGCTAACGGACAAACGGGTGCGCGCGCGCACACACACACACACACACACACACACACACACACACACACACACACACACACACACACATATATATATATATATATCCATCCATAGTAATTCTGCCCGAGGGCAGGTCTTTCACTGCAATCATAGCATTTTCATGCTACGCTTAGCAGCTTTACTAGGGAATTATAGGTGTGGCCTAGCTTCCCGTTGCTTTCCACACCCGTGAAGGATGATGATGGTATGATAAGGATGATGGTGATGGCCGGATGATTTTCGGGGACCGTTGTGCCCTAAGCTTCCTGACATTTGTCTTACAGATGAAGAAAAACCCCGGAAAAAACCTCACCCATGAGACTGTTCCCGACCGGGAATCGAACCCGGGCTCGTTGCGGGACAAGGCAGCACGCTACTTCGAGTTCACAGCGGTGGACTTGCATATATATAAAGCAGGTTTCACAATGCTTTAAAACTTATTCCTCCACTCATTTAATCTACTGCACTTCTCTCTGTCATTCCAATCTCCATCGTTCAAACCTTTATTCCCATACGTTGCTCAAAACACTATGAATCGACGTTACTTTTGGCCGTCCTCTTCTTCTTCTACCTAATGACACTCATTCTAGTATTCTTCTTGGGAATCTGTCTTCTGTCATTTTTATGTGACCATACCATTTTAATTGTTCGTTTTTTAAGATACATGATATATATATATATATATATATATATATATATATATATATATAGTCATGAAGTCCTCCACTGTGGTCTCGAGGTAGCGTGCTGTCTTGTCATGCAGCGGGCTTAAGTTCATTCCCCTCTCGGGACAAGTATTCTGTGTGAGTTTTTGCGGGTTTTTCCTCACCTGTAAGATAAATGTCAGGAAACTTTATGGCTAAAACGGTTCCCGAACACCATCTGGCCATCATTATCATCAATATCATATTCACCTAATTAGTTTAAGTTTAGTCTAAGGCCTCTCCTGGCACATCATTACCATCATCATCAACTCTTATATCATCGGGAAACCCCACCTTCCAGGCGCCACATCCTCAGAGGTGGGTTACAAGTACGCCATGCCAGGAGAGAACACCAGAAATGTCGAAATGGCAACCTGAGGCACGTAGAAATAAAATTGTCATGATCATTTTCGATCTGGAGTCAGGGAATATATTTATACATGAAGGAGAAACACGTACAGCCAGGAGATTAGATAATCATCAATTGCAGGCATGGATTAGTCCATTAGCCTGTTCCGCTTCAGGATAGAAATTAATCCCTCCATCTCTTCTTAGGTCTTCCTGGGTCTCTTCGCCCTGTTGGTCTGTACTTCAATTAGCTGCAGAGATAGTATTTTGTTTGGCATTCTAAGAAGGTGTTCATGCCAATTATTTTGATATAGGCCTATTTGAATGGATTCACTTATTGCTGGTGTGTTGAGAACTTTGCGGATATCTTCATTACGCATGTGGCCATAAAGCGTATAACCCGCTAAAGGTCTTAATAACTTCATTTCTGCAGCTACTATTCTATTTAATTTACCTGTAGTAAGAGTCCAAGTTTCAGAAAACATAAAGTAGAGTTGGAAGAGCCATTGTTTTATAAAAATTTAGAATTGTATCTGGGCGTACTTTTCGGAGAAAAGTGATTTTTTATTGTTCCTGTAAGTTTTTTTGAATTTGACCATTTTTATGTCTATGTCTTTACATGTGTCGTAGGAAAGGTTGAAGCCAAGATTAGATGGATTGACAAAATTGGCTATCAGGAAACTGACAATGTCAAAGACAGTAAACAACCGATGATCTATCATTTTCGGTGTCTATGTGTGTAATAGATAGGATCAGTGAAGGTCTCTGCAAATATTTTTCAAACATCTATTCAAGAGAAGAACCTCAATATTCATTCCTTCGAAATTTGCAAATGGTTGCTAGTCTTTATCCGCAAATCATTAAAGAAATTACAATTCCTATTGATTTGAGAAAAATACGTTACCAATATTAAAGAAGGGAATTGGAAAAGAGCTCGCTATTTCTTATGCAAATTTCACAAAACTTTTTCTCTGTATAAAATTCATGATACATCTTAACCTTTTAAGTAATTTAAAAAGAAAACAAAAGATTCTTGAATAACCAAAGACTTGAGTTTTATTCTCTGACAGATATTGATTACACAGGCAAACAAACCCTCTTTGCAGCCCTATTCAACCCCTGCGAAATAAGTCACTAATGACCGGTGGAAAACACGGTCATTAAATGAATCTAATTACAATTTAACAGGCAGTGGAACATACGCATATTGGTCAGATGCAACTGTTCACTGGCTAATTCCAGAACTACTGTGCATTTCCCATACGTCTTCATATTGTCAGCGTGAAAAATTAATGCCTACTGCATTCTCACTTGGATAAATCGAATCAATGTGTTCCATAAATCCAAATTATCTATTTCTACTCGAAATTATTATTTTTAATTAACAGTATTATGCGAATTAGCTTGGGCACGTTGGCATTGCGGGATATCTCATCAGGAAACTAACATGCGGATGTTTTAGCGAAATCTGCACCAGATACTAATTCACAGTTATGCATATTGCACCCCTGCAAGAATAACGTCACAACTTAAAAAAGGAAATGTCGTTATCATCATCATAATTGGCTCGACGTGGGCCTTGGCCGCCTTCAGAAGCTTATGCCAGACTTCCCTGTTCTGAGCTTCATTCTTCCAGTTTTTTATTTTTAAAATCTTAATGTCTTGAATTATACCTTCCCCCCATCTTAATTTAGGTCTTCCAACTTTTCTGGCCAATAAGGGTTACTCATTGTAAATTCTTTTTGTGATCCTTTTGTTGTCCATACGAATAATGTGCCCAGCCCAGGACAATCTATTAACTTTAACAAAATTCAGAATATCTGGCTGATTGTACAGTTTATACAATTCATTAAATGTAGTTAAGAGTCAACAGTATTACTGATTGCAACTTACTACAGGGGCATCTCATTACTTTCAACTTCGTACAAAATTCTAACAAATATATTAGTAAGCAGACTTACTCCTTTTATTGATGACATTCAAGGAGATCATCAATGTGGATTTAGAAGAAGTAGGTCTACAATAGATCAGATGTTTAGCTTAAGACAGATTTTAGAAAAGAAATGGGGAATATAATGGTACTGTACAACAACTATTTATGTAGACTTCAAAAAGGCATACGATTCAATTAAGAGGGAGAAGTTATATAGTATCATGCTATACTTCGGAATTCCTAAAAAGGTAGTTAGACTTATACGAATTTGTCTGAATGGCACAAATAGTAGTGTGTGTGTAGGCAAACAGTTTTGGGATACTTTTGAAATCCAGAATGGGTTGAAGCAAGGAGATGCACTATCTCCTCTACTATTTAATTTGGTACTAGAGCATGCCATCAAATCTTAGAGAATGAAGAAGGCCTACAACTCAATGATATTAATAAGCTATGTTGATGATATAGTACTATTGGGCGATAGCGAGGAGATACTAAAGGACAACACGCACACACTATTGAGTAACACTAAGAAACTGGCATTGGAAGTAAATATCAATAAAACTAAATATATGGTCACACATAGAAATACGTTATATAATGGAAATGGTCAGCTAATGGCAAATGAGGGAAATTTTGAGGAAGTGGCTGAATTGAAATACCAATTCTGGAAATGCATGCTGTTATGCATTACAGAGACTCTTGATGTCCCAACTCCTTTCAAAAAACGTTAAACTGAAAAAAAACTATTATTCTACCAGTTATATTATATGGATGCGAAACTAGACTCTTACTTTAAGGGAGGAAAGGAGATTACAAGTATTTGAGAATAAAGTACTTAGGAACATTTTTGGACCAAAGAGAGATGAACAGACAGGTGAATGGAGAAGACTACATAACAACGAACTACATGGTCTTTAGAGGAAGCCAGATATAATAAGAACAGTTAAGTCTTGTAGACTGCGATGGGCAAGGCATCTGGCACGAATGGGAAATGAAAACATACATGAAAGCTTATTGTAGGAAAAAACAGAGGGAAAGCGCCCAGTTGGTAGACCGAGGATGTGGTAGAATAAAATTAACTATGATTTGATGGAAGTATGTTATACAGGGAATTATTGGAAAACATTAGCTCAGGATAGGGATGTATGGAGAGCTTATGTCCGTGCGGCCATGAACCTATGGGTTCGATAGTGCCAGTGAGTTAGTCACTAATGTCCTAATTACTGAATATCAAAATTTGATTTAATAATTTCGTGCAGATTAAAGAAAATAATTAAAATATGTACCCATGACACTTTTCCTACATTAATGTTTTATTTTGATTATATACCAGCTTGTTGGAGAAGCTACGAACCTATTCATTTTCTCCAATGCTTATGTTGCCCCTGTACAGCAACTTGTCAGCTGTTGGGTATGAGAACCACAGTTTGACACACAGGAGAGCGCTCTCTTAACGTCGCGGTGGAACTAGCCGATGTCTGTGGTTACTAATGTCTACATGAGTGCGGTGGGACAATTCTGGCAACAGACCACAGAAAAAAAAAAGGCTAGCCCACACTGATAAACCCCAACTAGTGTGTTTCGCCACAGCGGTCCTCTCCTAGTGGTCCGCAAATCGGCAAATAATACAGAGTTTACTATTTGAATTTCGAATATTTAATAATTTTCTGTACTTCTTGTGAGTAAAGCGTTGATTATGGGAATTGAGGAGTTCCACAAGGAGAAATTCCATAATTTGCATCCTTGTATACATATAACATATATACCGTACATTCATTTAATAATGGTAATGGGCTGTGAACAACAAATGAGAGAAAATTTGAAGAAGTGGCTGAATTCAAATATACAGGAACAATATTAACAAAAGGAATGAGGTGCACAAGGAAATTAAACATAGACTTAATTCTGTAAATGGAAGCTATTACGCATTCAGGTACTCTTGTCGAAAGAATTTCGCTCAAAAACGTGAAACTGAATATATATATATATATATATATATATATATATATAAACGAAAATGCGCACAAGTTGTGCATTGGAGTTTTATTAGTTCACTTTGCTTTTGAAATCATTATGAATCTGTGCAGGTCTCAATTAATGATTTGGGTCGTTTTTTACATGCTGTGACGTGGTAACGATCGCAAGATAGTTCACGAAACTCGCACATGCATGCTGCGCCTGGGTCATGGTAGGTCTTCATTTTACACACTTTGTGTTGGTATCCATCTACTGCTAGGGAATTTACAAAATGGCGAAGATCTTGGTTTGTAGCCATCCACGTTCGATTTACCATTGCTTCTGTTGCGCAAAATTCTATCCAAATTTCTTTTTTCTTAGCTTGGAGCTCTGCTAGGAGATCTTGGTAGGCTGCGGTGGATGGTAAGAGTATCAGCATTCGCAATTGTTCTATGAAGAAGGTCTCTCCTGAGAGTTCATATGCCAGTCAGGAGCGTGTAAATTTGGATATACATTCTCTTTAGATAGACTGACTTAATATTCTGTATGTTCTTAAGGTCGTTCTTTGTGAGGTAAGGCCATATGAGTTCCAAACCATAGCTCACGGTCGGGATTATCTTCGTGTCAAAGATCTGCATTGCCGTAGTCATACATCATTTTCTTAGGAATTGGATATCATTCATAGCAATTATTGCCGCTGTCACTCTGTCTTCTACATGCTTTTTGAAAGTAGTTCCCTTAGTCTGTAATGTTATGCCAAGGTAGTTGAAAATTATATATATATATATATATATATATATATATATACTGTTATTCTTCCATCTGTATTATATGGATGTGAAAAATATACACTTTCTTCAAGAGAGGAAGAAATGTTACGAGTATTTGAGAATAAATTCCTTAGGAAAAAATTTGGACCAAAGGGAGACGAACAGACAGGTGAATGTAGAATACTAGATAACTGTAAACTACATGGTCTTTATGGGAAACCATATATAATAAAATGTAAAGTGATCCCACTACAGGCCTCAGGAGGCCCTTGGGGTAGTAGGAGGTTAAGGCTCTCGCTTTTTCCGGATAATCGGCACTTGATGTCAGCCGGGGTATCAGCCTTGCGTGACGGCCGCCTTTACCCCAGAACAAGCGTCTGGTACTCATTTCCGTTAGAGGCTGAGTCGAACCCAGGGTCATAGTATCCAGATATAAGAACAGTTAACTCTCATAAACTGCGATGAACAGGACATGTGGCCCGAATGGGAATGAGAGGGAATGGAAACTCCTTATAGGAAAACCTGAAGGAAAGCGCCCAGTAGGTAGGCCAAGAATGACGTAAGAATAACATTAAACGTGATTTGAGGGATCTAAATTATACAGCGGATGAATAGAAAACATTAGCTGAGGTTAGAGCTGTATGGAGAGCTTATGTCCGCGCGACAGTGGACATACTGGTTCAATATTAACATGCAGTTTGTTAGTTATTTAGTCATAATACACAAACCTTCTGGCGGCACTATGGCCCTGGGGTCGACTCAGCCTCTAACGGAAATGAGTACCAGACGCTTGTTCTGGGGGTAAAGGCGGCCGTCACGCAGGGCTGACAACCCGGCTGACATCAAGTGCCGATTGTCAAGAAAAAGTGGGAGCCTTAACCTCCTACTACCCCAAGGGCCTCCTGAGGCCTGTAGTGGGATCACTTTACATTACTTTACTTATTATCAAGAGAAACACCACAATTGATATCATATTGTCGATACACTTAACAACAAAAATTAAACTTTTTTTTTTGTCTTAGAAAGAAAAATATGTAATTTTGATAGTATTTTTTCCCCTGAATTTTAATATGATATTAGTTTTTCTCCATCACGCAAGGTTTCCGAGAGACAGGAATTTATAATTTCAAACAATTCAATAGTTTCTATATTCGTAACTACACAATATCCGAACATTCGGACTCGCGTAGAAAGTAAGAAATTACGATTTTCTGCTATATTTCGCCTTTGGAGCATCCCTGTTGATGATCCAACAATAATCGGCCAGCATATTAGGATTCCATTTGCTTTGGCATCTCTTTTCCATAGTTGAAACCATTTGAGTTAGCTCATTTGGATTTATTTTACATTGGACAAATGGACGAAAAAACGATTATTAAAACATAATTATTTAAATTCATTAATTGAAATTGAAATTAAAAAAAAGCTGTGGGCGATGGAGAAATTCAGAACACACACATATTTGAAAATACGATAAAAACTGCATTAAGTACAACTATTGGTACTCATGAGACAAAAATCATGTTGACCAGTGTAATTCGTAGCGACGGGAATGAATTGTCCATAGAGTTGAAATGTCGGGTAGTATTTTATAAGTATATTTAGCGATTGAAATTAAAACAATATTTACTGAACGAAATGTTTGTATGTCCTGCTAAACGAATACACCGATTTTAATTAAATTTTGTGTGTGTTTGAGTGGGTCTCTGAATGGTTTAGGTTCACAATTGGAATCTCTAAAAGCATTAGGTGTAGGAGTTCACCTGAAGTGAAAATTAAAAATTGCTCTAGCGGTCACAATTTTCAATGTTTCACAACGAAACTCAGTATATCCTATTAAAATAAATCGAAGTAGGTATTATCCAAAAATGAACAAAATCCGACAATTAGAAGTGGAGGTTTATCTGAAATCCGAAATTAAAAACTGCATAAATGAGTGGATCAACTTTGAGTCCTACCCGTAGATTTGTTATTATTTTACTATTATTTATTATTTCGATAACACCATCGCGCAAAAAATAATGTACAACGCATGTTGTGAAGTGGGGCACGCCGTAGCGTAGTGGTTAAGGCACTGAGTTACAAGCCGGAGGTTGGAAGGTTCAAGTCCCGTAGGGGGTCAGGATTTTTAAACTGACCCAAAATCTCTGGCGGCGCTATGGCCCTGGGGTCGACTCAGCCTCTAACGGAAATGAGTACCAGACGCTGTTGTGGGGGTAAAGGCAGCCGTCACGCAGGGCTGACAACCCGGCTGACATAAAGTGCCGATTGTCTAGAAAAAGTCGGAGCCTTAACCTCCTACTACCCCAAGGGCCTCCGGGCCTGTTGTGGGATCAGTTTACTTTATGTTGAAAGTGTTTAACAGAATCTAGGAAATTTAAACCCTCCCTATCGCTCGGTTTTAAATAATTTCCTCCCTTCTGTAAAAACCACTTTCCAATCTCGTCGTAATATACTATTATTAACAAATGAAGATATTAATTATTACTTTCTTTTTTTGTAGGTATGTACCACACAAATCCGAGCGGATATGCAGTACAAGTAAGTCTAGGAAATTAAGTTACTTTTATTTGTGAATATTTATAACGACTATTTAACTCATGCCCCAAATGGGACTCAATGACCAATCACATTTCAATGATTTCTGTTTTACAACCAATCAGAGTCGTGTTTCACGAAATATATATCAGTGTTATAATTACCATAATAAAGAAAGCTCCTCCTTTTTAATATTCTGAACAGATCTGACCATTATTTTGCAGTGACTGAGCGCACGAGAAATACGGCTACCAGATTGTATATGTGGATGAATGTCAACACATGCCGCATGCGGGAGTTAATATAAAAACATTTGTAGCAATTGATTATACCACCAAAAAAAGAAACCACTGTTTGCACTTTCTTAAATGTAATTTTTCCCAGGTAACAATCCAGAAAAATATAATTGTCATATTTACATCATACGACATCAGAAATGAATTAATATACAGTTTGATGTGTTTCATTTTTTCTCCACTAGAGAGCATTCTTACAATATTGCGTTCCTTTGGCAATAAATAGTATGATCTGGTTGCAGTGATAGACAATAGAAGCAGTAGAAGCGTACCTATCGTTTCTTATTTGTTTTCAAACATCGCCGTTTACATTAAATATATAAATATTTTAAAATAACTATAGTTAAATAATGATTTGTGAGTAAACAGCTTAATTTTATTCGTTAAATAGTCCTAACAAATGCCACTCTTGATTTCCAAATTCTCTAGATAAATTCACTCCTCACTTCGTGAGCCGTGAATTTATCGATAATTTGGAAATCACTCGTGGCATTACTTATGAAAAGTTAAATTTTATTATTTTTAATCATCATCATCGGGTATCATGGAAGCTGCCGCCGTCTTCCGGAAACCAAACGTCATTCCTCTCTGTCCATCCATTGATCTTCCTCCAATCCTCTGATATTCATAGCCGCCTGTACCCTTTCTGTCCCGCGCCGTAGCCGAGTGGTTAAGGCAGGAAGCCTTGACGCAGAGCTACCGTTCGAGTCTCCATGGGGGAAGACATTTTCTCATGGTATTTCGATCAGTATGGGACCGGTGCCCACCCAGCATCGTGAGGCATTTGGGTAGCTACAATAAGTAGCTGCTCCAGGTTGAGAAAACCAGCTATAACGGCTGGGGGACTCGACATGCTGACCACATGTCACCTCTGCACTGGCTAATCATCTACCTCTGTGACTGACACATGTGGATGACATGCCAGCAACCGGCTGTCGCGCCAGGAGGTTTTTGTACCCTTTCTATCCAAGTTTTCTTCGGTCTTGCTCTCTTCCTCCTTTCCATTGGGATCCATTCCATAACAATTTTAGGCAATCTTTGTTCTGGCATCAATTTATTCAAGTCCACGTTTCTCTCTTCTCGTGTGAGATCATTTTCAAGACATTTGACATTTCCAGTTATCCATTTTGTATGGTTGTTTACACTACATAGATACCATTACTAAACTATTGTAAGTTTTTTTTAACAAATTTAAATTAAGAAATTCAAAATTACAATTTGCGATAAAAAATATTTTAACATTCGTTTCACGCCATTCACTTAAACATTTTTGTTTATTCAATTCTTTGTTTTGTTCTTTCTTTTATAAAGGTGATTTCTGCTATCGATATTTTACGGTAATTATTTTCTTTCTGCAAAATTTTTATGTCATTCCATTTCATTTCATGATATTGATTAATTCTGTGTTCACTGATTACCAAAAATTATGTACCTGATGTACTGATGTTCTTATGTTCGTCAATTATTATTTTATAAATCTTTTTGTTTGGTGTACATAGCACTTTTTGGAATCACCACACTGAATTTTTTTATACAACATGTGACAATTTATTGCTATCAATTTTATCTTTGGTCGTTTTTATTAAATTTCCTTCAGGTTCGTTAACAACAATATGAGTAACAAATTTTATAACGAATTAATTATATATTATTATTCGTAGCGTGAAGACGTGGCAGCCATATTGATTTTAACTAATATTCTATGCAACAACAGACGTGTTCCAGTGCAGCCAACATCGAGTATGTACTAAATAACTGTACACATATACTTCAGAATTTCAGAACTTACTATTTTATTTTTTATCGTTGCATCGTTTTACAGTTTAGAGTGCTTAAATTGCATTGGGTTAGCTTTTAGATCGTTCTTTCACAGCTTACAGTACTTAAATTGCGTTAGATTAGCTTTTAGGTTCATTAAACATCATATATATATATATATATATATATATATATTGGCTGCATATCGTGATTCCATAGTGTAATGATATGTTAATTATATAATGTTTACCTGGTAAGTCAGTCGTCCTCAAGTAAATTATTAAACTTCTTCAAGTTATTCCAATATGGAGGTCTTTCGAAAACAATGTTTCATCTTCTGCAGTTAACATCTTATTATGTGTCCACCGCTGTGGTCTCGAGGTAGCGTGCTGCCTTGTCACGCAGCGGGCCCGGGTTCGATCCCCGGTCGGGACAGTTTTTCTGGGTGAGGTTTTTATCGGGGTTTTTCCTCACCTGTAAGACAAATGTCAGGAAAACTTTAAGGGCCAAACGGTCCCCGAAATCATATGGTCATCGCAATCATCATCATTCATATTCATCTTAGATTAAGCTTAGAATTAGGGACTCTTCTGGCTCACCACTATCATCATCATCACCCATCATATCATCGGGGCAACGTAACCCCGCCTTTCAGGCACCCCAACCTCAGAAGTGGGTTACTAGCACGTGATGCTAGGAGAGAACACCAGGAAAATCGAAAAGACAACCTAGGGCATATGCAAAACAAAATAAAATCTTATTACATAACCTCAACTGTGCTTTAATATGAAATTAAAAAATGTTGATCCATAGTGTATACCGCTTACGTTTGTTGGCGCATGCGCATGGTATATGATTGGAACTTAACCCATCCACTTCAAGTTTGAAGGCTCAATACATTTCCCCAAAAACCGAATTTAAGATTTAAGTTACCGTAAATTTTGTATATTTTCAGACATTCAAAACAAACAAAATATAACGGTACTAGAGATCAGAATAAGGGTGGCTACTATTCATGAATGTTAACCGAAGATTACCCTGCCAAGGGATGTACAAAGTATTGTAAAATATATAACAGCATAGTTAAACGAGTGTAACTCATCTTCAGAGTTGAGGCCATTTAACAGCCGGCGAGTCTACCTCGTCTTTTGAGGCGAATGGGTTAAAAACATTTTTCGCGTCACATGTTGTAAAATATTTTCGTATTTTCGTGAACACCCGGTATGACCGCGAACAAAGTCAAATATTCACAGGACGTACATTTATCATGGTGATGTTTGTTTCTATATCTCGTTGTGTTGGACCAGTAAATTCCCTCCTTAACGTGTCTGTAATAACCAGCCGTGATTAATTACTGGTGAAATATCTTAGATGGTATTTGAAGTAGAGTTCTGTATTACCGAGTGTTGGAAGGGAGGGGGTGGAAAAGAAAATAGGGCAGATAATAATACGAAGACGGGCGGCATCTGGTGATGGGACATCAACTTTGTGAAATAGATTCTCCCCTCGTGGAGTGCATTTCACTTGCAAATATGGCACTTGGTACAGCCCCTTCAACAAATAAATACACTACATTCTTCCACAAATTCAATTTTACTCTTGAATAATGCAGTAGTAACTCCAGTTTATTCAACTTCCAACCAAAATATAAGTTTATTAAGTTAACAATAAAAAACATGAAATCTGATATTGTTTACAACTCCCCGGTCTGGACTTGAAAACAAAATATTTTACAATTAGTTTAGTACTTGTTAAAACTTTGTTTTAGAATGACCTTCCATGTTCTTAATAACGTACAGCCTGCTACAAATAATTTACCCACAAATTTTAGAAAAGAATAGGTTGAATAGATTCATTTAAATTTACAGAAAACAGAATATATGTGTTTGGGAAAGGATGTGGATGACCTCATACTTGAAACAGGGAAAATAAAAAAATGTGAATTTTTTAAATATCTTGGGTCAATAATTACAAGTTTAGGTACCTGTGAGAGAGATGTACAGATTAAAATTGCAATGGCAAAAAATGCAACCAAGACATTACATGGAATAAATTGGAACAAAAATATTACAAAGGAAACTAAAATGAAAATTTATAAGAGCATAATACAGAATATTTTGTCATATGGGATGTGAAACTTGGTCTTTGACGGAATTACAAAAGAATAAAATTAGAACAGTTGAATTTGATTATTTTAGAAGAAGCCTCCAAAAAACAAGACAGGATAAAATAAAAAATGAATTCCTTTGGAGAGAAATGAATGTCACCACATCTGTTGTTAAGAGGATTGAGAATCAAACGCTTAAATGGTACGGCCATGTACAAAGAATGGAAAATGAAAGATGGCTAAAAAATATATACAAATGATCACCTCCTGGAAGAAATAAACGTGGCAGACCAAGATGGAAATGGAAAACCTACGTCAGAACCATTATGGATGATAGGAATTTGGAAGAGGGAGATTGGAATGATAGAGATAAATTGAAACTGAAGACGGCGAACCCATAAGTGGGGGAAAGCCGAAGAAGAAGAAGAAGAAGAACAAGATTTATTTAGCCTGGAGGAGTTAACGTCATATAGCCTTCTTTTCCACTCACCTGGACAAATATGTTATATTTACAAACATGTGTTACATTTAAATAAAAAAATACAATAATAGTACATACTAAACAATTATTATAAGTAATGCCACGAGTGATTTCCAAATTATCGATAAATTCACGACTCACGAAGTGAGGAGTGAATTTATCTAGACTATTTAACTCACGCCACAAATGAGAGTCAATGACCAATCACATTTCAATGATCTTTTATTTACAACCAATCACAGTCGTGTTTCGCCTAAAATTTACCAACTAAAGTTTTTCATAATAAAGAAAGCACCTCCTTCTTAACATTCTGAACAGGTCATAACATTATTTTGCAGTGACTGACCCTCTAAGAAATACGGCTACCAGATTGTATATATAGTGCCTGAATGTCAACACGTAGCGCATACGAGAGATAATATAAAAACATTTATAACAATTGATTATATCACAAAAAAAAGAAACCACTGTTTGCACTTTCTTAAACGAATTATTTTCCAGGAAATGACGCAGAAAAATATAATTGACATATTTACATCATTGGGTATCAGAAATTAATTAATACGTATAACGTTGGTTATAAATTTCTCCACTAGGGTGCATTGCGATCTTTTGGCAATAAATAATATTATGATCTGGTTGCAGTGATCGAAGCAGATGAAGCGTAACAATCGTTTCTCATTTGTTTTCAAACATCGCCGTTTACATTAAATATATAAATATTTTAAAATAACTATATTTAAATAATGATTTTTGAGTAAACAGCTTAATTGTATTCGTTAAATAGTCCTAACAAATGCCACTCTTGATTTCCAATTTCTCTAGATAAATTCACTCCTCACTTCGTGAGTCGTGAATTTATCGATTTTTGGAAATCAATCATGACATTACTTATGATAAATACAACATGAACACGCAAGACCAGACATGTCATTCATTCGTATATTTACACTAAAGGATGCGAATATGATACAGATACCTGTGATGGGCAGATGATGTTCTGGGATCAATATTGTGCCTCAATGTTTCCTGATATTGAACCCGGGTCCCCTGTGTTTGAGACAACGACGTTGCTAATTACATCACAAAGGTAGACTCATTTGAACATCCAAAAATCAGAAATAGGTGGTTAAACCTATTTAAAAGACATATTTAATGACAATATATCACAAAATGTTTAAGAATTCATGTATCTTTAGTCAAATTTCAAGAATTTCGTGTTGGATATTGTGTTAGGTTGCTTGATGATGCAGGCTGGACAACACATCCTGCTGATACGGTCGGTGTTTAGGAGAAGGGATGAGTGAGGGGGGAATGTATCACTCTTACTTGTGTGCTAATGGGTTTTGATAAATGCAGCCAGAGGGGGTGTGATTAAAAGTATATTTCCAACCCTGTAACCTACCTTTCCTACCTCTAATTTACTCTACTCTACTATCAACTCTGTGATGATGATGATGATGATGATAATAATAATAATAATAATAATAATAATAATAATAATAATAATAATTATTATTATTATTATTATTATATTTTATATACAGAATTTTAATGTTTACACATCTTTCTGTGCCTAAAGTTTTATTTTTCTTCTCCACTCGTCTCTCTCCATCCAATCCATGTCCTCCAGTCCTCTTACTCTCATTCCAGTTCTTATTTCCTGCATCATCGAGTTTCGAGGTCTTCCTCTCCTCCTTCTTCCAGGTGGACACCATTCCAATGTTTTCCTGGGTAATCTTTCTTCTTGAATTCGTCGTAAGTGCCCATACCAATTTTCTTATACCGTATACAATCTATTATTGAATAACGATTATTCATTTTTTCTCTGTACATAAATAAATAAAATTATTATTATTATTATTATTATTATTATCATTATTATTATTATTATTATATTATTATTATTATTATTATTAGTAGTAGTAGTAGTAGTAGTAGTAGTAGTAGTAGTAGTAGTAGTATTATTATTATTTAGCAGGTTTCACAATGTTTTACATCTTCTGCAGCCACTTAATCTACTGTCATTCTTCTCCACATCTCTCTGTCATTCCAATCTCCATCGCCCAGTCCTTTTTCCCTCGTGCTGCTCAATTCACTATCAATCCACGTTATTTTTTTGGCCCTCCCGCCAAAGCCTATCCGAATCCAGGTTGGAAAAGCGTGAAGGGGGAAAATATAACAACCTCGTAAAAAACCTGGGTTCAGTACGCCCGGTTGATAATACCATGTTAGGGCCCCTGCCTAGGGTTACAGGTATTGCTGTCTTGCAGTTAGGCATAGGTGCGTGAAGAGTCAAAGGAAGAGAACCTTGATTAAATGTCTCCTGGTCCTCCAGGTTAGGGTTTCTGCATTTGGCTAGCTCCCTGTTCGTTTGAAAATAATGTACAGTGCTAAAAAGCCCAAGAATGAAATGCCGGACGGATTTAATAATAATAATAATAATAATAATAATAATAATAATAATAATAATAATAATAATAATAATAATAACAATAGAAATAATAATAATAAAATAGTAATAATAATAATTTTATTTATATACAGATTTTTAATGTTTACACATATTTCTGTGCCTAAAGTTTTATTTTCCTCCTCTACTCGTAATAATAATAATTAGAGGCTGCTGAAATGAAGATGTTGAGAGCAATAGCAGGATACCAAAGGACCGATAAAAAGAGAAACGAAGATATAAGAACAGAACTTAATATATTTAATCTCTGTGAAAGAATAACATATTGTCAAAATGTTTATCTTCAGCACGTATTACGAATGAATGAACAGCGCATACCAAGAAGAATGTATAATTATAAATCAAAAGGGAAAAGAATGTTGGGAAGACCATTGAAGAGATGGAAGGACCAATTCGACCTATAATGAGATCGGAACAGGCAATTGGGCTTAATCCTTGTTTTTGATGATGATGATGATGATGATGATAATAATAATAATAATAATAATAATAATAATAATAATAATAATACACGCACACAAAATAAAACACAACACACGTTCAATTTTTCCGCATTTTCGGCGCCAAAGACCCTGCACGGTCTCCTAACTTGGCCCCGCTAGACTACTATCTATGGGGTCGCATGAAATCCCTGATTTACGAGATCCGACGAAGACTTACTGGCGCGGGGAATGGCTGTTGCGGATGTTGCAGGACCGAGGATTACTGATCGTGTGTACCAGGACATAGCACATAGGTACCGTATCCGTGTCGACGTCGGTGGTCGTCACACCGAGCCCTTCTTTTGGGCCCGGACGACAAGCAGCAGGCGTCAGAGAGAGCAACACGGGCTGTGATATTTTACGTATAGCGGGAAAAGGGTACGTTTCCGGACATGACTTCCTATGCTAAACGTAACCGTCTTGGTCTCCACTACACGTCCTCGAAATCTTTAATGGAATTTTAGGTACACTCTGTATATTTTCAGTACAACGTTCCTGAGAGAAGTTGGGACGAAAAGAGTCCCTGTAATGGTTAATAGCACATATTTCCAGAATTAAACCTATGTTTAATTTCTTTTCGCGTCTCATTCGTATTTGTAATAGTTGCTCCCAGTTATTTGAATTCAGCCATGTCCTTAAAAACCCCTCATTTTTCATTAAATGTCCATTACCATTATATATGTATTTCTTTGTGAGACCGTATAGGCCCATTTGGTTTAAAATATGTCTACTTCCATTTCCAATTTCTTAGTGTTACTCAATAGGGAGTAGTGATGCCCTTTAGTATCTCCTCGCTATCGTCTAAAAATACATCATCAGCATAAACTAACAACAGCTTGATAATATCATCGAGTTACATGCCTTCTTTATCTTCTAAATATTTGATGAACTACAACATACATGCATATTATAATTTATATTTTCTAAAAACTGTTTAGAACTGTATTCAAGCCGTATTACTAAAAATTTTAATATATGGGTCCAAAACTTGGACATTAAGTAGACAACAAGCTAGCAAAGTTGCTAGCAGTGGAAATGGATTTTTTATGCACATGTGGACGTGAGGCAAGCAGCCGGATGGTAGGCCAAGGGTCTATCCCGGCTCTAGTTGTTCCTCTACATCTAACATCTCACTACTCTTCATCCATCCTTGTTTCAACCACCCGACTCTGGAATTCCCTCCCCTCGTATATCAACGACTGCCCGACTTAAAAACAGTTCAAAACAAAACTCAGTTTATATTTCCTTTGACAATATAATATATAACCTTGTTCCATGTATTATTTTACTATTCCTTTATATTTTAAACTTCTATTACCAAGCCAATTATTTAAACTAATTATAGGTTATACTTACTTACTTACTCACTGGCACTATCGAACCCGTAGGTTCATGGCCGCGCGGACATAAGCTCTCAATACATCCCTATCCTGAGCTAATGCTTTCCAATCATTCCCTGTATAATCTACTTTCCTCAAATCATAGTTAATGTTATTCTCGCACCTCATTCTTGGTCTACCAACTAGGCGTTTTCCTTCTGGCTTTCCTACAAGAAGCTTCCATGCAAGTCTTTCATTCCCCATACGTGCAACATGTCCTGCCCATCGCAGTCTACGAGACTTAACTGTTCTTATTATATTTGGCTTCCTATAAAGACCATGTAGTTCATTGTTATGTAGTCTTCTCCATTCACCTGTCTCTTCATCTCTCTTTGGTCCAAAAATTTTCCTAAGTACTTTATTCTCAAATACTTTTAATCTCCTTTCCTCCCTTAAAGTAAAGAGTCCATGTTTCATATCCATATAATATAACTGATAGAATAATAGTTTTATACATTTACAGTTTAACGTTTTTTGAAAGGAGTTGGGACATCAAGAGTCTCTGCAATGCATAATAGCACGCATTTCCAGAATTGAGCCTATGTTTAATTTCTTTGTGCATCTCATTCCTATTTGTGATTATTGTTAATTATAGGGTTATTATTATTATTATTATTATTATTTTTTTTTTTTTTTCTTTCTTTCCTTTGTTAGCTTTATATTGTGTAGCCTATATCTATTATTATCATCATCATCATCATCATCATCATCATCATTAAGGTATTAAGCCTGTTGGCTCGTTCCGATTTCATGAAAGCTAGAATTGTTAAAATTATTCAGACCATCTTCTGTGTGGGCGTCCAATATTTCTCCTTCCGTGCGGTTTATAATTTAGCAATAATGTTGGATATGTTCCTTCTTGAATTCTATCAATGTGTGCTTTCCAGTTGTTTCTATATTTAATTATTCGGTCTGTAAGTTTGAAAATATTTAGTTCTTTTCTTATATCTTCATTTATTTTCTTATCCAGCAGAGTATATCCTGCTATATTTCTTAAAAATCTCATCTCAGCTGCTTCCAATCTTTGTTCTTGTCTTTTAGTGATCGTCCAACATTCTGATCCATACATCAATACAGGAACAACCATTGCTTTATAAAATTTAATTTTTGTTTCTTTTCCTGTGTTTTTAGGAGTACTTTAATTGTGCCACACATTAGAGTAAAATAATTTATTTTGTCATTAATATCTTCAATTTTAACACATGATAAATTGAAACCTAGATATTTAAAACTGTTCACCTGCTCTAAAATATCTATTACGTATCATTAATCAACATGTAGATAATTCATAATTGTTATTAAATGTATAATTTAACCCTGGTGAAGTGGAAGACAAGACCTTATGGTCTTAACTCCATCAGGTAAAATAAATAAATAAATAAATGAAATACTTTAGACAGAAATATCTGGCGACAAATCACTTTGGGTTGAAGGAGAACCACAGTACTGTAGAATATGCCTTACTTACTTACTTACTCACTGGCACTATCGAACCCGTAGGTTCATGGCCGCGCGGACATAAGCTCTCCATAAATCCCTATCCTGAGCTAATGCTTTCCAATCATTCCCTGTATAATCTACTTCCCTCAAATCATAGTTAATGTTATTTTCCCACCTCATTCTTGGTCTACCAACTGGGCGTCTTCCCTCTGGCTTTCCTACAAGAAGCCTCCATGCAAGTCTTTCATTCCCCATACGTGCGACATGTCCTGCCCATCGCAGTCTACGAGACTTAACTGTTCTTATTATATCTGGCTTCCTATAAAGACCATGTAGTTCATTGTTATGTAGTCTTCTCCATTCACCTGTCTGTTCATCTCTCTTTGGTCCAAAAATGTTCCTGATTTCCGATTGAGGGTCTTTCCACTTTTCAGCGGTTGCCCTTTTACCAGCCGGCTGCTGGCCCTTCACATCCACATGTGTCAATCACAGAGGTAGATAATCAACAACCAGTGTAGGGGTAACATGTGGTTAGCATGTCGAGTCCCGCAGCCGTTATAGCTGGTTCCTCAACCTGGAGCCGCTACTTATTGTAGCTACCCAATTGCCTCACGATGCTGGGTGGGCACCGGTCCCATACTGGCCGAAATACCATGAGAAAATTTCTTCCCCCATGGAGACTCGAACCAGCGCAAGTCCCGTAGCTCTGCGCCAAGGCTTCCTACCTTAACCGCTCGGCTACGGCGCGGGGCCAAAAATTTTCCTAAGTAGTTTATTCTCAAATACTTGTAATCTCCTTTCCTCCCTTAAAGTAAGAGTCCATGTTTCGCATCCATATAATATAACTGGTAGAATAATAGTTTTATATACCGTATTTTCTGTTTAACGTTTTTTGATAGGAGTTGGGACATCAAGAGTCTCTGCAATGCATAATAGCAGGCATTTCCAGAATTGAGCCTATGTTTAATTTCTTTGTGCATCTCATTCCTATTTGTGATTATTGTTCCTAGGTACTTGAATTCAGCCACCTCCTCAAAATTTCATGCCTATTTTATTTAATGAGAACTACCTCAATAGTTTCATTCATTTGGATTTCGTTAAAAGGAAGAAAATTAGAACTGTGTTAAATTTGTTTGCAAGTTGACCGGGAATTTGCGATGCGGCATAGCAGTGAAACATGGAGTGATGGTCCATGTGGAATGCAATCAGCGGTGCCTCACTTTGATTGAAACTCTTCATTTGTGGGAACTATGCAGCCTGATGGACCGTCATGGGGGGGAGGATGCAAATCGAATCAAAAAAGCCAGAGATGGACGCTATAGAGGCGAGGTGATGGTGTAAATTCACTTGTTTATTTTGAATATGCATGAACACACATCCTTCCTTACACTTTGATGTTGTCATCAGGAGATATTTATTTTTTTGAGCAGGTCTCTGTGGTCAAAAGACCATCCTTTAATATTGTTTCCAAAGTCGATTACTGTACAACTGGATTTCATTCACTCCCACCTGCAAAAAAAGAGGGAACTGTGGAATTAAGTGGTGTCATAGAAGTGGAATCCAGTTACCATCAAACGTTGTAATGTGCAATCAAACACTCTCATGTGATTTCGGTTTGAGCGCCACGGGTTCATTTCCCATTCAATGTGGCACACGATTAAAACACCCGATGAGAGTAGATGTTGTGTTACACAAATTAAATTACTCATATCTGTCGCCAATCAGTGTTCAACTTTATAAAATGTTATTTATTTCACATTTTCTATCCACCAGTACATCTCTGTCTGTTTTACAATCTGCCAGTTACTCTTCAATAATCTATCTGTATCTCTCTACAGTGTACGTCTGTCTACTCTGATTATATGTTTGTATGGATAGCTAACTAACTCATTGGCACTATGGAACCCGTAGGTTCATGGCCACGCGAACATAAAACTCTCCATACATCCCTATCTTGAGCTAATGTTTTCTCTATCTGTATGCAAGTCTGTCCCTCTACAGTGTACGTCTGTCTACTCTGATTATATGTTTGTATGGATAGCTAACTAACTCATTGGCACTATGGAACCCGTAGGTTCATGGCCACGCGAACATAAAACTCTCCATACATCACTATCTTGAGCTAATGTTTTCCAATCTTCTCTGTATAATCTACTTCCCTCAATTCATGTTTACTGTTATTCTCCCATCTCATTCTTGGTCTATCTACTGGGAGTTTTCCCACTGGTTTTCATACAAGAAGCTCCCAAGTTTATCTTACATTCTCCATTCGCGCCACATGTCCTGTCCATCGCACTCGGTCAGTTATAGAGGTTTTTATCGGGGTTTTTCCTCAACGAAAGCTCAAAACTGTGAGTAATGTGAGGGGGGAAAGAGATAGATAGAAAAAAGAGACAGGCAAGAATGCAGGGAGGGAAATGATTTACCGAGGCAGAAACGGAATTAGTGTTTAGTTCGCATTTCTTAAGGGGGCACAGATCCGTTGGTCCAAGAATAATTAGTTAGTAATCTTTCTATGTTTTTCTTTTCATTATTTGTATTTACGTGTATACCTTTTTATTGACACAAGTTTTGAGTAAATATAAAACATATAATTTGCATTAAAAACAGATGTAGGTTCCGTAAGGCCAAGAGACCGGGATATTTTATTCCACGAGGGGATGAGTGGTGGGAAGGCGGTGCGGTGAGTTGACAGGCTCCAATGACATCGTCAGTATTTGAATAGCAGCTTTTTCTGCTCTTCTACGCTTCGGAATACACGATGAATCGGGTGGGTGAGAAGAAAGGAGCGCACAAGAGACCCCACCGAAACCAGGAGTGCCTACTGCGCGAGTGTTTTTTACTTTCTTAACAAAAAATCCTCTTCTTACTCCCACACCTTTTCTGAACTTGGAACAGTTTAGTGAAAAAAAAAATGCGGTTAGAGATAAAGCAGAGAAATGGTGAGCGGATGGGGGGTAGGTTAGGTGTTTTCAAGAACGTAGGATGGATGCGATAGTGGTGTGGGGGAAAATACTCCACACGTTAATTGACGGGGGTTCTCTCTTCGTTTTTTCTATTCCATTTCAAATAAAAATCCCTCAGAACAGTCTTACTAGAGGGTTGGTTGCAGATTGTGCTCTATATAACTGTGAGAGATTTGAATAAGTCAAAGAGTCTCATTGTCCAACTTATCTGATACTCTCTCTGCCAGGGGGAGAGAAGCGCCAGTAGACGCTGATGGTTCCGAATAATGTCACCCCTTCTAATCTCAGCTTTCCAATTTCGGAAAAAAAAATCGTTATTGTAGAATTAGTTTCTTGGACAAACCGTTTAATATATTGTCAGCAGATCGCGCTTGCGCAGGTTTTATGATGGAAATTTCAGTCAAATTATTTCTTTGCAGATGTATACAAAAAGTTTTTGTGCAATCACTATATTTATGTTCATAATAATTCTTTAATGTTTCACAAACTACACTGATAAACATGATTTTGGTCATCTAGGAGTTACCCACTAGTTGTACTTAATGCAGCTGGTTTTTTATCGTGTTTTCAATTATGTATTCGGAATTTCTCCCTGCACCCTACAGTAAATTGTTTATTGAAAATAGAATTGGCAACTTCCACAAGAAATTGATTAACTATCAACTCTCTAAAACATTTGTCCTTTCTACAATTGTTTCCTCTGTATATATATATCACATTTTCCGAATAATTACTAAGGTAGAAATTTCGGTATTTTCTGTTAAGGCTATATATATATATATATCATCATCATCATCATCATGAACAAATTCGTTTTAGGCCATGTGGCCTGTACGGTAAACCTAGCGAAGATGGTCTTGATCTTTCCACCGATGTTTTGGTCTTCCATGGTCCCTATGTCCAGTTGGGGTATATTGGAATGCCAATTTTGGAAGTCTATTTCTTGCCATTCTCCCTCAGATGATTTTTCCATTCTTGTTGGTATCTTTGTAATTATCTTCCTTTTCACTTGGGACTCGCACAAGTTTCAAGTCGATAGTCGAGTTGCTTTGGCGCTCCAGTCTATTAACTCCTAACAATGATCGTAAGAAGCGCATTTGGCTTACTTGAAGTTTATAAGAGTTTATTTTATTTAAAATCCAAATTTCACTTCCATATTTTAGGGCAGCTTTTGATGTGATGTTATGTAATCTTAGTTTTGTCTCTGTCCTCATCTGTTTACCAAAATGTCTTCGTATTACCCCATTTATTTTATTATATTTTTGTAATTTTGAATCAATGTCACTCTTATACTCTGCAAATACACTTCCTAAGTAAAAGATATATATATATATATATATATATATATGTGTGTGTGTGTGTGTGTGCGTGTGTGTGTATATCTGTGTGCGTGTTTTTTGAAGAGGAAAAAGTAATGTCCTAATATCTCAAAAATAAAAAAAAAAAGTGATCCATTTTCAATTTCTCTATGGTCAGCCATGTTCAAAGATTGACATCTCTGCTTCTCTAGCATAACGTAACATGGCGGTCAGTGCGAGACGTGCAATTTGTTTTACGAAAGAAATTAGATAATCGTGCTTAAATTAAGTAGTTTTTGTGAATTTATATATTTGTGTTGTGTTCATAATTGTGCTTGTGTTAATTTGAATGTGTTATATCGAACTCTTTGCTGATATTTGAAGTGAAGCATTGTTTTCAACAGAACAGCACAAGGTAAGCCATGCACTAATACGTATGGAGTGATAGGCCAAGGTCACTGTTATATACCTCAAACTCTTCCTTACTAAGTTGAAATTTCTCTTTTTCTTATCTTGTGCTAAGATATACTGTGTAGTAGCTATAAATAGAAAGAATCATTTACCATGCTATTTTTTTTTTGGAGCAGATAACAATGGTGCGTTTTTGTGTGCTCTTTCAAAAATCATAAGACCGTTTAATGTCGATTAAACTAGTGTATATTAAGTTACTAGATAATATGAAGAGTTAAATATATAATTAACTATCAAACTCACTGGCACTATCAAGCCCAGAGGTTCACGATCACGAGGACATTTGTCATTTTAATTTAAATAAATTCGGAATTCCTAAAAACTTAGTTAGACTTATACGAATATGTCTAAATGGCACCAAGAGTAGGGTGCGTGTAGGCAAACAGTTTTTGGATACTTTTGAAATACACAATGGGTTGAAGCAAGGAGATGCACTATCTCCTCTACTATTTAATTTTGTACTAGAGCATTCCATCAAATCTTTAGAGGATGAAGAAGGCCTACAACTCAATGGTATTAATAAGCTGTTAGTTTATACTGATGATGTAGTACTATTGGGCGATAGCGAGGAGATACTAAAGGTCAACACGCACAATTATTGAGTAACACTAAGAAAATGAGTCTGGAAGTAAATATCAATAAAACTGAATATATGGTCAGTCATAGAAATACATTATATAATAGAAATGGACAGCTAATGACAATTGAGGAAAATCTTGAAGAAGTGGCTGAATTCAAATACCTAGGAACAATAATCACAAAAAGGAATGAATGACAATTGAGGAAAATCTCGAAGAAGTGGCTGAATTCAAATACCTAGGAACAATAATCACAAAAAGGAATGAGATGCACAAAAAAATTAAACATAGGCTCAATTCTGGAAATGCGTGCTATTATGCATTAGAGAGACTCTTGATTTCCCAACTCCTTTAAAAAAAACATTAAACAAAAGATATATAAAACTATTATTCTTCCAGTTATATTATATGGGTGCGAAACATGGACTCTTACTTTAAGGGAGAAAAGGAGATTACGAATATTTGAGAATAAAGTTCTTAGAAAAATTTTGGACCAAAGAGAGATGAACAGACAAGTAAATGGAGAAGACTACATAACAATGAACTACATGGTCCTTGTAGGAAGCCAGATATAATCAGGACAGTTAAGTCTCGTAGACTGCGACAGGCAGGGCATGTGGCACGAATGCAAAATGATAAACGTTTATGGAAGCTTGTTACAGGAAAACCAGAGGGAAAACGCCCAGTTGGTAGACCAAGAATGAGGTGGCAGAATAACATTAACAATGATTTGAGGGAAGTAGATTATACAGAGAATAATTGGAAAACATTAGCTCAAGATAGGGATGTTTGGAGAGCTTATGTCAGTGCGGTATGAACCTACGGGTTCGATAATTCCAGTGAGTTGGTTATGAAGAAAAGTAGAAGTTTCACTGTTAGGCTTTGCACGCGGAAATAAGATTGTTAATAACTGTGAAAGATTGTTAATAATAATAATAATAATAATAATAATAATAATAATGAAATTTTTAAGAAGAGTAAAAGGCTGCACTAGAATGGACCAGATAAGAAACGAGGATATCCGTGAAGAACTGCAGATCTACTCCATAAAAGAAAAGATATTTAACAACAAGATACAGTGGAAAGAACATGTAGAAAGAATGGAAGAAAGTAGATTACCAAATAAAATGTTCCATTATTTTCCAAGAGGAAGAAGAGATGTCGGACGTCCTCGGAAGAGATGGTCTTAGATCTATTAGTGAAGACGGAACAGGCAACTCTTGCCTAAACCAGGAAGTGAATAATAATAATAATAATAATAATAATAATAATAATAATAATAATAACGAATGGAGAAAACTACATAAAAGTATAATTGTCGTGGAAAATCAAACGCAATAAGAACTTCTTCTTTTTTTGAATATAGTAGGAAGTAACATTAAGAGGTTTGTTTAATAATTGAAACATTTTGTCTCTTCATTCTTACCTCTTAGAGTTGTTTTTGTCGAACATATGTTTCAGAGCTTCTTAGCACCATGGAGAGCGATTACATGAGAAAATTCAGTCTGTAATCGCTGACGATGGGGCTAAGACGCCCTGAAACATATGTTGGACAAAAACAACTCTAAGAGGTAAGAATGAACATACAAAATATTTCAATTGTTGGCAATAAGAACTGTTAGTATCACATGCTGCGATGGGTACATCAATTCATCATCATTATTATTATTATTTATTATTATTATTATTATTATTATTATTATTATTATTATTATTATTATTATTATTATTATTATCGTTGTGCGAATTGGAAGAGATGAGAATTATTATTCTGGTAGCAATTACAGGAGTTAAATGTAACATTTGATTAAGTGGTTCAATTTTGCTGTTGCACAACTTTTATTAGAGATATATGAATTGTCGGAAACAAAGACAGCGCTATCTGATGTGCGGTTGTTTAGAACAAAAACCATGAACAAAAACCACTAATTTATGGGAAAGCCCATGCGCTTGCGCACTGATTCAGCTGATCGTGGAAACAGATTTGTTGAAAATGTAGATTTGGGTCCTGATTAACCATCCAGCCGGAATAAAGTAGAGAATGGATAAAAACATATAGGCTACTATTTTTAGAAAATAACTGATGTGAAATATCAATTATGTCATGTTTTATCAGCAAAATCTCTTCCTCTGTATTTTTTTACAAGGGAACAGAGATGAGTTATGATGTATGTACCAAGGGCGTATCAATCATCATCTTCCTTTCGTGTATTAGGTCTGGTGGCCGTTACGACCTCTTGCCATCTTTTGAGTGGTCTTCCCAAAGATCTCCTTCCTTGGGGATGAGAATTCAAAATTTGACGAGGGATGCGAGATCGATCAATATGCTGAAGATGTTGTAGCCAATTATTACCAAGGCGGTATAAAAAAACTGTTTTTAACTGCAAGGCACTAAAATCCAGATGTATCATATACCTATTGATACGTTTTAGACTACATAAATTTTAGTGTATAATGCTATTGTGTTATTATTTAATTGTGTTTTCTTTATGTAATTCTAATGTTATTGATTTTTTTGTTATTTATTTTTCTTTACACTAGTAGCAATTATTACTTTATTGTAACGGACTGTCAACAGCACGTACGGCTTACTGCCCGTGCGACCCATATTTGTAAATAATATTGTAAATATCTTACTTTTTGTCTAATAAAGTCCTACTACTACTACTACATAAATACAAAATTACCCTGATAAAAGCCAATACGGGGCCACTTCCAAAACAACATTAACAAAAAGACATGCCTCTAATTTATGTATTATTTGAGCAATAAAGAGGAAGCAGTTTCATTAGCACCTCAATATAGCAATACACGAATCATAACTAAGTACCTCACTGGCATATCGAACCCGTAGGTTCATGGCCGCGCGGACGTAAGTTCTCCATAAATCCCTATCCTGAGCTAATGTTTTCTAATCATCTCCTGTATAATTTATTTCCTTCAAATCGTACTTAATTTAATTCTCGCACCTCATTCTTGGTCTACCAACTGGGCGTTATTTCTCCGGGTTTTCTCCATTTATGCCACATGTCCTAACCATAGCAGTCTACGAGACTTAGCTATTTTTATTATATCCAGTCTCCCATAAATATCATGCAGCTCATTGTTATGTAGTCTTTACCATCCGTCTGTCTTTTCGTCTCTCTTTGGTCCAAAATTTTTTCTTAAAACTTTATTCTCAAATACAATACTTTATCCTCCTTAAAGTAAGAGTTCATGTTTCGCACCCTTATAATATAACTGGTAGATTAATAGTTTTATATATTTTCAGTTTAACGTTTTTTCAAAGAAGTTAGGTCATGAACAGTCCCTGTAATGCATAATAACACGCCATTTCCAGAATTGAGCCTATGTTTAATTTCCTTATGCTTCTCATTCCGTCTGTCGCCGTTGCGTAGTCGGTAGAGTCCCTATTTTCCACTCCGGGGACCCGGGTTCGATTCCTGGCGGGGTAGGGGATTTTAAATCTCCACCTTGGGTCTGGGTGTGTGTGTCCTGTCTAGTGAGAATTAAAGAAAGTCAACAAACAGGTAAAAGAAACAAAGAAAAATGTTAAACAATAAGAAAAAATTCCTGTTTGTGATTATTGTTCCTAGGTATTTGAATTCAGCCACTTCCTCACGTGACCATGTATTTAGTTTTACTCATGCTCACTTCCAGTCCTATTTTTTTGTGTTACCTAATAAACTGTGGGTAAATCCCTTATTGTGTCCTCGCTATCGCATAATAGTGCTTACATCGTCAGTATAAACAAAAGCATATTAATACCATTGGGTTGTATGCCTTATTCATCCTCTAAGATTTGATCTCATGCTCTATATTTTATAATCCATCTCAAAATTTCAGAAATCTTTAGTCGTTTATTTTTTTCTATTGTTTTATTAAAAACTGTTCCAAGCCAGGTTAGAAAAGTGTGAGGGGGAGGAGTAACAATCTCGTTAAAAAGCCGGTGTGCAGTACGCCCGGCTGATAGTACCATGTGAGGGCCCCTTATCTAGGGGTACAGATACTGCTGCCTTGCAGTTCGTCATTGGTTTGACAAAGGCTAGAGGAAGAAAACCTTGACCAAAAATTACCTGGTCCTCCAGGTTGGGGGTTGATGCATCAGGCCAGCTCCCTGTTCATCACAAAAAACATAACAATGCTAAAAAGTCTTGATAAACAAGAAAGTAATATTAAGAACAGAATAAATAAAGGTAGAGCAATAACAGCAATGATGAATGGAGTCTTAAGGAACAGACATATAACCAGGAAAAATAAGTTACAAATATTATAATTCAATAGTGAGAAGTACTGTCACATATGGAGCTGAAGTTTGGAAATTCAAAAAAACTTATGTCGATGGAAATGGATTTCTTGAGGAGAGCAGCAAGATGTTCAAAATTAGACAAAATAAGAAATACTGCCATAAGAAAAAAAAATGAATATTGGTTATTGAACAGTAGATTATATACGGTATAAGCAATTAAATTGGTATGGGCACGTAGGCCTACGACGAATGCAAGAGGAAAGATTACCCAGGAAAGCATTGAAATCGTGTCCACCTGGAAGAAGGAGGAGAGAAGACCTCGAAACTCGTGGATGCAGAAAATAAAAACTGGAATGAGAGCAAGAGATCTGGAAGACATGGAGAGAGACGAGTGGAGAAGAAAAATAAAACTTTAGGCACAGAAAGATATGTAAACATTAAAATTCTGTATATAAATAAATTAAATCGACGAATCTTGTAGGATACATTGCCAACTTAGGGGGCCAAGGAGGACAGAATGAATCTCAACAAGCAATAAAATTCCAGAACTTTGTTCATAAAACAGCTGTGTCAACTTAATGACATAGTTGAAGCAAGTAAATAGTCAAACATTATGTTATGAAAGAAAATGCACTGTTGTCTTAATTGCAATATGCATTGAAGTGCAGAATTCCTGCTAATATTTTCTTAAAATATTACAATTGCAGCTGAAGCTTATTTCCATTCTTAACTTGTTTGGGAGTAAAAGAAAGAAAATAGTTCCCCATACTGAAGTTAACTATTGTCCTGTGCATTATTAAACTTTGCACTGTGCTTTTAAAATGAGAGAAAATATACATTTATATTTCTTTGTATTTGAATCTATACATTTTGAGATTGTTGAAAATTTAATTATTATGGGGGGCATGCCGTAGCGTAGTGGTTAAGGCACTGAGCTACAATCCGGAGGGTCGAGGGTTGAAGTCCCGATGGGGTCAGGATTTTTAAACTGACCCAAACCCTCTGGCGGCACTATGGCCCTGGGGTCGACTCAGCCTCTAACGGAAATGAGTACCAGATGCTTGTTCTGGGGGTAAAGCGGCCGTCACGCAGGGCTGACAACCCGGCTGACATAAAGTGCCGATTGTCTAGAAAAAGTGGGAGCCTTAACCTCCTACTACCCCAACGGCCTCCGGGCCTGTTGTGGGATCACTTTACTTACTGTATATTAATTGTATTGCATTTATAACATGTAATCGATTATGTTTATTGTAATTTAGATGTAAGACTATTTTTTGTATTTTTTAAAACCTGGTTGAGTGGCAGACAAGGCCTTAAGGCCTTAACTCTGCCAGGTAAAATAAAGCTATTATTATTATTATTATTATTATTATTATTATTATTATTAATATTAATAGTACTATATATTTTTATATATTTTCAGTTTAACGTTTTTTGAAAGGAGTCGGGAAGTCAAGAGTCTCTGCAATGCATAATAGCACGAATTTCCAGAATTGAGGCTATGTTTAATTTCCTTGTGCAGCTCATAATAATAAATTAATTAACTAATAAAACTAAATTTGTGGTCACACATGGAAATGTAATATATAAAAATGAATGTTTGTTTGTTCGTACTTTATGCGCGGCCATACCGTTGATTCAATTGTGATGGGACTTTCTGCAAAATGTTCAGGAGACTCCCGGGATGAACATAGGCTATAAGAGAGTTGTGATACTCAACTCCTACACCCTTAAAAATCGTCCTTTGTAGTGGAAAACGTGAACAAAGTAGCTCTTTGGACGCTTAAATGGATTACGCTGCCTAAACCATAACAAATACACCAAATTAATGTACACAGAATTGAATATCTCAAAAAACTCTACAAAAAAGTCCCCGACAGCATATGTTTATCTCTTACGGATAACTCACAATAACCATTTTTGTCTTTCATTGATACCAAGAACATCGAGACTTTAGTACGTAGATTCCTGTGCAAGCATAGCAGCACATGGCGGGTATTCTTTTACGGATAACTCACAATAACGAATTTTGTCTTTTACCTCATTTATGCCAAGAAGATCGAGATAAGTAGATTCAGGGCAACACCGGGTAATCAGCACGGGAAATCTTAACATAAATACGATAATTATTTTTCATTTTACTTATTCCACTAATCATAAGAAATACATTAATTTTTGTCTGTCAGCTCATTTATGTCAAGAAGATCGGGATGAGTAGATTCCCGGACAACACCGGGTAAAGAGCACGTTGGTATCTAAAAATAATTACGATATAAATTTTTCCATCTACTTATTTAACTAAACATAAAACACATTTATTTTCTTATTTCAACTCATTTGTGTCAAGTAGATTCCCGGGCAACCCCGGGTAATCAGCAGGGGGTATCTAAAAAGTATTTTATTTATTTAATGCAGGGCACTTGAAATACAGATCATTCACCCAAATATAATTTTTTTTCCTTTCACTTATTGAACTAAACATAAAAGCACATTAATTTTAATTTATTCAGGCGTAGGAGCGCACGCCGGGCATTAGCTAGTTATTTAATAAATGTTACATGATGACAACCGTAATTAATTGAATCTAAGACCTGAAACCTGAAACGTCGAGAGGAAGAAAGAAACGGAGATTTTTTTAAGCATGCAACTTCGTACAGACTTCTATATTCTTGGTAAACAAGTCATAATAAACTGTTGAACTGTGGGTGCCGCATGTAAAATTAAATACCCTTATTTTTACAACTGAATTTTAAAGATTTTAAAAACACAACTTTTCCTTTGCTTGATGGTGCTTAGATACTTTGGAACTTTTAAGACCCACCATAATTTTTTTACTGGATAATTTACGATTTTGTGTTTGAGAGGTCGTAAAAATCTCGTATTTCACGAGTCACAAAAAAAAAACATTTGAAGGTTTATCCCATGTTGAAGTCATTCGTTCTAATTGCATCTAAGTCATCTTCCGTCGAGTATTAGAAATGCACGTGATTTGGTTTACTAAATTCATTCCAAGGGAACTTTTATTTCTGCAGGTTTCTCACTAAGATATCATTACAGTAAATCAAAATGTCTTTAACCAGTGTTTTATATCAGACAATAGACACTGTCTATTTTTTAATGATAGGCACGGGTACCAGCTCTCTCTCTCTCTCTCTCTCTCTCTCTCTCACTCTCTCTCTCTCTCTCTCTCTCTCTCTCTCTCTATATATATATATATATATATATATATATATATATATATATATCCATCCATAGTAATTCTGCCCGAAGGCAGGTCCTTCACTGCTTTACTAGGGAATTGTAGGTGTGGTAGCTTCCCGTTGCTTTCCACACCGGTGAACGATGCTGATTATGATGATAATGATACGGCTAATGATAATGATTATGGTGCATATGAATGTCGGGGACCGTTTGGTTCTTAAAAGTGATTTTAACTGGCATAATGCCTTTACAGGTGAGGAAAAACCCCGATGGTAGCGTGTCTGCCTTTCCACACAGCGGGCCCAGGGTGTTCGAGCCCCGGATTAAGGCATTTTTTTTCCTGGGTGCCGGTTTTTTATCGTGTTTTTTCTTCACCTTTGAGGCAACTGTCAGGAAAACCTTAGGGCCCAAACGGTCCCCGAAAAACCATATGGCTATCATACAATCATCCTTCACCGGTGTGGAAAGGAACGCGAAGCTACCACACCTACCTTGTCCTAGTTACGGCTGCAAGCATAGCAATGAAAATGCTATGATTGCAGTGAAGGACCTGCCTTCGGGCAGAATTACTAAGGATGGACGGATATAATTCTTCTGTACGTGTGTTTGTCATTTAACTCCTCCTAAATGACTGGAATTTTGATGAAGTTTTTTGTGTGTCTGATTGGGTCCCTCAATGGTTGAGATTCAAAATTGGACTCTCTAAAAGCATTATGTGTAGGATTTCACCTGACGTGAAATTTGAAAAAATTGCTCTAGCGGTCACATTTTTCAATGTTTCGCAACGAAACTCAACATATCCTATTAAAATAAAACGCAGTAGGTATTTTCCAAAAATAAGCGAAATCCGACAATTAGAAGTGGAGGTTTACTTGAAGTCCCAAATTAAAAATGCCTAAATGACTGGACAGATTTTGATGAAATGTTTAGTGTGTATTTGAGTGTTTCCCTGGATGGTTTAGATTCACAATTGAACTCAATAGTTGGCGCTGCGATCGGGTTATAGGATTTTTTTTGTATGTCAGATGTGTAGTCACCTGCAATTCCAATATATTCCACGCGAAAACAATGTGACGCCATGCCACAACAGATAACAGTGAGGAGTTTTCTTGCGAACTTATTTATAAATATCTAATTACTTATTAATTAGTGAATTTTATGGTAAAAAGTAACATGCAGAAATTTCAACATATTTGTGGGACAATCAGACGAACACTGAGGAACAAAGTAAGAAAGAATACGCAGGTAAGATTTTACTCAACGATGTCACTACCAGTGGCGATGTATGGAAGTGAGGCCTGGGTCCTGAAGGAAAAAAGTATAATTCAGGCAGCGGAAATGAGATTCCTACGGGCTGTGAAAGGTTGTACAAGAGAAGAACATATTAGAAATCAGAATATTAGAGAGGAACTAATAGTAAAACCACTTCTTCAACAAAGAGACGAACACAGGAACAATTGGATATATCATCTGCAAAGAATGACAGAAGATAGGATACGAAAGATGGCACTGATGTATAATCCTGGACGACCAAGATCGGTAGGAAGACCAAGAAAGCGCTGGGCTGAATAGTTGTGAGATCGGAACAGGCAAAGAACTAATCCGTGAAGTTGATGATGATGATTTATATCGTTCGGCCATGACATGAGAATTGAACGTTCGCAGCACAACATTTTCCGGGTACGCTAGTATATATAGGCCTATATATATTGCAGATTTTCGGGGATATAGGTATGAATATGAAAGTTTTCTTGGGTTTTTCGCGTCTTGGATTGAAGTTCGGCCTCTGGCCACTGATTCCGACGTTTCGGCATGATCCCACATGCCATTATCAAGGAATGATAAGTTCGAGTAACAGGTTTAGGTATTTTATAATAAAATACATAGAGTTTTCGCTGTGGTCCGTTTCCGAAGTCATACACCCATCCAAGGTTTAGTTGTTATGTAGTTAAATACCTTCAGTTTTCAGTGTGGTCCGTTTCGGAAGCCGTACACCCATTCAAGCGTCGACCACACTCCATGTTACCCAACCGTATTTTCTTCATATCTTCTTCGATGTTGTGGGGAGACATGGTGGTCAGCGAGAGCAGTTTTCCATGTAGATGGTAATCTTTGGGCATCATCTCGGGTGATTGAAAAAAGGCCACATTCCATGAACACCCGAGATGATGCTGAAAGATTACCATCTACATGGAAAACTGCTCTCGTTGCTCACCATGTCATCCCCAGAACAGCGAAGAAGATATGAAGAAAATACGGTTGGGCAACATGAAGTGTGGTCGACGCTTGGATGGGTGTACGGCTTCCGAATCGGACCACACTGAAAACTGAAGATGCTTAACTAGATGAGAACTAAATCTTGGATGGGTGTACGGCTTCGGAAACAGACCACAGCGAAAACTCTATGTATTTTATCATAAAATACCTAAACCTGTGACTCGAACTTATCATTCCTTGATAATGACATGTGGGACCATGCCGAAACGTCGGAATCAGTGGCCAGAGGCCGAACTTGAATCCAAGACGCGGAAAATCCAAGAAAGCGTTCATATATATATATATATATATATATATATATATATCCCATAAGTCCTTCAAGGAAACACGAATGCTCCCTAGCTTTTGCAGTGCGAGAGGTTTTTTTAGACACGGCCTTGGTCCGTCACAACACCTCTCTGGGAGAAATTTCAAGATAGGTTTCTGAATGCAATGGTAACCTGTTCTCCTGTGACAATAAAAAGAATATGAAGACAAAATAGTTTTAATGTGTTCATTAAATATCGCGGCACACTGGTTGGGAACCTTTGCAATAATTTGTGTAGGTGTGCTCCTGAGATATGCATGTTCGTTCATTTGCGCGTAGGTGTAGTTTAGCGTTTTCGTTGCAAATCAATAAGTTATTTTGTACTAATTAGGTTACAGTTGACAGTACGGAATGTGGGTGTCACATTCTTTATGCAGAATGCAATTTGAAATTGAAGTCGGGCATTGCAGCTTGATTTTACTGCAATTTTGTGACATCTGTTTTATTTAAATCCAGCCCACGTGTTCCAATTGCACTACCAAAGTTTCACTTTAAACAAAGCTATTAAGATTATTAACAAATTCATTTACTTGGATACCAAAATTTTGAAAATTGGGCCGGGCGGGTGATAACAAGCTTTTTATTTACCCACTTTAACGGTACCAAATTGCAAGAAATATTAATAAAACATTACATTAAACGTATTTACTTTCAAATAAGTAATTATCATTTCATTATTTTACTCGTAAATATGAAAATAAAGTGGGACATGACCACAAAGGTTACAACAGTTCTTACTAGTATCCAGCGATAAACCACCGATTATCAAAGTTTTAACCAGCGATACACCACCGATGACCCGCGATACACAACCGATGACCAGTGATACACCACCGGTGACCAGCGATACACCACCGATGACCAGTGATATACTACCGATGACCGGGGATACACCACCGATGACCAGCGATACACCACCGATGACCAGTGATACACAACCGATGACCAGTGATACACCACCGACGACCAGCGATACAGCACCGATGACCAGTGATACACAACCGATGACCAGTGATACACCACCGATGACCAGTGATACACCTCCGATGACCAGTGATACACTACCGATGACCAGTGATACACCACCGACGACCAGCGATACAGCACCGATGACCAGTGATACACAACCGATGACCAGTGATACACCACCGATGACCAGTGATACACCACCGATGACCAGCAATACACCACCGATGACCAGCGGTACACCACCGATGACCAGCGGTACACCACCGATGACCAGTGGTACACCACCGACGACAAGCGATAAACCACAAATTACCACAATGTGTAAACCACAAGTGAGCACAATGTGTACATTAACATATCTGTGGTTTCAACAAATTATGTCCGAATTTATCTTCTACTTATTTAGCCGCGTAAAATAATAAAAAGGACGTTCCCTGAAATTCACCTAGGTTAGAGTAATTGATTTAAGTTACAGCAGTTGATTTAGGTTTGGTTAGCTTTTATGTTCCTTACATTTAAAATGTGATTTCATACGTAAAATAAATTACTTCTTCATATCAGTTATTCTATGAAAAATTCAACATGTCTGACGGTTACAACATAAAATCATATTTCCACTAGTTCATTTCATGTTAAGTTTACATATTTTGACGATGGTTACTTCTCGCAGATAAATGGTATCTTTAACACATTGTAATACTTCAAATTACATCAAAAATGACATAAGTTGAGTAAATAAAAATCTGGTCTTGTACAACCCCATCGAAAATTGCTCTAGCGGCCGCAATTTATATTTCCTCGCTACGAAACTGGATACAAATTACTTCGTAAACAGTAAAGTCCAACAACAAATTCAATTTTTAAAAAGAATAATAATAAATTTTATTCACAAATAAATATTTTACACAATATGGAAACCCGAATGAGCAAGTGCTCGGGTGCAGTTCAGATATAGAAATAATACAAATGTAATAGGCTATAACGGTTACATTGCAAATTTTTAGATAAAATATATACATTTAGGAGTCTGTTTCAGGATATAAAATAAAATCTGACACATAACAATTAAAAATCATATATTGTACAAGGGAAAATAGAATAATCAAAACATGAGCAGCCGCCATTTTAAAACTGAAGTACAACACAACCATCTGTTGCAAAACAATAAAACTTCGTGACGTTAAAAAGGAAGAATTGAAGAAACGTTCTCTTAAAGTTTTATCCATTTCATTTCAAGGCAATCGAGAATTAAATCATGTGCATTACTTATTGAACAAGCTGGTAGATAAATTCACTGACTGAAGAAATCTTGAGCTTCCTGGCATCACGTAATTGGCACAGCTAACAAAAATCTTTTTGCAGATGTGTACCATATTATATCCGTTAGAGCTATAAATTTATCAAGGATATTATATCTCTTCCCTTAATTCAAACATCGTCTATCAGGATAATCCTTTTTGAACCCTCTGACGAAGTTATAAATTCTTGTAGCCGTCCTAGAATGGATTAGCCTCTCCACCAGTGATTATAAGTCAATGAACGCTGGCAATTCTATCCAGTGTTCTTACTAATTTCCTACACTTCACCTCATTCCAGGAGAGAAAGGTTTGAATCCAGGAGGTTAGAAGGGCGAGAGAAATTCTATGGGAATTAATTAGTTTTTTCTTTCGTGATCGCCTTTAAACTTCATCCCCAGTTCTTACACACTCCTCCCTCTTCTTCTTCTTCTCTTCTTTTTATTCCCAAACTTGTAGATCAATCTCTCTTCTTAAGTAGATGGTTTCCACGCCAGTTAACTTGGGGGAAGGTTGAGCATGGATTTCGCTTTTGAGATCTTTTTGGGTTAGTACAGTGATGGGAAGGTTATGTTGCTATTCTCGGATTCAGCAGTGTTACCAGTTTCCAAAGTGTGTGTATGATCCAATGTCACCCACTGCACAGTATGTGCTTTGGGTGTAATGGCGGAATTGTAACCCACTTGTTAAGTTGGGGCGCCTGGAAGGCAGAGTTACGTTACCCTGAATGTTTAACTCATGCCCCAAATGGTAGTCAATGACCAATCACGTTTCAATGAATTTTGTTTTACAACCAATGACAGTCTTGTTTCACCTCGCTCTTTGTTGATTTATCTTCATCTGCTCCTTCCTGCTTTTGTGATAAAGAAAGCTCCTCCTTTTTAATATTCTGAACAGGTCACAGCATTATTTTTCTCCAACAAATACATCGAATATAGCAGATAATGAACAGATTCCTTGATTTTACTGAGTTGTTTACTAAAAAAATAAATGAATAATCTATAATGTTAATGGGAACGCGCCGTAGCGTAGTGGTTAAGACACTGCCACAGCTGAGCGAACATTAGCTCTCCATACGTCCCTATCCTGATATAACGTCTTCCAATAGACGCATGTATAATTCACCTCTCAAACAAGCGTTGAAAAAGGAATAAAAAAGTTTGGTCTAATAACAAATGAAGATAAAACAAAATATTTAAAATGCAGTAATCACAACAGAAAATCGGAAAATCTACAAATCGATGACATACAAATTAACACAGTAGAATCAATTACATACTTAGGTACCAAAATAAATGGACATAATGCATTAGAAGAGGAAATTAAGGAAAGATTGGTAAATGGGAATAAAGTTTATTTTGGAAATAGAACCTTATTTAAAAGCAAATTAATATAAAAAAACTGCAAAAATAAGGTTATATAAAACACATATTAGACCAGTAGTCACATATGACAATGAAACTTCGGTCCTAAAATAAACAATAAAACAGAAATTATTAATTTTGAAAGAATTTTTAAGAAGAACTTTTGGACCAAATAGAGGAACTGATAACTGTTGGAGAATCAAAACAATTAACGAACTAACCAAATTAGTAAAAAAATCAGAATATAGTAAACCATATAAGATCTCTCAGAATTGGTTGGCTGGGACATTTGATAACAATGGATGATCAAAGACTGGTAAAAAAACTCTACAAATGGAAACCTATAGGAGGCAGAGCTGTAGGAAGACCGAAGATCAGATGGGAGGATGACACAATGAATGGTCTAAAAAAGATGAAAGTGACTAACTTAAATATGGCAAGAGACAGATTGGCATGGAGGAGGATTGTTGAGAAGGCCAAAACTTTCACTTTTGAAGTTGTCGTGCCTTAGAATGATGATTATGATAATTCACCTCTCTCAAATCATTAATGTTATTCTCCCAATTTATTCTAGGCCTACCTACTAGACGCTTTCCCATTGTTTTTGCTACAAGGAGTTTCTATACCCATTTTCATACCATATTCGTGCCACATGTCTTGCCCATCGAAGTTTATCTAACTAACTCACTGGCACTAGCGAACCCGCAGATACATGGCCGCGCGGACGTAAGCTCTCCATACATCGCTATCCTGAGGTAATGTTTCCCAATCATTCCCTGTATACTCTACTTCCCTTAAAGCATACTTAATGTTATTCTCTCACCTCATTCTTGGTCTACCAACTGAGCGTCTCCTCTCTGATTTTCCTACAAGAAGCTTCCATGCACATCTTTCATTCCCAATTCGTACCACATGTCGCAGCGTACGGGACTTAACTGTTCGTATTATATCTGGCTTCCTATATATTCCATGTAGCTCACTATTATGTAGTTTTCTCCATTCACCTGTCTGTTCATATTCTGAAGTACTCGTAATCTTCTATCTTTCCTTATAGTAAGAGTCCATGTTTCGCATCCATATAACATAACTGGGAGAATAACAGTTTTATATATTTCCAGTATAATGTCTTTGAATGAAGTTGGAATAACAAGGGCCCCTGTAATGCATAATAGCACGCATTTTCAGAATTGAGGTAGTACCAGTACTTACCTCGATTTATTTCAATAGAATATACTGAGAATCGTAATAAAATATCGAAAATTGCCACTGCTAGAGCGATTTTTAAATTTTTGTTTCAGGTTAACTCCTACACCTATATTGTGAAACCTGATAAATGAATAAATATAAATACAAACATTTTTGCTGATAGAAGAAAATTTGTAAATTAAAATATATTTTCTCATGAACACAACGTCAATACCGGTATTTCTTCAGAATTAGCTAAAATAATAAATTTTTTATAGAAATGGTTTCCCAATATTCCAATAAAAATCAATATCATCCTAACGGTTTAATATGCAATTAACTCCCTACATTATTAATCCGATATTGAATACCATTTCTGTAAAGAGGGACATATTCCGAACGTATATAAAATTTAATATCTTACAGATACTAGAATAACTTTTAGTAATAAAGTATTTCCTCTGGGTACGTTACTGGCGTTCCGCAGAGTGAGATGTACTTAGTAAATTTAATTATATATGTGGAACAATCAAAAGGATATTTAAAAGCACAAGAAAAGAAACAAAACTAAAATTTTATAAACTAGTGGCAGTCCCCTTACTATTGTATGGTAGTGATTTTTGGGTTTTAACTAAAAGAGTCTTTGATCATCCATTGTTATCAAATGTCCAATCCAACCAATTCTGAGATATCTTATACGGTTTACTATATTCTGATTTTTTACTAATTTGTTTAGTTCGTTATTTGTTTTGATTCTCCAACAGTTATCAGTTCCTCTATTTGGTCCAAAAGTTCTTCTTAAAAATTTCCTTTCAAAATTAATAATTTCTGTTTTATTGTTTATTTTAGGACCGAAGTTTCATTGTCATATGTGACTACTGGTCTAATTAGTGTATTGTATAACCTTATTTTTGCAGTTTTTGATATTAATTTGCTTTTAAATAAGGTTCTATTTGCAAAATAAACTTTATTCCCATTTACCAATCTTTCTTTAATTTTCTCTTCAAATGCATTATGTCCATTTACTAAGTATTTAAATGATTCTAAAAGTAAAGTGATCCCACAACGGGCCCGGAGGCCCTTGGGGAAGTAGGAGGTTAAGGCTCCCACTTGTTCTAGACAATCGACACTTTATGTCAGCCGGGTTGTCAGCCCTGCGTGATGGCCGCCTTTACCCCCAGAACAAGCGTCTAGTGCTCATTTCCGTTAGAGGCTGAGTCGACCCCATGGCCATAGTGCCGCCAGAGGGATTGGGTCAGTTTAAAATCCTGACCCCAACGGGACTTGAACCCTCGACCCTCCGGCTTGTAGCTCAGCGCCTTAACCACTATGCTACAGCGTGCCCCATTTAAATGATTCTACTGTGTTAATTTGTATGTCATCAATTTGTAGATTTTCAGATTTCCTATTGTGATTACTACATTTTAAATATTTTGTTTTCTCTTGATTTATTATTAGACCAATTTTTTTTAGTCCCTTTTCAATTTTGTGAAGGTTTCACATAATGCTTGTTTGAGAGGTGAATTATACATGCGTCTATTGGAAGACGTTATATCAGGATAGGGACGTATGGAGAGCTAATGTTCGCTTAGCTATGAACCTCTGTGTTCAATATTGCTAATGAGTTAGATAGTTATGGTATTTTATTAGAAATTAAGTAAAGATTTTAATCTTGATAGTAGTTGGGTTGTAAAAAAAAGAGGAGAAAATGTCTTGTTCATTGGAAAACTGTACCCTTATGTAAATACTCCCACCCCCACATCTCGAGAGCTTATTATTCGGAAATCAGTTAGGGAGGAGTTGATGGTAATGCTGCGTTCTTTTAATCCAAGTTGCAAAGTTTGCAAGGTGTTAGCACTGGAATCCCCGAATGCCTTGTTCTGCAAGATGGAAGTCAAGTTTCTCAGCCCGGGGGACTTACTTTCCTGCTTATTATGCTCGCATTCCCCAACTTATATCTTCCGCAGTTTCGCTTGACAGAGTATGGGATTCTCTTCTGATCTAAATCAGAGACTGTGAAACTATAACATACTAAAAATATGAAGAATTACACTGGTCAACATGATTTTTGTCTCATGAGTACCAATAGTTGTACTTAATGCAGTTTTTTATCGTGTTTTCAAATATGTATTCTGAATTTCTCCATCACCCACAGTTTTTTTATTTCAGTTTCAATTAATGGATTTAAATAATTATTTTTTAATAAACGTTTTTTTGTCCATTTGTCCATTGTAAAATAAAACCAAATGAGCTAACTCAAGAGATTTCAGCTATGGAAAAGAGATATCAAGGCAAATGGAATCCTAATATGCTGGTCGATTATTGTTGAACAATCAAGAGGGATGCTCCACAGGCGAAATATAACAGAAAATCGTCATTACTTACTTTCTAGGTGAGTCCGATTGTTCGAATATTGTGTAGATACGAATGTAGAAAATATTAAAGTTTTTGAAATTATAAATTCCTGTCTATCGGAAACCTTGCGTGATGGAGAAAAACCGATATCATATTTGAATTCAGGAGAAAAAATACTATCAGAATCACATATTTTTCTTTCTGAGACAAAACAAGTTTATTTTTTATTTCTCAGTGTTATTTAATAATATATTTCATTATGCACTTATAAGCAACTAACTAACTCGCTGGCACTATTGAACCGTGAGGTCCATGGCCAAGCAGACATAAACTCTTCATTCGTTCCTATCCTGAAGTAATAAAGTTTTGCGTTGATGGAATTTGTGTGTGGTGAATGGTTTAAGAATTGTATTAGCTTTTCGCACTCATTTCAATACCATTAGCATTTCAAATTCGACATAAATGAAATAAAATGCAGTAAAAGTTACTTATTCGCGGAGGATATGTTCCGCAAATTTGCCGCGAATACAGAAACCGCGAATATGGAATGGTAATTTGTATGGGTATATAGGAGATACGTTCCAAGGTTCCAAAATAAAATACAAATTCTCATAAGTAATGCCACGAGTGATTTCCAAATTATTGATAAATTCACGACTCACGAAGTGAGGAGTGAATACACCTAGAGAATTTGGAAATCAAGAATGGCATTTGTTAGGACTATTTAACGAATAAAAATAAGCTGTTTACTGACAAATCATTATTTAAATATAGTTATTTTAAAATATTTATATATTTAAATGTTTGAAAACATTGTTTATATGTTTGAAAACAAATGAGAAACTATTGTTATGCTTCATTTGTTCATCACTGCAACTAGATCATATTATTTATTTCCAAAGGTTCGAAATAGTTTAAGAATGCACCCTAGTGGAGAAATTTATAACCAACATTATAAGTATTAATTCATTTCTGATGTCCTATGATGTAAATATGTCAATTATCTTTTTCTGCGTTATTTCCTTGAAAATAATTCGTTTAAGAAAGTGCAAACAGTGGTTTATTTTTTTGTGGTATAATCAATTGCTACGAATGTTTTTATATTATCCCCCGCAAGCACCATGTGTTCACATGCGTGCACTAGATATACAATCTGGTAGCCACATGCATTCACTGCAAAATAATGCTATGACCTATTCAGAATGTTAAAAAGTAGGAGCTTGATTTTAAAGTGATAAAATTAAACTAATAAAATTGAGATGAAGAACGACTGTTATTGGTTGTAAATCAAACACCATTGAAATGTGATTGGTCATTGACTCCCATTTGGGGCATGAGTTAAATCGTTAAAATAAAATGAATTAAAATGAGAGATTTTGAAAAAAAAAATCTATTAATTTTTACTTGCAGGCTTAAGGAAGAGCTTAAATAACTTAGATTTTTTTCCCTGTTTTGCCGCTATTAAAAAGTTTTTCAATTTAGATTGATATTCAGCTGTGAATTAAGCGATAGAATTCCTTCTTTTGTCTTCGGATTTCTTGTTGGATCGTACAGTTGATTCAGTAACATTGAAACATTGCATGATATAGATGAAAAACTACTCACCAACGAGTATTTATACTTTTACTTTAAGCGACAACACTACTTTCTTCCGCTTCGGAACTAATTTTTCTTTCATTTTACTCGACATTATAAATTAGGAACAAATCAGAAGAAACACGTGTTATTCAATCAAAATTATTGCAACGAATGACAAGTTGAAACAGTAAAACACCGATCATGGCGAGGGCGGCATTTATCAACGGACATAATAGCACGTGAAGTACGGCGGCGGTGGCTTTTAACAACGAACTTTAGGCTTAGTAACAATAAGGTTTGTTTTACTATGATATTAATTTGTCCATTTGGTTTGAATCGCACTTTGTAAAAGCCACCTTGCCACGTACCTGCAGTAAAAAAAAAAGTTGCCGATGCGTTAATAAACGATACTAATCCTTCTAATGTACCGATTGGATCCGCGAACAAAGACATTTTTAGCCGCGAAATCAGGAACTGTGTCGCAATTTTTTAACCCGCGAGTAATGAAAACGTGAATAAGGGAACCGTGGATAAGGAGCTTTTACTGTATAATGCATTTAGACGATACAATCTAGATGTTAAAGGGTATATAATCATCATCATCATCAACAACAACACGGATTAAGCCCAATGGCCTGTTCCGATCTCATTATAGGTCGAATTGGTCCTTCCATCTCTTCAATGGTCTTCCCAACATTCTTCTCCCTTTTGGTTTATAATTATACATTCTTCTTGGTATGCGCTGTTCATTCATTCGTAATATGTGCTGAAGGTACGCATTTTGATAGTATTTTATTCTTTCACAGAGATTAAATATACTTTCAAGTCTTATACAAGAATTTCCCTCAAACGCTGGAGGGAAAATTTTCTATAGGATCGTAACAGGCCTTGGCCTAATACTTGGAAGGAAGAAGAAGAAGAAGTTCTGTTCTTATATCTTCGTTTTTCTTTTTATCGGTCCTTTGGTATCCTGCTACTGCTCTCAATATCTTCATTTCAGCAGCCTCTGTTTGTTTACTATCTGCCTTTGTTAATGTCCAGGTTTTACATCCATAGATAAGAGATAAAACAGCCCATACTTTGTAAAATTTTAAAATAGTTTATTTTATAGTTTTATTCAATAAAGTGCGTTTAATTGTGCCACATAGATAATTGAATCGTTGTATTTCAATGTGTTTATCTAAATTTCTGTCATTACCTAAATGACATCCCAAATAATTAAAATTCTGAACTTGGTCTATAATTACATTGTTTATCATTATTTTAGTTCTTATTGCACATTTTCCTTTCAGAACTAATATTTTTGTTTTAGATGTAGATATTCTTAAATTGTATTTTAGAGAGATATTATTTAAAGTATAAAGGAATTGTTGAAACGCATTTTCTGATGCTGTCATTATTACTTGATCGTCTGCAAAAAGCAGAGTTGTCAATACACTATTTATATTAATTTGTTTTTGCCATTCATTTATGACATGGTCCAAGTATAAATTAAATAATACTGGTGACAACGGACACCCTTGTCTTACTCCCTGGTTTATTTCCATTTTTCATTTACTAATTTTATCTCCGCAGTTTATTTTAAAATTTGTTTCTTTATATAAACTCTGAATGGCTCTTATAAGGCGTTGAGGAATTCCTTTCATTTCTAAGGGTATGTAAAAATAATAATCTAAAAAAAAATCACTTGATAATTAACTTCATTGTTGCCATGGGACTGATGCTTGCAACTAAATCCAGTTGTGCGTTTCCATGACAACCAATAACCCTGAACAAAATGCTATCTACATATTCTAACTCTAACCGTACACAAGGGTATACGCACCAGTTCATACATCCAAATGGGCAACTATAAGGTCGCATGCTACACTTTGAGGACATACGCCAAATTTGTATAACGAGTTCTGTAAATGGAACTAATACAAGAAAGGCCCATTCTTTAAATTGATCAGGATTTTTGTGGGTTACGAGAGAGGTCTATTAACTGACCAGGGTTTTTTCTCTCTTGTCGTGGAATTGCCTGTACTTTGCAGTTTGCAGCGTCCTACAATGCTAATGAGGTGGACTTTGTATTCCAGGCCCTCACTTGCTCTGGCTATTTTGTTCCGGGGCTTTTCTTTTTATCGATACAACGCCGGGCAGCATCTGGCACCTGCCCGTTCCGGGTCATTCGCACTTTCATCCCGACCAGTGGCGTGTGAGTTGATTTCTCCGACTGCATCGAGATTTTCATTATTATATTAGCTATATCTCTTTCTTTTATCGGGTTCCAAAGGAAAGAAGCTATTGATACAGTTTTCATAAAACGATTCCCGAAAAGGTTTTATTTCGGCCGACATATCGCCTTCGACCTGTCCGGTATGGGCAACCCTTTCAGCAGCAATGCTACTGCCGGCATACATTAGCTCAGGATAATAATAATAATAATAATAATAATAATAATAATAATAATAATAATAGCTTTATTTTACCTGGCAGAGTTAAGGCCTTAAGGCCTTGTCTACCAATCAACCAGGTTTAAAAAAATACAAAAAAAATAGTCTTAAATCTAAATTACAATATATATATATATATATATATATATATATATATATATATATAAACGATTACAAGTTATGAATACAATACAATTAATATTTATAATGTATTTTGATTTACTCTAAATTTAACGAATTAAATATATAATATATACAAGATATATATAAAAAAACGAGGAAAAGATTAATGACATAGTATAAAATTAAATAAATAGAGAAAAATTAATTATTAGACAACAGATAACTGTATAAGCGTGACTTAAAGGTGCCAAGTGTGCGGCAACCCCTGATATCTTGAGGAAGGAGATTCCAGGAGCGGGCAGAGGCTACTGTGAAGGAAGTAGAATAGGAGGAAGTGCTATGAAGAGGAATTGTTAGCAGACTGCTATCTTATGACCTAGTGTCAATATTATGGTAAGAGGATAACTTCTCAAATCTGGACGTCAGGTAAGTAGGGAAGTAGGAATTCAGAAGCTTGAAAAGTAGTGAAAGAGAGTGCAATTTACGTCTGTCAGTAAGACGGAGCCAAGAGAGGTTATTAAAGTGTTCGGAAATATGGTCATAACGGCGGATATTGAAAATGAATCGAACGCAAGCATTATGAACACGCTGCAGTCTCTGCGACAAGTCATAGTTTAGATCATTATATATAATGTCACAATAATCGAAGTGTGGTAACACAAGATTCTGCACAAGGATTTGTTTTAACGAAACTGGGAGAAAATTCTTTAAACGTCTAAGATAATTAAGAGGATAGGGATGTATGGAGAGCTTATGTCCGCGCGGTCATGAATCTATGAGTTCGACAGATAGTTAGGTATACTTTAAACTTGTGTCAAAAAAATGAAACAATATGGAATTGGTAAGTTACTTTTACGGTTAACCCTGATTTATTTTCACTGCGGTCCGATAATTTTGAATAAACTAACTAGCTAAGTAACTCACTGGCATAATCGAACCCATAGGTTAATGGCCGCGCGGACATAAGCTTTTCATACATCCCTATCCTGAGCTAATGTTTTCCAATCATTCCCTGTATAATCCACTTCCTTCAAATCATAGTTAATGTTATTCTCCCACCTTATTCTTGGTCTACCAACTGGGTGTTCTTCCTCTGGTTTTCCTACAAGAAGCTTCCATGCAAGTCTTTCATTCACCATTCATGTCACATGTCCTGCCCATCGCAGTCTACGAGACTTAATTGTTCTTATTATATCTGGTTTCCTATAAAGACCATGTAGTTCATTGTTATGTAGTCTTCTCCATTCACCTGTCTGTTCATCTCTCTTTGATCCTAAAATTTTCCTAATTACTTTATTCTCAAATACTCATAATCTCCTTTCCTCCCTTAAAGTAAGAGTCCATGTTTCGCACCCATATAATATAACTGGTAGAGTAATGGTTTTATATATTTTCAGTTTAACGTTTTTTGAAAGGAGTTGGGGCATCAAGAGTCTCTGTAATGCATAATAACACGCATTTCCAGAATTGAGCCTAATGTTTAATTTCTTTGTAGATCTCATTCCTATTTGTGATTATTGTTCCTAGATATTTGAATTCAGCCACTTCCTCAAAATTTCCCTAATTTTGATTAGCTATTGATTTCCTTTATTTATAATGTATTTCTAAGTGTTGCCATATATTTAGTTCTATTGATATTTACTTCCAGTCCCAATTTCTTAGTGTTACTCAATAGTGTGTGAGTGTTGGCCCTTAGTATCTCCTCGCTATCGCCCTTTAGTACTACATCATCAGCATAAAATACTGTCATCAGAAATTGAGTTTGTTCAATTTGACAAAAAAGATTATATATTCTGCGATGCTGCAAAATGAGGTCATAAATTCGTCTTTCTGGGGAATTCGCTTAGTTTACGCAGTTCCTGCACGACAGACTTTTTTTTATACTTGAAGGCCGTATACTTGTTAAGTTAAAATGAAAACTTACCTTTGATGTTTGTCGAACCACTACACATTGATAAAGAACTTTGCTATTTGAAAATGGATAAGATGAAAGCTGTGCCCACTCTCTTCTCTTACTAAAGGGGAAAACACAAAGATGGTCTGCCATATTGAAATACAGGGTGGTGCGAAATGTAGTTTACAACGTTTGAGAGATGAAAAAGTAATCCAAAATTAACTAGTAAGTGTATCAAAATGCATGCTTTCTGCGCATTACGGAAGTCATACTTGGATGAAAAGTAAAAACTACCTGTTAGGAATACAAGCTTCTGTAATCAAATTTTTGAGAGGAATGGCAGCTCATAGGCCTAAATTAATGGAAAAAACATCTGTAAGACCAGTATCTATCCTCAAACCATAACTTAAACAGAAGATTACAACATAGTCTCTTACTTAATATACCGCAACACAGGACATCACATCACTCCATGTCATATACCATCTTCAATTCTCATAACTGGAATTCCCTACCACAAGAAATAAGGGGCTGCCGGACATTGGCATATTTTAAAAGAAATCTAAATTTATATTTGCTCTAACCTCGACTTCGTCATCACCCAGTGTAAGGTGTGTATATTAATTGGTGTTTCTCGTATAATTTATCATATTATTATTATTATTATTATTATTATTATTATTATTATTATTATTATTATTTTTATTATTATTATTATTATTATTATTAAATCTCGTATAAAAATAATTTTTAATAAGTCGAGTGTATGGACCGATTTTGCTGGTTTTATAAAATATATATTTATTTTATTATTTTAATTAAAACGTATATATCCAGTTAGTCCACCGCTGTGGTCTCGAGGTAGCGTGCTGCCTTGTCACGCAGCGGACCCGGGTTCGATCCCCGGTCGGGGCAGTTTTTCTGGGTGAGGTTTTTATCGGGGTTTTTCCTCACCTGTAAGACAAATGTCAGGAAAACTTTAAAGTCCGATCGGTCCCCGAAATCATATGGCCATCATCCTTATCATTATCATCCTTATCATTATCATCCTTACCATTATCATCATCATCCTTCACCGGTGTGGAAAGCAACGGGAAGCTAGCACACCTACATAATTCCCTAGAAAAGCTGCAAGCATAGCATGAAAATGCTATGATTACAGTGAAGGACCTGCCTTCGGGCAGAATTACTATGGATGGATGGATATCCAGTTACGTTGCGAGGAAATATTTAATAATAATAATAATAATAATAATAATAATAATAATAATAATGACGGATACAAGATTGAAGTTCTACAAAACAATGGCGGTACCGGTACTTTTACTTACGGTAGTGAATCCTTGTTGTTCTTCTTCTTCCTTTCCAGGATTAGGTCAATGTGATCTGTTCCGGTCTCAAGTCCATCGTTTCCTTGGTCGTCCCAAATATCTTTTTCCATGAGGTTTGTAGGTGATGATCGTTTTGGGTAATTTTGTATTGCCCATTCTGTCTAAATGTTCTTCCCATTGGTGTTTGTGCTCTTCTAGTTTATCGAGTATTGTAAATATCTCCAGTTCATTTCTTATTGATTCATTATGTAATATATCCATGCGTGTAGGCCTACATCCTTTTACGGATCTTAAAAATTTATTTTCAGTAGCTTGAATGTGTGAGATATCTTTTTTGTAAGTACCCAAGATTTCAGTTAATGGATTTAAATAATTATTTTTTAATAAACGTTTTTTTATCTATTTGTCAACTATAAAATAAAACCAAATGAGCTAACTCAGGAGATTTCCAGGAAAAGATATATCATGGCAAATGGAATCCTAATATGCTGGCCGATTATTGTTGGACCATCAAGAGGGATGCTCCACAGGCGAAATATAACAGAAAATCGTCATTTCTTACTTTCTAGGCGAGTCCTAATGTTCGAATATTGTGTAGTTAAGAATGTAGAAAATATTAAAGTGTTGGGAATTATAAATTCCTGTCTCTCGGAAACCTTGCGCGATGGTGAAAAACCGATATCATATTTGAATTCAGGAGAAAAATGTATCAGAATCGCATATTTTTCTTTCTGAGACAAAAAAAAATAATTTTTTGTTGCTCAGTGTAATAATAATAATAATAATAATAATAATAATAATAATAATAATAATAATAATAATAATAATAATAATAATAATAATAATAATAATAATAAAACCACAGGTGGTAACCAATCCACTGCTGTTAACAACAGTACAACCAGGCTGTCGGATTCTGGGGAGTCTGGCCAAACACGCAAACAGAGGGTATCGGATACCTCTGGTCAACTTTGCCCAAAATGCCTCTATGGAGCAGAAACATCAATTTTGAACAGAAAAAGTATATCGAAAATATAGTGAAAAAAGAATGCAAAATTATAAGAAAAGTTTTAGGTCCACAAGTCATTGGTGAAGCATTTAGACTCAGAAGTAAAAAGGAAATAAAAATATATACAGACATTCATAGTGATATTAGAAAACGAAGGTTAAAATTTTATGACCATATTAAACGAATGAACTCAAATAGGCTTACAAAACAGATAATGGAATTCTACGAAAACAGAAGTAAAGCTCCAGTGGATACTATTAAGTGCATTGATGAAGTCAAAAAGGACTTAAAATTGGCAGGAATTACTAAAGAAGATATCCCAAACAGAGATATATTTAGAATTAAGGTGAATAAGTGGCAAGTTGACCAAGAGAACAAACCGAAGAAAAAACTGGAACTTGGACAGATGATAGAAAACAAGCTCATATCAAAAGAATGAAACAATTTGGGCTCAAAGGAAACGCCTCTAAGTACTTTGCGCAGTCCTACATGGGCTCATCCGCAATCAAATAATAATAATAATAACAATAATAATAATAATAATAATAATAATAATAATAATAATAGTAATAATAATGTGGGGGCACGCCGTAGCGTAGTGGTTAAGGCACTGAGCTACAAGCCGGAGGGTCGAGGGTTCAAGTCCCGTTGGGGTCAGGATTTTTAAACTGACCCAAACCCTCTGGCGGCACTATGGCCCTGGGGTCGACTCAGCCTCTAACGGAAATGAGTACCAGACGCTTGTTCTGGGGTAAAGGCGGCCGTCACGCAGGGCTGACAACCCGGCTGACATAAAAAGTGCCGATTGTCTAGAAAAAGTGGGAGCTAATCTCCTACTACCCCCAAGGGCCTCCGGGTCTGTTGTGGGATCACTTTACTTTACTTTACTTTACTTTAGTAATAATAATGTACGACGGTAGTACAAAAAAATGAAAAACGATTTTGTGTTCAGATGTAAAATAAAGCAGTTTTTTATCTTTAATTTCGGGGGTGGAAAAATGTTGTAAATGTAAGAATATCTCATATTTACATGCCTATTATCCTGCATGTTGGTGGCCTGATAACCCACTGGTATAATCCTTAGAAACCCTTTAAGAAAATCATAGAAAACGTTTTCTTTCCATCCATAAACGTAATATTTGAACAAGGTATTGTTTGCCATTTTTCATCCACACTCGTAAAATTTTCAAAACATAACATAAACTTTTTTATAGAATCATATAACAGAGACTTAGAAATGTACTACAATGTTCACGTTTAATATCCTTCCTTTTAGAAGTTTTGAATTTTTATGCCGCAGTTTTGAGGGTAACTGCATCTTATCCTAAAAGCGCACTTCTTCTGTTTAGAATGATGGGTTATTTTACCGCAGCCATAACTATAACATATTATTGCATTGATACAGCTGTACTTCTGTATCTGGATTGAATCTTGCAAAATGTTGATTCAAAAAGCGACAAATGTATGTAATCGTAAAAAATAATGGCAGATTTATGCTCTTAAACGCAAGGGGCCGTTAGAGAACCTGTGACTTATTTAGTGTGTCCGCATTTCATGTTTCGTGTTATGGCCTACAAATTTGAATACAGGATGATTCATAATTCCTATTACAATCTTCTGGGGGTTGTAGAGGGGACTTAGTAGATAACATTTTGATAAGGAACCTATGTCCGGAAACGCAACATTTCGATGTAAAATAAGTTTGAAGATCGAAACACAATGGGCTGATATCGTGTGTCTCGTGTTACAGAATAAGTATTACAGACTTCTAGGGGTTATATTACAAGTGTGGTTGCGCGTGGCGACCCTGTTGCACAAAGTGTACCTGCGACGCACGTTTTAATACACACTCCCCACAAGACCTGGTGTGTGCTCAATAATTTCTGCTGCCGCCAGAATTCGTGCAAGAAGATCTTCCTCCGACTCGACAGGTATAGTACAACCCCTAACTAAGTAACTAACTAACTAACTGGCACTATCGAACCCATAGGTTCATGGCCGCGCGGACATAAGCTCTCCATACATCCCTATCCTTAGCTAAGTTTTTCCAATCAGTCCCTGTATATTCTACTTCCCTCAAATCATAATTAATATTTTCTCCCATCTAATTATTGGTCTAACAACTTGTCGTTTTCCCTCTGGTTTTCCTGCAAGAAACTTCCATGCACGCCTTTCATTTTCCATTCGTGCCACATTACCTACCCACCGCAGTCTACGAGACTTAACTGTTCTTATTATATTTGTGAAACACGCATTTCGTGAAACACGACTCTGATTGGTTGTAAAACAGAAATCATTGAAACGTGATTGGTCATTGACTCCCATTTGGGGCATGAGTTAAATAGACATATAAAATGCAATGTAACCTAAGAAAAATGTTTCTATCATTGACAGTTCCGTGCACAATTGACTCATGTGGCGGGTAAATGTAGCGTCACGGTTTCCAGGAGTCAGTAGAGTAATATCTTATGCAAGTTTGTTTACAGTACAACTGGAACTTAGGTCGGGTATAGTGGCGGAAATGACGATATTGGCAACACTGCTGCTATTTGATATCCAAACGTCTATGTTAATACAAATATTGTGCTAACTTGGATTGCATATATCTGCTTAGTTTCATATCTATAGTTCGTTAATAATAACAGTGCCAGATACGAATGTGTACACAAGTGCCAATAACAGAAAACATGACTTGGATTTGAGGTCCCCCCCCACATATGTTGTCTATTAAAACAACCCCTTCATTAGGGTGGATAATCGAATCTCCGTATGCCAGTCAATTGCTTATAAACATCAAAGCATAAACGATATGACATACAATCTACTGGGTGTTCAAACAATTACATTCCCTAAATTATTATTTCAATATGGACGATCTTATGAATCAACCGGCTAAGCGCCTCTCTTTTTTAAATTACATTTTGATGCTATCTATTGCACTGACTGATGACGTAAGTAGTAGTAATAGGACTTTATTAGACTAAAAGTAAGATACATACAATGTTATTTACAAATATGGGTCGCACGGGCAGTAAGCCGTACATGCTGTTAACAGCCCGTTACAATAAAGTTAATATTTGGTAATAGTATAAAGAAAAACAAAAACAAAACAATGATATTACAATTACATAAAGAAAACACAATAATATTACAATTACATAATAATACAATAACATTATACATTAATTAAGTTATGTAGAATTATTAAGAATTAATGGTATTGCATTTTGATAACATGTATTTATTCATGAATGAGTGTTGTTCTTATTTTCCGCGTTTAGTCCAGAAATGTACCCAAGTTTATCCAATTTTCTGGATTTACCATTAACTCATAGCAAGCCAATCTTTCACGATTTGAATTTAGAAATCTTTCCGGTAATAACTGACTCCTCCAATATTCTAAATCGTTACATTTTCCTAATTCACATATCGTGATCGTCGCTAATTTTTAGATATTGCCATGCCCCTAGCCTAAACCAAGCAAGCCCTGATCTCTCTTTAAATCCTAGATTGAGTATATAACACTATTTTATGAAGTAAGTTTACGCACACTTTTAACCCAAAATATTTAAATAGGCTTTAAATTATAATTAAAGAAAATGTAAACGCCTTCAATCCTACCAGAGATTCTGTGTTTTATAACAAACGGGAATGAAATCTGATCTTCATAAATGCTAATCTAAATATTGCATCATTCAGTTAAGTGCCAGCAAAACTCATTCGTGAATAAATACAAATGTAAGCAAAATGTCTTCTTTTTCTTTTACTTCATGAAATTAGGCTTTTTGACCTGTTTTCATATCAAGTGGGATTTAATGAATCTTCCCATCTAGTAAATACATTTATATGTGTGAACATATATTTAGTTTTATTTATGTTTACTTCCAGTCCTAATTTCCTAGTGTTACTCAATAGTGTGTGTGTGAGACTAAGAGTAAGGTTAGCTAAATTAACTTATCAAGGAACTTCCGCCAGGGAGCACCAACGTCCCCACGCGGGATATACGGGAATAGACTGGACGTAAAGAATGCTCAGTATGCTATATAAAATTCGCTGAGATTTTATTGCTGTTGCATACACAGATTTTTTGATCTGCAGATGTCGCAGCTAGTTTGTATGTATTCGCGAACCCTAGAAACTAATCCTACCAGAGTGCGGGGGGGGAGCTATAACAAGAAGTGGATGATCTTTCTAAACTTATATGTGTAGCTGGAATAGCGCAATAAAAACTTATCTGCATACTCAAAACTTTTCTCTTGGTGTCCTCCCGCCGCACGTGATGTAGTTAATATTCTAATGAAAATGTACCCTTCTTCACCGCAACCAAATCCATTCACACTTTCCCTGTTGCTATTTGATTGAAAGTTGTCACCCAGCAATCATTACAAAACTAATACATTACCTTTTTGCCGATACTGCGTTCTGTCTTACAGGAATGACCTCCATGCCTCCCTCATTACAAAACTAATACATTACCTTTTTGCCGATACTGCGTTCTGTCTTACAGGAATGACCTCCATGCCTCCCTCATTACAAAACTAATACATTACTTTTTTGCCGATACTGCGTTCTGTCTTACAGGAATGACCTCCATGCCTCCCTCATTACAAAACTAATACATTACCTTTTGCCGATACTGCGTTCTGTCTTACAGGAATGACCTCCATGCCTCCCTCATTACAAAACTAATACATTACTTTTTTGCCGATACTGCGTTCTGTCTTACAGGAATGACCTCCATGCCTCCCTCATTACAAAACTAATACATACCTTTTTGCCGATACTGCGTTCTGTCTTACAGGAATGACCTCCATGCCTCCCTCATTACAAAACTAATACATTACCTTTTTGCCGATACTGCGTTCTGTCTTACAGGAATGACCTCCATGCCTCCCTCATTACAAAACTAATACATTACTTTTTTGCCGATACTGCGTTCTGTCTTACAGGAATGACCTCCATGCCTCCCTCATTACAAAACTAATACATTACCTTTTTGCCGATACTGCGTTCTGTCTTACAGGAATGACCTCCATGCCTCCCTCATTACAAAACTAATACATTACCTTTTTGCCGATACTGCGTTCTGTCTTACAGGAATGACCTCCATGCCTCCCTCATTACAAAACTAATACATTACCTTTTTGCCGATACTGCGTTCTGTCTTACAGGAATGACCTCCATGCCTCCCTCATTACAAAACTAATACATTACTTTTTTGCCGATACTGCGTTCTGTCTTACAGGAATGACCTCCATGCCTCCCTCATTACAAAACTAATACATTACCTTTTTGCCGATACTGCGTTCTGTCTTACAGGAATGACCTCCATGCCTCCCTCATTACAAAACTAATACATTACCTTTTTGCCGATACTGCGTTCTGTCTTACAGGAATGACCTCCATGCCTCCCTCATTACAAAACTAATACATTACCTTTTTGCCGATACTGCGTTCTGTCTTACAGGAATGACCTCCATACCTCCCTCATTACAAAACTAATACATTACCTTTTTGCCGATACTGCGTTCTGTCTTACAGGAATGAGCTCCATGCCTCCCTCATTACAAAACTAATAAATTACATTTTTGCTGATAGTGTGTTGTGTCTTACAGGAATTACGAGGAGTATGCGAATTCCTCTAACTGGCACTATCGAACCAGTAGGTTCATGGACATGAGCCCTCCATGCATCCATATATTGGGATAATGTTTTTCAATCTTCCCCTGTATAATATACAGAAATCATGGTTAATATAATTCTCCCACCTCATTCTTGGCGAATTGATTTAACCAACTCATTAACTAGCACAACTGAATGTCCTAAATTTCGGAATTGCCAACCTATTAATAACTAAATAACTATATTGTAATATTACATATTACCTACCTAGTGCGGGAAGTCTCAGTTCTGGAAATGCGTGCTATTGTGTATTTAAAGAGACTCTTATCGTCCCAACTCCTTTCAAAAAACGTTAAACTGAAAATATATAAAACGGTTATTCCACCAATTATATTATATGGTTGCGAAACGTGGAGTCTTACTTTTAGGGGGGAAGGAGGTTACCAGTACTTGACAATAAAGTTCATAGGAACATTTTTGGACCAAAGAGAGATGAACAGACAGGTGAATGGAAAATGCTACATAACAATGAACTACATGGTCTTTATAGGAAGCCAGATATAACGAGACCAGTTAAGTCTCGTAGACTGCGGTGGGCAGGACATGTGGCCAGTGGTGGACTAGTGGTTATGCTCTTTGCCTCTGGTTCAGAGGTCACGGATTCAAACCCGACCATGTCGATGAATTCTTTTAGGACAGATTAATCCAAGAAGCAAGTCCTCCGAGAGGGATTTTAAGTCGCGGGTTCCATGTCTGAAGATTTCTGGGCTCGTAAAAGATCCTTAAGCCTTAATAAAGAGGCCTCTAAGCAAAATTTATCGACATCAACGTGCTAGTAATACCTTAGCTGCCCGTTAGATGTCTCATTGTGTAGGTGTGTTCACCGCATGCCACCAATGACATCTACGAGCAAATAAGGTAACTAAAAAAATTAACTTACAAAGGAGAGGCTATGACTCAACAATGGGTTACGCCATTATAGATAGATAGATAGATGATAGGAGCTGATTGAGCTAGCCAGTGGCCAAGCTATAGTCAGATTTATAAAGTCTCAAGGGCTAAGATGGCTGGGCCGTTTTATAAGAATGGAGTCAATCGCCTCAAAAAGAAAATGTGGAAGGGAAGACTTCACTCGAGAAGAAGAAATGGACGTCCTAGAATTAGATGAAAAGGTGTCGTGCAGGAGGATCTTGCGGCTATGAGGTTCCGAGGTTGGAGAACTATGGCAGAGAATAGAGATGTTTGGAGAGGCCTAATAGATGAGACCAAGGCCCCTACCCAGCTGTTGTGCCTAATAAAGGAGAAGATGGAGAAATATGCCAAAGAGATAGAAAATAAGTTGTTAATACATGAAAACACACCCTGACTAAACAAGCAATCTTTAATGTCGATATGAACTCACAATCAAAATTACGCTGTTACCCCTAAGGTAATTTAGTCTTTTAATCAAAACAATCGGCTCAATTAAAGAGTTAACTTTGTCTTCCTATCATGCTAACAAAATATTTATTTAAGGAGGGTGATGGGTGAAAAATTGATCATTTGAGTTCAAAATTAGTCCCGCGCCGTAGCCGAGCGGTTAAGGTAGGAAGCCTTGGCGCAGAGCTACGGGACTTGCGCTGGTTCGAGTCTCCATGGGGGAAGAAATTTTCTCATGGTATTTCGGCCAGTATGGGACCGGTGCCCACCAGCATCGTGAGGCAATTGGGTAGCTACAATAAGTAGCGGCTCCAGGTTGAGGAACCAGCTATAACGGCTGGGGGACTCGACATGCTAACCACATGTCACCCCTACACTGGCTGTTGATCATCTACCTCTGTGATTGACACATGTGGATGTGAAGGGCCAGCAGCCTGCTGGTAAAGGGGCAACCGTTGAAAAGTTGAAAGACCCTCAATCGGAAATCGGAGTTCAAAATTGGCATTTTTTTGTACTAAAATATAGCTTTTTGTCTAATGTATATGTTGGCAAAGTTTCAGAGGCCTAGTGATGCTTCTAAGTGCCCTAAAGTGCTGATTAGGCCTGTATGTTACAATTTGTAATTAAACTGCATGCAAATCTTTAAACTTGTTTTTCCACACTTTTATTTTCACTGCATTTTTGTACATTCAAAATTGAATGGAATTCACAAATTTTGCCCTAGAAGGTTCAAATTTGTACTGTATGTCCTAAAAACATTGGGTAACAAAGTAGTGCATGGGTTTCATGATTGAAGTAGTATTTTAAGAATAAAAAAATAAAACGCATGCAATTATTAATTTTTTTTGTAATTCCACGCATGAGGTACAACATTATTTGTTTCTCCCTTTGTATTCACATTATAAGAATTCTAATGCATGATGCTTTTCTAAATATTTTAGGGATCTTGTAAAAAAATCTCACAATTTTACTAAAAAATTGTGGAACCTATTTAATTATAATATATACACATTTTTTAATATAATATTTAATAACTCATAAAATAAATGACTCACAAGAATGACACTTAAACACATCATTATGTATCATGCAGTGAATGTTTGTACAAAAAATCAAGTCTCTAGCTAAACAAATGTAGAAAATAGAAATTTCACCCATTGCCCCCCTTAAAAATTAAGATAATGAACTAACCCATTAAATAAATAAAATTATTAAACTCCGCGGTACGATGTCGTCAGAAAGAACACTTTAATTGCGGAGAACACTACATCGAAATCAACATCATCCAGAACATCTCAATAAATGTAGCGAAAAACTATACCTGCTGATGATAGATTACATATTTTGAAAGGCCTTCAGAAAAAGAAAAAAAAACATACATCTTTTCGCAAGTTGGGGACAGGACGACGGCACTGATCAAAGAAGGTGTAAATTTGAATTTTTTATCATATGACTATCCACCTCAACGGTTTTAAACAATGCATTTTATTAGTAAAAAGTGATCCCACAACAGACCCGGAGGCCCTTGGGGTAGTAGGAAGTTAAGGCTCCCACTTTTTCTAGACAATCGGCACTTTACGTCAGCCGGGTTGTCAGCCCTGCGTGACGGCCGCCTTTACCCCAGAACAAGCGTCTGGTACTCATTTCCGTTAGAGGCTGAGTCGACCCCAGGGCCATAGTGCCGCCAGTAAAGATGAAGAAATATGGAATGAAGTTTCTCACAGAAAAAAAAAGGAAGAAATCACGAGAAAATCTGTCCTGGCTCCAATTCGTCGACTACGAATCTCGTATATAATGACCGAGACACGAACTCGGGTCACATAGGTGGATGGCGAGTGATTGATCACTTGCGCCACGGAGACGCCTCTGCTCTCTAAATCACTACATCGAAATGATGAATGCCACAGAAACATGTGCACTTAGTGTAAAAATACATTTTCCCTTCACAGTCTTGTACCATTATTACGAGCTGAGCGAATGACTGAAACAGACTATTAAAATGTGAAAGAACATGTCACCCCTAGTGATTATCTTCTTGTCTGGCTATCTGTTAACTTAATGGCACGTCTGAGACTTATATATATCTGCTCCTTGACAGCCCAGAAGCTTTTTCTACACTTAATTTCATTCATATACAGTGAATCTATAAAGTCTTCGTAAAGTTTCAAAATTTACAGAACTGCTGGATCTAAACATAGTAGACATCCAGGACCCAAATTAAACAATGTATTAATTAGGTCGAATTCAGAACTAAGCAAACAAAACATAGATACATTTAACAAAGCAATTAAATTAATTATTTTAATTACTTAATTGAATAAGCTGAAAATATATAAAACTATTATTCTACCATTTATATTATATGGGCGTCCACCGCTGTGGTCTCGAGGTAGCGTGCTACCTTGTTACGCTGGGTGAGGTATTTTCGGGGTTTTTCGTCACCTGTAAGACAAATATCAGGAAGCTTAGGGCCCAACGGTCCCCAAAAATCACCCGGTCATCATCATCATCTTCCTTATCATCATCCTTCACCGGTGTGGAAAGCAACAGGAAGCTACCACACCTATAATTCCATAGTAAAGCTGCAAAGCATAGCATGAAAAATCTATGATTGCAGTGAAAGACCTGCCCTCGCGCAGAATTACTATGGATGAATATTATATCGATGCGAAACATGAACTCTTACTTTAAGGGAAGAAAGGAGATTACGAATATTTGAGAATAAAGTTCTTACGAAAGTTTTTGTACCGAAGAGAGATGAACAGACAGGCGAATGGAGAAGACTATAAAACAGTGAACTACATGGTGTTTATAAGAAGGCAGATATGAGAACAGTTAAGTCTCGTTGACTGCGATGGGCAAGGCATGTGGCACGGATGGGGAATAAAAGACGTGCACGGAAGCTTCCATAGGGAAAACGCATAGTTGGTAGACCAAGAATGAAGCGAGAGAACAATATTAGCCATGATTTGTGGGAAGTAGATTATGCAGGGAATGATTGCAAAACATTAGCTCAGGTTAGGGATGTATGAAGAGCTTATGTCCAAGCGGTCATGAACCTACGGGTTCGACAGTAGCAGTGAGTTAGTTAGTTAGATTCTTCTTAGATTATTACTTTTTATTTGTAAAGTAAAGTAAAGTGATCCCACAACAGACCCGGAGGCCCTTGGGGTAGTAGGAGGTTAGGGCTCCCACTTTTTCTAGACAATCGGCACTTTATGTCAGCCGGGTTGTCAGCCCTGCGTGACGGCCGCCTTTACCCCCAGAACAAGCGTCCGGTACTCATTTACGTTAGAGGCTGAGTCGTATGTGTCATAAATTATGTAAAGTTGAAACTGGTTCCAAACCTTACAATCTATGCCCTGTATAGGCTATTTCTATTATTTGTATTATTTCTATAACTGAGCTGCACCCGAGAACGAGCACTTGTTCATTCAGGTGTCAGTATCGTGTATAACGTTTATTTGTAAAATAAATATATTCTTGTTCTTTAAAAAAAGTTAAATATCGTACACTAAAATTTCAAAATATCCCCAGTCGATAAAATTTAAAAATATCCCCAGTCGATAAAATTTCAAAATATCCCCAGTCGATAAAATTTCAAAATATCCCCAGTCGATAAAATTTCAAAATATCCCCAGTCGATAAAATTTCAAAATATCCCCAGTCGATAAAATTTCAAAATATCCCCAGTCGATAAAATTTCAAAATATCCCCAGTCGATAAAATTTCAAAATATCCCCAGTCGATAAAATTTCAAAATATTCCCAGTCGATAAAAGAATAACACATTATACTAGCAACTACCCTCGTGCGGTGCTACACTAAATAAATCAAATGTGGTTTTATTTTTACTTCTGTGTTTTAAAAGAAAATTACAGGTGTATTAAAATATGAGGTTTACATTGTGACCAAAGAGGGCGCTAAATTTTGCTAGAGCCAATTTTTAGTTTCGGATTTGAGGCCTACTTCCAACAGTCGGAATTCGGTGACTTTTGGACAACAACTACCTCGGTTTATTTTAATCGAGTCCGTTGCTGTGATATAGTCGGTAGCGTCCCTACCTTTCACTCCGGCGACACGGGTTCGATTCCCGGCGGGGTAGGAGATTTTAAATCTCCACCTCGGGTCTGGGTGTGTGTCCTGTTCTTGTGTCTATATGTAGAATGAATGAAAGTTAACAATAAGGTAAAACAAGAAGGAAAGCTCTCCATACATCCCTATCCTGAGCCAATGCTTTCCAGTCATTCCCTGTATAATCTACTTCCCTCAAATCATAGTTAATGTTATTCTCCCACCTGATTCTTGGTCTACCAACTGGGCATTTTCCCTCTGGCTTTCCTACAAGAAGCTTCCATCCAAGTCTTTCATTCCCCATATGTGCAACATGTCCTGCCCATCGCAGTCTACGAGACTTAACTGTTCTTATTATATCTGGCTTCCTATAAAGACCATGTAGTTCATTGTTATGTAGTCTTCTCCATTCACCTGTCTGTTCATATCTCTGTGGTCCAAACATTTTCCTAAGTAATTTATTCTCAAATACTTGTAACCTCCTTTCCTCCCTTAAAGTAAGAGTCCATGTTTCGCACCCATGTAATATAACTGGTAGAATAATAGTTTTATATTTTCAGTTTAACGTTTTTTGAAAGGAGTTGGGACATCAACAGTCTCTGCAATGCATAAGAGCACGCATTTCCAGAATTGAGCCTATGTTTAATTTCTTTGTGCATTTCATTCCTATTTGTGATTATTGTTCTTAGGTATTTGAATTCAGCCACTTCCTCAAAATTTCTCTCATTTGTCAATAGACATTAGGGAAAAATATTTGTTTTGGTGTCCTCTACAACCTCCCAAAGTTTGTCGGTTTAAATAATTTTCACCCTGTATACAACGGATTTGTATCATCAAGTACGGCTGGATACATGCAATGAAGAATGAAAATTCCTCTATTGACGGTGGTGCCACTGTACGGCCCGGGTGAGAGGTTAAACAGAGTTAAAGAAGAAGAACCCTAGAGTAAAATAGTTTATTTTAAAATCTCAAGAGAGTAATATAATTTTGTTTCTATAATTTTAATCACGAGTAAGGCTTACTTTTATCATGGTGTGTTGTAATTTAATATTATTTTTGTAATTGAATTTAAGACTGTAATGCAATGTAACCTGTGTTACCTTCATAAAGCCGTTTGTATCGCACGATACGAGAGGATCGCTTAATTTAATTCTCTTTTTACGTTAGGCAGAGAGAGGGAGCTTTCGATTGAAACGATATTATATGATTAATTGAATACAGATTACTGGCTAGTAATTTAGATAGCAGAGTTTTGTCGGGTGCTGCTGAGAAAACAGAAAAATGAGTAATTAGTCTGGCGCGTCAGTTTGCGAGCCGAGTAATAACTTCAGAAGCAAATTAATTTTTTCCAGTCACTCGATCACGCAATAAAAATATATTGATAATTACCAACTTTCAACTTTTGTTTTATTTTACATCCGATTTTTATCCGTTAACCCAGTTTCTTTTTAACTCGGCTTCGTTGGTAGACCTGTGGTTAAATGAATCTACTTAGGGTCGGTTTCACCAACAGAGGTAACTATATTACACCATAATGTTGAGTGATTCCGGGTTATGTGGCCGTGGTCCATAGTTGGTGTTGATACCAGACGTTTCGCCCTCAACTGCGGAGGGCATCTTCAGTGGCGAGTGCTTCTATGCGTGTTTCCTGGTCGGAAGATCTACTAAGATCATTCTAAGTAGATCTTCCGACCAGGAAACACGCATAGAAGCACTCGCCACTGAAGATGCCCTCCGCAGTTGAGGGCGAAACGTCTGGTATCAACACCAACTATGGACCACGGCCACATAACCCGGAATCACTCAACATTACGATTACCGGCCGTGAAAGCCTGCATTCAACTATATTACACCAGTTTAAACTATGCTTTATACATGGGGAAAACTGGCGTAATACAGTTACCTCTGTTGGTGAAACTGACCCTTAGAGAAACATGTTAAATTTAAAAGACGTGAGAGGCCAGTTAGTAGAGAAACGTCGGGTAATGTGGACCCCAATTTTGAATTTGTTGTTTTTCTTCTTTTAATTAAGGGATTTGAATTTTGTTTTATTACAGTAATTACACTGAGCAACAAAAAATTAATTTTTTTTTTGTCTAAGAAAGAAAAATATGTGATTCTGATAGTATTTTTTCTCCTGAATTCAAATATGACATCGGTTTTTCTCCATCACGCAAGGTTTCCGAAAGACAGGAATTCATAATTTTAAACACTTTAATATTTCCTACATTCGTAACTACACAATATTCGAACGTTTGGACTCGCCTAGAAAGTAAGAAATGACGATTTTCTGCTATATTTAGCCTGTGGTGCATCCCTCTTGATGGTCCAACAATAATCGGCCAGCATATTAAGATTCCATTTGCCTTGATATCTCTTTTCTATAGCTGAAATCTCCTGAGTTAGCTCATTTGGTTTTATTTTACAGTGGACAAATGGACGACAAAACGTTTATTAAAAAATAATTATTTAAACCCATTAATTGAAATTGAAATAAAAAAAAACAGTGGGTGATGGAGAAAATCCGAATATATATTTGAAAAAAGATAAAAAAACTGCATTAAGTACAACTATTGGTACTCATGAGACAAAAATCATGTTGACCAGTGTTATCATTAGTGTTGCAACTATAAAATAGCATTGTTATTTTATTCAAATATGGAAACATCTTCATAATTTATAAACCTTTTTACATTATAAGAAAGATCTCCTTTAACCTCCACATTCGGATAAAGTAGAACCACAAGTCATAGGTGAAGCATTTAGACTCAGAAGTAAAAAGGAAATAAAAATATATACAGACATTCATAGTGATATTAGAAAACGAAGGTTAAAATTGTATGGCCATATTAAACGAATGAACTCAAATAGGCTTACAAAACAGATAATGGAATTCTACGAAAACAGAAGTAAAGCTCCAGTGGATACTATGAAGTGGATTGATGAAGTCAAAAAGGACTTAAAATTGGCAGGAATTACTAAAGAAGATATCCCAAACAGAGATATATTTAGAATTAAGGTGAATAAGTGGCAAGTTGACCAAGAGAACAAACCGAAGAAAAAAACTGGAACAACTTGGACAGATGATAGAAAACAAGCTCATAGCAAAAGAATGTACTTTGCGTAGTCCTACATGGGCTCATGCGCAATCAAGAAAAAAATAGCTTTATTTTATCTGGCAGAGTTAAGGCCTTGTCTGCCACTGAACCAGGTTTTTAAAAAATACAAAAAAATAGTCTTAATCTAAATTACATTAATGATTATATGTTATTTACTCTGTTAATTTGTACAAACAGACACAAATTAATCTGAAAGTATTTATGGCTGAACGCAATTAAAAAGCGTTGATATTTATTTAATGTTTTGAAAAAGTATTGTTGATTATAAAATTCACACGTCATTCATCTGAAGACAACGACGGTCTTTGGATTTAGTAAAATTACAAGTTTATTAAATTAAATAAATTAAGTGCATGGTTTTTATAGATAGCATCCTCATTAATAAAATATATGTGTTCGTGTAAAGCGGATCCAGGTCAACTTTAACCGCCTGGTGGAGGGTCCGCATTAGCCGAATTCCTTTATTATGTTTAATTATTTTATACAGCCGCCATGTCATATAATATCAAACCAAACCTATTAGCATATTAAAACAGCATCTACATAATATATTTAGGACATTTTTTTAATATTTATAATATTCAATAGCAGAAATTAAGAATTAATTCTAGCTTGAAAACTTTTAAAACGGCCGTTTTCATAAATATCACACATATACCCAACTTCACTTCTTCTTGTATCTTGTAAGCCCGTGTTTCCCTTAACCTTTACACTGCTACGAACGAGTATATCCGTTGGCAAAGAGAATGCTTGCCGTGCTATGGGTGTGTATATCCATTCTCAAATCCAAACGCCTGCTAGTTATATAATACGTATGCATTGCTTTCAAACTAAGCAGGCATATACTGCCATCTCTTAGGAACCTAAATAAACTTTTTCCATATTTCTCCCTGCATTGAGCAAGGAGGGTTTTAAAGGCTGGAAATATCTCAGCAGTGAAAAGGTTAACAGAGATTTAGGCGCTCTCCCCCTACAGGGAAGAATTTGAACCATGCTAATTTAGTTACACTTGTTTTCCTATAGATGCAATTTGAGTGGTCCGTGGTCAGCGTTCCGCCTCGTACTGACATCTAGGAAACCAAGGCAGTACTAGGGCGGGAAAATTCGGTAAATTTTGCTTAGAGACCATTTCATTCAGGCTTAAGGATCTTTTATGAGCCTGAAAATCTTCAGACTCGGGACCCACGGCTTAATGTCCCTCCCGGAGGACTTGCTCCTTTGGATTTTTCCATCCTAAAAAATCCATCGACCCCGGACAGTTTTGAACCCGCGACCCTCGGGACCAGAGGCAAGGAGCGTAACCATTAGTCCACCGCCCAACTTCACACAAAGAATAAAATAAGCTGGCCTTGAACACGTTAAATTTGATGAAGGGAAGAAGTTAAAATATTTTCTGTTCGAGGGCAGCACCAATTAAAGAAGATATTATGAGGGTCCACTCAAACCGAAGGGTGCACATTACCCCAACTTCCTCTACCTATCAGAGCAACTGAAGAAGTACTCTTTTCGAATCTGTACAGTTATATACTCAAAAGCACGGGAAATGTTCCAGTTGGCGCCATTAACTAGCCATTCTGAAAGTGAAAACATCTAGAATGCGTGTCAACTCTAATGGTTTTCATTATTTAAGCATGATGATTATGACATACAAATTTGTGAAATACTTTACAACTAGTGATTCCTCCTAATTTCGATGTAAAATAGGTTGAATTACAAATGTGGTTCCACGTGGCGACCCTGTTGTTCGTTGCACAAAGTGTACCTGCGACGCATGTTTTCATACACACGTCACACAAAACCTGGTGTGGGCTCAATAATTTCTGCTGCCGCCAGAATTCGTGCAAGAAGATCTTCCTCCGACTCGACAGGTGTAGTACAACCTCTAAGAAGTCTGTAATACTTATTCTGAAACACAAGACACACAATATCGGTCCATTGTGTTTCGATCTTCAAACTTATTTTACATCGAAATGGTACGTTTCCGAACATGGGTTCCTTATCAAAACTTTATCTATTAGTCCCCTCTACAACCCCTAGAAGTCTGTAATGCTTATTCTGAAAGATGAGACATACGATATCAAACTTATTTTACAACGAAAGGGTAAGTTTCCGGACATGGGTTCGTTATCAAAACTTTATCTATTAAGTCCCCTCTACAATCTCTAGAAGTCTGTAATACTTATTCTGAAACACGAGACATTCAATATCAGCCCATTGTGCTTCGATCTCAAAACTTATTTTACTTCGAAATGGTTTGTTTCCGGATATGGGTTCATTATCAATTCGTTATCTACTAAGTCCCCTCTACAACCCCTAGAAGTCTGTAATACTTATTCTCAAAGACGAGACATACGATATCAGCCCATTGTGTTTTGATCTTCAAACTTATTTTACAACGAAATGGTAAGTTTCCGGACATGGGTTCCTTATCAAAACTTTATCTATTAAGTCCCCTCTACAACCCATAGAAGTCTGTAATACCTAATCTGAAATGCTATTCTATTTTTTCACTATATATATATACTATCTGACCTCTCTTGGTTAACTCTTGTTTTTTTCGACTCCGACGCTATTAGGGCATCCGAGGGCTAGGGATTCTTTCCTTTCTTCCATTTCTTCTTTCCTTTATTTTCTTTTCTTCTCCAGAAAAGCCTGACCAGAGGCTATAAGATGGCAGCCCCATCACTGGTCTTGCCTTCCTTTGGCCAGCAACCAATCGAAGGGACTATTATTATGCTTTCAAGTCTTATACGAGAATTTCCCGGAACGACCAAAACGCTGGAGGGAAAATTTTCTATAGGATCGTAACAGGCCTTGGCCTAATACTTGGGAGGAAGAAGTGTTTACTAGATAGGATCGGTGAAGATCTGAGATAAAAATTGCAATTTATCTACCATGAGAACCGCCTCAATAGTTTCATTCCTTCGGAACTCGCTACAATCAAACAAACAAGAAAAAATTTCAAATATAGATTTGGATAAGGGAAGTTGATTTGATTTCCTCGTGTGTATCCACATAGAGGCTTGTCTCAAAATCCAGGAACAAGGACATGAGCCGATGTTATCGTCAACACAATAGTTTGTTGCTTACAACACGGGGATGTGGATCAGTTGGGACTGTAATCCTCTTAAAATTGGTTCCCAGTTGTTAGGCAAAGTTCTCAAATTGTGCAGCATGTCCTACTACACTAGCGGAGTAATAAAAACACAGCAGCAATCTCGTTTCCTGCATTAAAATACTTGTAATGCTATCCAATAACCAGTAACTTCTCTTCTACTTTATTTCCTGAATAATTAGCTTGTAAAATATTTATTTTACTTCATTATTATCTTACAAGAGTTCCCTTGTCCCTCTTTCATTCCCCATTCATACCACATGTCCTGCCCATCGCAGTCTACTAGTCTTAATTATTTTTATTACGTGTGGTTTCCCATAAAAGTCATGTTGAATAGACCTCTCCATTCTTCTATCTGTTCTTCTCTCTTTTGTACAAATTTTTTCCAAAGATCTTTCTTTTCTTTAAAGTCAAAATCCATGTAATATAACTTGATTAATAACGTTTATATATATATATATATATATATATATACTAAAGTTTTTTTGAGAAAACTTGAGATGAAAAAATGTCTCTGTAATGTATTATTATTATTATTATTATTATTATTATTATTATTATTATTATTATTATTACTATTATTATTATTATTATTATTATTATTATTATTATTATTGTTATAGTCCACCGCTGTGGTCTCGAGGTAGCGTGCTGCCTTGTCACGCAGGGGCCCCGGGTTCGATCCCCGGTCGGGGCAGTTTTTCTGGGTGAGATTTTTATCGGTGTTTTTCCTCACCTGTAAGACAAATGTCAAGAAAACTTTAAGGCCCAAACGGTCCCCGAAATCATATGGCCATCATCATCATCATCCTTCACTGGTGTGGAAAGCAACGGGAATCTACCACACCTAAAATTCCCTAGTAAAGCTGCAAGCATAGCATGAAAATGCTATGATTGCAGTGAAGGACCTGCCTTCGGGCAGAATTACTATGGATAGGATTATTATTATTATTATTATTATTATTATTATTATTATTATTATTATTATTATTATTATTATTATTATATTATTATTATTATTATTATTGTTATCGTTGCCGCGGTTATGCTCCTTGCCTCTGGTCCCGAGGGTCACGGGTTCAAACCCGGCCGGGCTCGATGGATTTTTTTAGGATGAAAAAATCCAAGGAGCAAGTCCTCCGGGTGGGACTTTAAGCCATTGGTCCCGAGTCTGAAGATTTTCAGGCTCGTAAAAGGTCCTTAAGTCTGAGTGAAAAGGCCTCTAAGCAAAATTTACCAAATTTCCCCGTCCTAGTACTACCTTGGTTTCCTAGATGTCAGTATGACATCTATACGAAAACAAGTGTAACTAAATTAGTATGGTTCAAATTGTCCTCTATAGGGGAAGAGCTCCTAAATCTCTGTTAAGGGAAGATTATAAGACACAAGAAGGTTATTATTGTTATTATTATTAGTGTTATTATTATTATTATTATTATTATTTTCAAATGTCCCAGGTTTGTCTTTCGACATTCCTGGTTTCTCTCCTGACATGGCGTACTTGTAACCCACTTCTGAGGTTGGGGCGCCTGGAAGGCGGGGTTACGTTGCCCCGATGATATGATGGGTGATGATGATGATAATGGTGCGCCAGGAGAGTCCCTAATCCTAAGCTTAACCTAAGATGAATATGAATGATGATGATTGCGATGGCCATATGATTTCGGGGACCGTTTGGGACTTAAAGTTTTCCTGACATTTGTCTTACAGGTGAGGAAAAACCCCGATAAAACCTCACCCAGAAAAACTGTCCCGACCGGGGATCGAACCCGGGCCCGCTGCGTGACAAGGCAGCACGCTACCCCGAGACCACAGCGGTGGACTTTATTATTATTATTATTATTATTGTTATTATTATTATTATTATTATTATTATTATTATTATTATTATTAATATCAGAGGATTGAAGGAAGATCAATGGATGGAGAGAGAGGAATGGCGTTTGGTTTCCGGAAGACGGTGGCAGCTTCCATGATACCGGATGATGATGGTGATCATCATCATCATCATCACTCCAGGGATTAGGCAATTGCCCGTTCCGACTTCATAATGCATCAGCCCAACGTCTTCTATGTCTTCCAACATCACGTCTTCCTCTTGCTTGATACTTTCTTGCTAAAAATGGATATCTCTCCTTACTCATTCCATCCATGTGATCAATCCATTTCTGTCTGTAATTCGTGACTTTATCCAATAAAGGCTGTACTTTCAATTCTTCTCTTATATCCTCATTTCTTATTCTATCAAGTCTTGTACATCCTTTTACTTGTCTTAGGAACCGCATCTCTGCCGTCTGTATTCTATCCTTCTGTCTTTTCACTGGAGCCCAAGTTTCACATCCATACAATATTGTGGGAACCGCCATAACATTATACATTTTTATCTTGGTTTCTTTTCTAATTTTATTTTTGAATGTTCTCTGTATTGTTCCACACACCGTCTGAAATTTATTTATTTTGGAGTCAATATCTCTTTCCACATTGGTGATTATTATTATTATTATTATTATTATTATTATTATTATCTTTGCAGTATGAAATTGTAGACGCAGGGAAATGAGTTAGAGAACGCTGTACGGTGTATAGTTTCCAATTAAGAATAACCAAGGAAAGAGCATCTAACTGATATTACAGTGGTAGATCGTTAAATTAATCTATTTAGAGAAATAGGTTAAATTTAAACTATGTCAGAGGTCAGTTCGTTCCTAACAGAGCAACCGAAGAAGTCCTCTTTTCCAATCTGTACAGTTTTATTCTCAAAGTCGCGAGCAAGTTTCCAGTTGGCGCCATTTACTACCATTCTGAATGTGAAAACATCGAGACTGAGTGTCTGCTCTACTGGTCGTTTGTATTTCAGCAAGAGGATTATGGCATACAAATTTGTGAAACATAAAGGCATTGGAACAGTAGAATATTAGGTGAATGTATTGGGCAGTCTACAGTTATTCGAAGTTTAGTAGCATAAAATGCACAAATTTCAAATTATTGTAAGATATAGCAGTAGTTGGGAGTAACACCAAGAAATTGGAACTGGAAGTAAATATCATAATCATCATCATCATCTGCATTCATGAATTATGTCTGTTGACCCCTTCCGACTTCAGCCCATCTCTTTCTAGGTCTGCCCACATCTCGGGTGTCTTTAGGTTTGTATTTTGTTATTTGTTTTGGATATCTATCTTCATTCATTCTGTCTATGTGCTGCTTCCATTTTTGTCTATATGTATCTATTTTATCAGTTATTGCAAATATTTTAAGTTCCTGCCTTATTTCTGTGTTCTTGATTCTGTCTTCCTTAGTGCACCCTTTAACATATCCCAAACATTTCATTTCTGCCGCCGTTTTCCTACTTAGATCTTGTTTTTTATGTATCCAGGCTTCTGAACCATAGAGCAGTACCGGTACTGCCAAAGTTTTGTAAAATTTCAATTGGGTCTCTCTTGTTGTTTTGTTATTTAATGATCGTTTTATCGTACCACATATTCCCTGGAATTTTGCTATTTTATTAGTTATATCATTATCATAATTAAATGAAATGTCACATCCTAGATAATTGAGATGGTTCACCTGTTCTATGATTTAAGTAAATATCAATAAATCTAAATGCATGGTAACACAAAGAAATACATTATGTAATGGAAATGGACATCTAATGACAGATGAGGGAAATTTTGAGGAAGTGGCTGAATTCCAATACCTAGGAACAATAATCACAAATAGGAATGAGTTGCACAAAGTAATTAAACATAGACTCAATTCTGGAAATGTGTGCTATTTTGCATTACAGGGACTCTTGACGTCCGAAATTCTTTCAAAAAACGATAAACTGAAAATATATAAAACTACTATTCTACCAGTTATATTATATGGATGCGAAACATGGACTCTTACTTTAAGGGAGGAAAGGAGATTACGAATATTTGAGAATAAAGTTCTTAGGAACATTTTTGGACCAAAGAGAGATGAACAGACAGGTGAATGGAGAAGATTACATAAAAGTGAAGTACATGGTATTTATAGGAAACCAGATATAAAGAGAGCATTATTTTTTCAGAAAGTCAGAGCGCTTGATTAATATTCTGTGTATAAATAATTGCATCTAAATATTACATATATGCATTTATTGCTGCTGCATTCAACACCCCATAGAAAATTCGTAAGGGTCATCTTCTAGTTTTCATAGCTACAGTTTTGAATGAGAAATCTAATCAATCTGAACAACTTCTCCCTTCGTTCCATTATAGAATAGGACCAGCTAAACAAAACAAAAATCAAGGTATTTTGTTTCAGCTTTGTTAGTTAGTATTAGGTAACGCTGATCACACTTGAAGCGAGTTTTTATTAATTTGTTTAAAATTTTCTCCAGGCTAGAATCAGGGAAAAATAAAAGTGAAATATATACTTTTTTTCTAAATACGGCTTTGTATCCAGGAAATTGAATCATTATATTTTTTTAAGCTTCTCGCTTGTCTCAGCATGAAAATGTTTATTGAACCATTTACTTCCATTTTTGCCATAAATAACTTCAGGAAAAGACCCAGTTCGCAGTAAAATTGTTATTAATAATAAAATATTAGAACAAACTAACACATTTAACTGTCTCGGATACCAAGTTTACATACGAAGAAAAAAATGATTTTAGTCAAAAAATTATAAAAATTAACAGAGTAACAGGAATTATAAGTAATATTTTCAAGCCAAACACAATACAGCAACACACACGAACTAGAATTTATAAAACACTGGCCAGACCCATATTATGTTACGGCAGTGAGGCCTGGACAATTCGCAGTGTAGATGAACAAAGACTAACTGCGGCAGAAATGAAATTTATGAGACGTACTGCAGGCTATTCAAGGACACACCATAAAAGGAATTCTGATAATTCTCAAAGAATTACAAACAGAATCAGTCATGGAATATGTACAAAAATACAAAACAACTGGAAGTCTCACATAAGAAGAATGAACAGAACAAGAATACCACGTCAAATCTTAAATTACCAGCCACCAGACAAGAGATCTTTGAGCAGACCCTTCAAACTTTGGAATGAGACCGTAACAGACCACTAGGTCTATCACACGAAAGGAAGAAGAAGAAGAAGAACTTCCGTAGTAGTATTTAATATATCCTCAGAGTCTCCAACTAAATCTGCATCAAATCCGTCTTCATCTCCTCCTCTGCCTCAGCACCATTCTCATCCCTACTCACTAATTCTTCAAGATCTGAAAATTCCCCGCTACTCCACTATTTATCTGCATCCACCATACATGCAGCTTCTTTTCCAGTCAATTGACATTTACACTCCGCCATAACTGTTTAATTTTCCCTACAGATCACTCTCCTACAAAAAGCTAATTTTGTAATATACTGTACACTAACCACAACGTGGGATCATATGTGACTCAAAAGCCTATAAATCTGATTATAAATAAGAGAGCACAATAATACAACCACTATTTCTAAGTCCACCGCTGTGGTCTCGAGGTAGCGTGCTGCCTTGTCACGCAGCGGGCCCGGGTTCGATCCCCGGTCAGGGCAGTTTTTCTGGGTGAAGTTTTATCGGGGGTTTTCCTCACCTGTAAGACAAATGTCAGGAAAGCTTTAAGGCCCAAACGGTCCCCGAAATCATATGGCCATCATCATCATCATCCTTATCATCATCATCATCATCCTTCACCGGTGTGGAAAGCAACGGGAAGCTAGCACACCTTCAATTCCGTAGTAAAGCTGCAAGCATAGCATGACAATTCTATGATTGCAGTGAAGGACCTGCCTTCGGGCAGAATTACTATGGATGGACTATTTCTAAGAACTCATCAAGCCCCGAAGGTACTAGAAACGACAGCTTTCTTTGCCTTAGCATTTCATGCGCAGAATGAAAATAGTATCCGCCTGGATAACCCGTGACCCCACGTTGTGGTTCTAGGGCTAATAATACTAATACTTACTTACTTACTCACTGGCACTATCGAACCCGTAGGTTCATGGCCGCACGGACATAAGCTCTCCATACATCCCTATCCTGAGCTAATGCTTTCTAATCATTCCCTGTATAATCTACTTCCCTCAAATCATAGTTAATGTTATTCTCCCACCTCATTCTTGGTCTACCAACTGGGCGTTTACCTTCTGGCTTTCCTACAAGAAGCTTCCATGCAACTCTTTCATTCCCCATACGTGCAACATGTCCTGCCTAACGCAGTCTACGAGACTTAACTGTTCTTATTATATCTGGCTTCCTATAAAGACCATGTTGTTCATTGTTATGTAGTCTTCTCCATTCACCTGTCAGTTCATCTCTCTTTCGTCCAAAAGTTTTCCTAAGTTCTTTATTCTCAAATACTTGTAATCTCCTTTCCTCCCTTAAAGTAAGAGTCCATGTTTCGCACCCATATAATATAACTGGTAGAATAATAGTTTTATATTTTTTCAGTTTAACGTTTTTTTAAAGGAGTTGGGACGTCAAGGGTTTCTGTAATCATAATGGCACGCATTTCCAGAGTTGAGCCTATGTTTAATTTCTTTGTGCAACTAATAATCGAAGTAAAATGTATTTTGCATTCCGATTTAAAAGCTAGAGTTTTGGTGATAGATGGTGCATGAACATTTTTGTTGCAGAACAATTAAGCTTGTCATGCGCTTTTTCACCTCAGTATATGCGCGTGTAACTTTATGGTTAAACATAGAACTGGGAACACGAATTGCAACTCAACACTAACAAAACACAGTCGCTCTGCTGGGAAATTTGACAGGGAAATGTTAGATAAATGAACAACAATAAAGCTTTGTGACGTAGTATAAACGGCGAATTGAAAAGCCACAAAATGTATTGTAGAGGATCTGGCATACGAGGAAATTTAAAACCACTGATGTTTTGTAGTAATCCCTGACATCTGGTGACATATTGGGAATATTATCGTGAGTTCTTATTTATATGACAGCTTGTGTCAATCAGTTACCTGCAATTGCTGATTCTTCGTTGAAGAGAATGAAAATCTGACTAATGGCTTATCAGATCAACTATAGCTTTTGACAGATTTACTGTCCATATGTATTTTTGCCTGTTTTCCATGATACAAAATGTATATTAAATATTTTATTTGTAGCTGACACATCAAAGGAATTTTATTAGTGTGTCCTAGAAGTAGCGTCCTGCATTGTCACGCAGCAGGCCCTGGTTCGATTCCCGGTTGGGATAGGCTTCCTGGGTGAGGTTTTTCCGGGGGTTTTTCCTCAACTGTAAGACAAATGTCAGATAGCTTTGAGGCCCAAAAGGTCCCCGAACATCATCATCCTTATCTTCATCATTATCATCCCCGGTGTGGAAAGCAACAGGAAGCTGCCACACCTATAATTCCCTAATAAAGCTGCAAAGCATAGAATGAAAATGCCACGATTGCAATGAAGGACCTGCCCTAGGACAGAATGTTATAGATAGATATTATTATTATTAATTATATTTTTTATTGTAATGAATATTATTCTTTTTATTATTATTGTTTTTATTATTATTATTATTATTATTATTATTATTATTATGGTTATTATTATTATTGTGATTATTGCTGTTATTGATATTATTTTTGTATTAATTTTAACATTATTATAATTTTATTATTATTGTTCTTATTACAATTAGTTCTGTTATTGTTATTATATTACTGATATTATTTTTAATATTACTATTGTTGTTACTATTGTTATTATTCCATTCAATTCCGTATTGTTCTGACCGAGGTCAGGTCTTTCACTGCAATCATAACATTTTCATGCTATGCTTTGCATCTTTACTAGGGAATTGTAGGTGTGGTAGCTTCCAGTTGCTTTCTACACAGTGAATGATGATAATGATGATTGTTATTATAGTGGGCATTATTATTGTTATTGCTATAATAATTATTATTATTGTTATTATTATATTTATTATTATTATTATTACTATTGTTATTATTGTTATTATTATTCTTATTGTTATTATTATTATTATTATTATTATTATTGTTATTATTATTATTATTATTATTGTTAGTATTATTATTATTATTATTGTTATTATTATTATTATTATTATTATTATTGTTATTATTATTGTTATTATTATTCTTATTGTTATTATTATTATTGTTATTATTATTATTGTTAGTATTATTATTATTATTATTATTATTGTTATTATTATTATTATTATTACTGTTAGTATTATTATTATATTTATTGTTATTATTATTAATTGTTTTATTATTATTCTTATTGTTCTTATTATTATTGTTATTATTATTATTATTATTATTATTGTTATTATTGTTATTATTATTCTTATTGTTATTATTATTGTTATTATTATTATTATTATTATTATTGTTAGTATTATTATTATTATTACTGTTATTATTATTATTATTATTATTATTATTATTGTTATTATTGTTATTATTATTCTTATTGTTATTATTATTATTATTATTGTTATTATTATTATTGTTATTATTATTATTATTATTATTATTATTATTATTATTATTATTATTATTATTATTATTATTGTTAGTATTATTATTATTATCGCGTTCACGGAATGGGCCTACTAATTACGTTCCTTGCCTCTGGTCCCGTGGGTCTCAGAATCAAACGTGGCGGCAGTTAATGGATATTTTGGATGGAAAAATCCAGGGGGCAAGTCCTCCGGAAGGGACTTTATCTGTGGGTTCGGAGTCTGAAGATTTTCAGGCTCAAGAAAGAACCGAAGTCCTGAATAAAGACGCCTCTGTGCAAAATTTAACCGACCTTCTCCATCCTAATAATCCCTTAGTTACCCACCAGATGTCTCTCATTGCGGAAACGTGCTGACTACTTGTCACTCGTTTACATTTGTATAGAAATAAGCGTAAAGAAGACGTTGGGACAACAAGAGTCCTTGCAATGCATAATATCATGCATTTCCAGATTTGAGTCTATTTTAATTAATTATTGTAATATATAGCTCAGAAAATGTTCTACAGAAATCGCTCTTTCAATTAAATAGCATCATACAGAATTATAATTTCAAAATATTAATAATTAAAACGAAAATCTTAGCTTTTAAAGGATCAGATACCATAATAGCTAAAATAATTCTGAAGGGGGAAACCCATTGAACAAGTGAACCATTTTAAATACCTGGATTATAAAATCTCCTATTTTAAAAATGAAAATCTCTTTAAGAAACTTAATAATATAAGTGGCACAATTAAGAGAATATTTAAAAACACAAGAAAGGAAACAAAACTAAACATTTATAAAGCAGTGGCGGTCCCCTTTCTATTGTATGGTAGTGAATTTTGGGCTTTAACTAAAAGAGAAGAGAAGATCATAGAAGCAGCTGAAATTAGATTACTGAAAAGTGTAGCTGGGTGAAAATTTCTATATAAAAGAAGAAGTGAAGATATTAGAAATTAGCTAAATATTTTTAAACTTTTAGATAAAATAATCTAGAAAAAAACTGGAAAGAACATGTTCAAAGAATGAAATATGAACGCATACGAAAAATTATACTTTATTACAAACAAAAGGAAACAGGAATGTTGGTAGACCGAACAAGAGATGGATTCAACTTTTTGAGTAAGAGATCTATGAGACCAGAACAAGCCACATGGGCTCAATCCGTGATTATTGATTATGAGGATGATGTAATTATTGTTCCTGTGTATTTGAATTCACCCACTTCTTCGATATTATCTTCATTTGTTATTAACCGTCCATATCCATAAAATAATGTATTTATACACTGGTGTCCAAAAGTTTAGGATAATTTGTAAAACGGAAAATCAAAATGCTTAAAGAGGAGCAAGGAGTAAAAATTATTTATCAAAATGTTTCTCAGTACATTTAGTTTAGTTTACATACTAAATTATAATCTCTCTTCAACAATGAAAAAATTAATAGCAATTATAAATGAAAATTGCATTGTTGCAGTTAAGCCCTGTTCCATAAATCTTCATTTTTAAAGAGAGTTATGATATAATCAGATGTAGTGTAAGAACAGATTGCAGTAAAATGGCACAAAGACAACATCTGGACCCTCTGCTTCGGGGTAGAATTATTGGGCGGCTAGAAACAGGACAGACACAAACTGAGGTCTCCATAGCACTTAATGTGCCACAAAATGTTATATCTAGGTTATGGCGACGGTTCCAAGAGACCGGAGACGTTAGGCGAAGACCAGTGGGAGGTCGTCCAAGAGTTACAAATCCTCAGCAGGATCGATATCTTGCGTTAACTGCAAGAAGAAACCGAACAATGTCTGCCAGACAACTGAGTTCAGAACTTGCGGCCGCCTCAGGTATCAGAGTATCCAGACAAACTGTCTATAGAAGACTCAGAGCTGCTGGTCTGTATGCTAGACGGCCTGTAGTGTGCGTCCCACTCACCCTTGATAACAAGAGAGCACGTTTACGGTGGAGTCAGGAACATCGCGACTGGACTCTAAATCAGTGGAGCAGCGTGCTATTTACAGACGAGTCCAGATTCAGCTTGAACTGTGATTCGCATCGCGTGACTATCTGGAGGGAGCAAGGAACTCGTTACAACCCCATGAACATCATGGAAAGACATCCATTTGGTGGCGGTGGTCTCCTGGTATGGGGAGGTATAATGATGAATGCACGCACAGAGCTTCACATCTTCGCAGGTGGCACTGTTAATGCTCAGCGGTATAGAGAAGAGATCCTGGAACCTCATGTAAGACTTTTCAGGGGAGCTGTGGGTCCAGAATTCATATTCATGGATGACAATGCCCGACCTCACAGGTCACAACTGGTGGATGAGTTTCTTCAGGAGGAAGATATCCAGCGTATGGAGTGGCCAGCGAGGTCTCCGGATATGAATCCTATAGAGCATGCATGGGATGCCTTAGGGAGACAAATTGCATCTCGTCAGCCTCCTCCGAGGACACTTCAAGACCTTCACATTGCTCTTCATGAGGAGTGGAATTTGCTGAGCATCGAACTCCTGAACAACCTCATCACTAGCATGCCACGTCGATGTGAGTCTTGTGTAGCTGCCAGGGGTAATCACACCCCATACTAATCATTTGAACCATTGTTGTTCTACTTTTATGTTCGAATTCTGAAATGCAGTTTTCGTTTGTTGTGAAAATGACAAGTGAATGACGTATTCATGCCATTGTTTCTTTCGTGCCATGTTTCTAATTATCTGTGACATACCCTTACCAAATTTTGTATTATTCTGACAAATGCTTTATAATAAGTCGGCAAATGAACTAATTATCCTTAACTTTTGGACACAAGTGTATATGAGAACATATATTTAGTTTTATTTATATTATACTAGTTAATACCCGGCGTGCGCTGCTACTCATAAATAAATGCTAATATGTTTTCACCACCAGCCGTGCGCTGTTCGGGAATCGACTTATCCCGATCTTATTAGCATCAATGAAAGATAAAAAATGGTTATTGTGAGATAAACATATGCTGTCGCGGACTTTTTTGTGGAGTTTTTTTGAGATGTTAAATTCTGTGTACATTAATTTGGTGTATTTGTTATGGTTTAGGCAGCGTAAGCCATTTAAACGTCAAAATAGGGACTTCATTTCATGTTTTTCACTACAAAGGGTGATTTTTAGGGGTGAAGGGGTTGAATATCACAACTCCCTTATAGCCTATGTTCATCCCGGGAATCTTCTGAACATTTTGCAAAAACCCCATCAAAATCGGATCAACGATATGGCCGCGCATAGAATACGAACAAACAAACAAACAAAAAACCAACCAAACAAACAAACATTGATTTTTATATATGGGATAGGAGCATTCATTTCAAATGTTAAACGAAAATGTGAAAGGCAAAATACACAGACATTCGTATAGACCTAATTGTATTTTTACACAAATTTGTAATATTGAAAAGGTTTATGATGAAAAAACTAGTACGAAATAGTATATTACGATACGAGGTTGGAAAGTGGTTTTTACAGAAGCGAGGAAAATGTTTAAAAACGAGGAATAGCTCGGTTTTTAATTTCCATGATTCTGTGAAACACTTCACATAGGTGCGTTGTAAATTATTTTTTGCGCCATTATGTTTTCAAAATAATAAATAGTAGTAAAATAACATCTTTGTTTGAAATTTTTGCGTTCATTATAAACAATTGACTAACGTTAACAGTGTGGGCTATGTATATTAGTTGAAACAACAGGGGGCCTTGAGAAAATATTAGTGATAAAATGGTGGCAAATACGTATTTACTGTTTTATATTGTTTGAAATAAAGTTCAGTTCATTTAAAATGCAGTGATTTGTTTCGTATAATGTATATTAACACTGCTTTTGGATATTTTTTGTATATACATTCTACTTAGTATACATAAAGGGCAGTGGTTTTACTTTCCACATGTGGTTTGTAATATGTATTATTTATTAGATACAACTTTCCTCATTAGAGGATTTCCTCAAGGAAAAAGTGATACAGACAATTAATTTTTGGAATTTATGAAATACATTTGTAAATACATTTAAAAAAATTCAAATTGTAGGCCTAATTGAAGTATACATACTATAAAGTAGAAATTTTGTAAATATGGTTTCCTAAAATTGAAATTGATCCTCTAATGGCAGCAATGGCAATTTTAGAAAGATACACCCTGTCCAACTCTAAGGAATTCCAAAATTTGGCTAAGAATCCTGGCATACGTAGTATAATAATAATAATAATAATAATAATAATAATAATAATACTTTATTTATTCTGGCAGAGTTAAGGCCATAAGGCCCTCTCTTCCACTCAACCAGCACAAATACAAATAAATATTCGACAAATATAGATATACACTATACTAATTATAAACAGTTAAAGATACAATAAATGTAGCAATGTAAATGTCATGTACAAACAACATTTTATAGGGTAATAGCAATAATGATACGATAATAATAATAATAATAATAATAATAATAATATAAATATGATACATTATACGGGAAACACCAATTAATATATATATATATATATATATATATATATATATATATATATATATATATATATATCTTACACTGGATAATAATGAAGTCGAGTTTAGAGCAAATATAAATTTAGATTTCTTTTAAAAGATGCCAATGTCCGGCAGCCCCTTATTTCTTGTGGTAGGGAATTCCAGTTGCTAGAAGTGGAGATGGTATCTCTTGCCCCGATCATCAATTCTTTGACAGTTATACTGTTTGTATAATTACTTTATTACAGTATAGTTATTTAGGTTGGCAACCCCGAAATGTAGGAAGTTGAACTTTCAATCATGGTCGCCATTGCTGTAAGTGCGACAAAACGCACTATCGCGCAAAAATATATTTTTATGCGCTTGTCGGAATAAAGGAGCGTTTATATAAATATATTTTTTTGAGGCAATGAATGAATATTCTAGAAAGATACATTGTAACTAGTTTTAATTTGAATGAAAACGTCAAGGCAAGATTCTAGGTCTCTTGTTTGGGAGCCTAGTCTCCAGCCACTCATCCAATTACCAGCATCTCCAGCTGAACAAACAAAAAAGCTGCGGCTGGCGTTATCTTGTGTCACTGGTGGGTCGTATAAAACCGCAGAATTTAATTTTTCTCGTACATTAAAAAACACCAACTGCAGTTATGGCTTCAACCTCATTATACCAGGTGTCCAAATAACGTCTTTCGATATTTACACTTTCTAATCTACCCGTGACAACTTGTTTGTAAATATGTTGAGTCTTTTGTAATTTTATAATTTACAATTTAGTGGTACAATAAATAGAACATTGAATAATAAAGCCCATAAACAAACAAAATTAAAATTTTATAAAACAATGGCTGTCCCTGTCCTTTTGTATGGGAGTGAATCTTGGATTACCACTACCAAACAAGAAAGTAAAATCCAAGCAGCGGAGATGAAATGTTTAAGAAGAGTAAAAGGCTGCACTAGAATGGACCAGATTAGAAACGAGGATATCCGTGAAGAACTGCAGATCTACTCCATAAAATAAAAGATAATAAAAGATATTTAACAACAAGATACAGTGGAAAGAACATGTAGAAAGAATGGAAGAAAGTAGATTACCAAATAAAATCTTGCATTCTTTTCCAAGAGGAAGAAGAGATGTCGGACGTCCTCGGAAGAGATGGTCTTAGATCTAGCGAAGAAGCGAAGAAGAAGAAGAATTTAGCATATCGGAAGTAGGCAATGAAAACCTCGTAACTCCATCAGTCATTGAAAACCACATAACTCCAGTAGCCATCACAGAAATATGTGATGCATAACCTGTTGAGGACACAGACTTCAGATTTACTGATAGCATGACTTGTATTCTGAAGTAACATATGTGGGAACTATTGCTGTATCTATTTTCATAATTAATTAAAGCAATTATTTGTTTCTCCTGTAAAATTTACCAAAATGGAGTTACAAGGTTTTCATCGCCCACCATCGATATAACATCCCTTAAGGGCTAGAGCTTTCTGTCAGCTGACAGCGCAGTTCAGGTATATTCCTTAGATGAGGTAATTGTCCAAAATATTGCTATTGTTCATGTATTGAGTGAAAATTGGGTAATGACCAAAAAATTACAAAGTTGAATACAAAGCTTAGAAATGAACTTCCTTCGAAGAACAAAAGGCTGCACAAGAATGGATCGGTTAAAGAATGAAAATATAAGAACAGAGTTAAATATACATCCATTAAACGATAAAATCAAATAATACAAAGAAAAATGATTTAGACATGTAGAAAGAATGAACGTAACAAGATTACCAAAAGCAGCATTTAACTACAAGCCAAGAGGTTCAAGGAATGTAGGAAGGCCAGTGTAAAGATGGACAGAACAACTGTGAGGCGGAACAGGCATTTTGCCTAGCCCGTGAAGTGAAGAAGAAGAAGAAGTTCACGTATGCAATACAAGAAGAAATGCATTACTTTAGTCTTCCTACAAAATTTTATCAAATATATTTTATCCAGATTTACTCTTTATATTGACGTAATAGGAACATTTTTGACTCACCTAGAAAGTAAGAAATGACGATTTTCTGCTATATTTCGCCTGTGGAGCATCCCTCTTGATGTTCCAACAATAATATCTCTTTTCCATAGCTGAAATCTCCTGAGTTAGCTCATTTGGTTTTATTTTACAATGGACAAATAGACAAAAAAAAAGTTTATTAAAAAATTATTAATTAAATTCATAAATTGAAATTGAAATAAAAAAAAACTGTGGGTGATGGAGAAATTCCGAATACATATTTAAAAACACGATAAAAATTGCATTAAGTACAACTATTGGTACTCATGAGACAAAAAATCATGCTGACCAGTGTTATTAGTAATGATTAATGATCCATCCATAGTAATTCTGCCCGAGGGCAGGTCCTTCACTGCAATCATAGCATTTTCACGCTATGGTTGCAGCTTTACTAGGGAATTGTAGGTGTGGTAGCTTCCCGTTGCTTTCCACACCGATGAAGGATGATGATGATAATGATGATGGCCATATGCTTTCGGGGACCGTTTGGGCCTTAGTTTTCCTGACATTTGTCTTACAGGTGAGGAAAAACCCCGATAAAAACCTCACCCAGAAAAACTGCCCCGGCCGGGGATCGAACCCGGGCCCGCTGCGTGACAAGTCAGCACGCTACCTCGAGACCACAGCGGTGGACTGATTAATGATAGACCCACGAATACACTTAAAACTTTGAAAATATAATGAAAATCTGCTTGGACTGAAAGAACATAAATTTGTTATTTGAAATCTATTATGCAGATGTAAAGTTTTACAAGCATCGTAAGAAAAGGACGTAAATAAAAAACAGAGTTTTACGTTCACCAGAAGACCATGGGAAGTGGGGAGTAGAGTAAGGTGAACACAAATTGTAACTCTGTGGAACGGAAAATAGCAAGTTTTATTTGTAGTTACTGGTGCAAGAGACCCTCTCAACACGGACTGGCCGCGAGGAATAAACCCCAAACAGCTTCCATCTAATGACCACTCTACCCTCAACATCTCTACATCGATTTTACGGTGACCTTTCCAGGAGCATTTGAATAGAGTACTTCTCTCTTTTTTTCAAAGATTGAGCAATGTATGTTCCCTCCAAGAGCATAAATCTCCATGATACAACCTACTCCCATTTTTAACCGAGTTGAATGCTAACTTTGGATACACGGAAATTCAAGCGAATGTTTCTGATATAATAATAATAATAATAATAATAATAATAATAATAATAATAATAATAATAATAATAGCTTTATTTTATCTGGCAGAGTTAAGGCCTTAAGGCCTTGTCTACCACTCAACCAGGTTTAAAAAAATACAAACAAAAAAAATAGTCTTAAATCTAAATTACAATATATATAAAAACGATTACAAGTTATGAATACAATATAATTAATATTTATAATGTAATTTGATTTACTCTAAATTTAACGAATTAAATATATATGTACAAGATATATATCTTTATTTATTTATTTATTTATTTTGTAGCACATTAGTTCATACAGCTCCTTACCACAAGAAATCAAGGACTGCCGGACATTAGCTTTCTTTGAAAGAATTTTTAATATCATTATCTCATCATCTGTCTTTCAAGTATTAGGCCCAGTGGCCCGTTACGGTCTCCCGCCATCTCCGAAAAGGTCGACCCACAGATCTTCTGCCTCGAGGAATGTAGTGAAGAATTTGTTTTGGTATTCTGTGACGATCCATGCGCTGAATATGGGCTAGCCAATCGTTTCTATATTCCTGGAGGTATTCAGATATAGGTACGATGTTTAACTCTCTGGCTATTGTTGAATTTCTTTCGTGGTCTAGAAGGCTATAACCTGCAGTTCGTCGCAGAAATTTCATCTCCATGGCTGTAATATGACGATCATCCTAAGTTCTGATGGTCCAAGCTTCACTGCCATAACAGAATTTTTTTATATATTTCTCTATAATTCATCTTTCCACGGATTAGTTCATGGTTTCTGATCTTTTATTTCTCCAAAAATGTTGACGTGATTAATTTTACTTTCGATTTAATTTGCATTAACGTTTACCTATAATGTTGTATATACTACGATCTTATATATATTTTTGTTCTGTGTTTAATATTTTTCACTGATTTAGTGATAGACGATTTATGGCCAAAACTCTGTAATTTTAAATAAATTTAAACGTAGAAATTCAATAAAAACTGAATATAAATGTATGTCGATGAAGGTGGATTTCTTGAGGAGAGCAGCAAGTTGTTCAAAATTTAAAAAAATAACAATACGAGAAAAAATAATATTAAATATTCAGTAATAGATTATACATGTATAAGATATCATATTTATATTATATTATCCACCGCTGTGGTCTCGAGGTAGCGTGCTGCCTTGTCACGCAGCGGGTCCGGGTTCGATCCCCGGTCGGGGCAGTTTTTCTGGGTGAGGTTTCTATCGGGGTTTTCCTCACCTGTAAGACAAATGTAAGGAAGCTTAGGGCCCAACGGTCCCCGAAAATCATCCGGCCATCATCATCATCCTTATCATTATCATCATCATCCTTCACCGGTGTGGAAAGCAACGGGAAGCTACCACACCTATGATTCCCTAGTGAAGCTGTAAAGCATAGCATGAAAATACTATGATTGCAGTGAAAGACCAGCCCTCGGGCAGAATTACTATGGATGGATATTATATCATATTACATTACATTATATTATGTTATATTATATTATATTATATTATATTATATTATATTATATTATATTATATTATATTATATTATCCATCCATCCATAGTAATTCTGCACGAGGGCAGGTCCTTCACTCCAATCATAGCATTTTCATGTTATGCTTGCAGCTTTACTAGGAAATTGTAGGTGTGGTAGCTTCCCGTTGCTTTCCACACCGGTGAAGGATGAAGATGGCCATATGATTTCGGAGACCGTTTGGGCCTTGAAGTTTTCCTGACATTTATCTTACAGGTGAGGAAAAACACCGATAAAAACCTCACCCAGAAAAACTGCCCCGACCGGGGATCGAACCCGGGCCCGCTGCGTGACAAGACAGCACGCTACCTCGAGACCGCAGCGGTGGACATATATTATACTATATTATATATAGGAGGATGGAGAGGAGAGGAGAGGAGAAGAAGAAGGAGAGGAGAGGAGAGGAGAGGAGAGGAGAGGAGAGGAGAGGAGAGGAGAGGAGAGGAGAGGAGAGGAGAGGAGAGGAGGAGGGAGGAGAGGAGAGAGAGGAGAGGAGAGGAGAGGAGAGGAGAGGAGAGGAGAGAGAGGAGAGGAGAGGAGAGGAGAGGAGAGGAGAGGAGAGGAGAGGAGAGGAGAGGAGAGGAGAGGAGAGGAGAGGGAGAGGCAGAGGAGAGGAGAGTAGAGAACGAAAGGAGAGGAGAGGAGAGGAGAGGGAGAGGAGGGAGAGATAAGGAGAGGAGAGTGAGAGGAGAGGATAGGAGAGGAGAGGATAGTGGATTAGAGAGAGTATATGGATTATATGATATTAGATGAGAGTATATAGAGATTATATGATATTAGATTAATTATAGTATGATGTATTGATATTATAGTATATTATATTATATTGATTAATTATAGTATATATATGATATGATATTATATTAGAATTATATTATATTATATTATATTATATTATATTATATTATATTATATTATATTATATTATATTATATTATATTATATTATATATATTATATTATATTATATTATATTATATTATATTATATTATATTATATTATATTATATTATATTATATTATATATATTATATAAGCAATTAAATTGGTATGGGTATGTACGACTGCAAGAAGAAAGATTACCCAGAAAAACATTGGAATGTTGTCCATCTGGAAGAAGCTAATGAATGCAGGAAATACGAACTGGAATGAGAACAAGGGGACTAAAGGGCATGGAGTGGAGAAAGAAAACAAAACTTTAGGCACAGGGATATGTGTAAATATTGAACATTCAGTAGCCTATGTAAAAATATTAAATAAATAGACATAGTATATACTAAGAATTTTGAATAAATAAAACCCGACTTGAATTTGAGTCGACTGTTGATGGTGTTTATAAAGTAGGTGCTAAACGTTCAGAAAAAGTGATTTTGTAACACCGTGTAGTAGAACAACAGCAAAAAATGTATGCGTAGCGGAGGTAACTAACTGTGAAGAGAAGAGGCTCGTTAGTGAAACGAATAATCAATCACATTAAACTGGATTTGATGGAAGAGCCTGCATTTAGCAAGGTGATTGCTTTCTGCATACAACTCATTTGCCACTTTCAAAATCTGCCTTGTCCAGGTTACACTGCTTTCTACTTAACACTGGATCACCCATAATACGGTTTCTGGCTTCTTCATTTCCCAACTGTTTTACTCCGTTTTAGCGAATTCATAAAAAATGTAACTTTGAGGTGTTTCTCAAGACAATATTTTTTTAAAAATCTTAACAATTGATCCTACCAAATTGACCATGACAAATTATATATCATCATCATCATCTGCATTCATGGATTATGTCTGCTGACCCGTTCCGACTTCAGCCCATCTGTTTCTAGGTCTGCCCACATCTCGGATGCCATTAGGTTTGTATTTTGTATTTTGTTATTTGTTTTGGATATCTATCTTCATTCAATCTGTCTATGTGTTGCTTCCATTTTTGTCTATATGTATCTATTTTATCAGTTATTGCAAGCATTTCAAGTTCCTGTCTTATTTCTGTGTTCTTGATTCTGTCTTCCTTAGTGCACCCTTTAACAGATCTGAAAAATTTCATTTCTGCCGCCGTTATCCTACTTAGATCTTGTACAAAATATATATATATATATATATATATATATATATAATATATAGCAGATTTTCGCGGATAAAAGTATAAATAAGAAAGTTTTCTTGGATTTTCCGCGTCTTGGATTCAAGTTCGGCCTCTGTCCACTGATTCCGACGCTTTGACATGATCCCACATGTCATAATCAAGGAATGATAAGTTCGAATCACAGATTTAGGTTTCATGTAATTAAATACATAGAGTTTTCGCTGAGGTCCGTTTCCGAAGACGTACACCATCCAAGGTAGTTCTTATGTAGTTAAACACCTTCAGTTTTCAGTGTGGTCCGTTTCGGAAGCCGTACACTCCTCCAAGCGTCCCAAAAACCACGGACCGCACTGAAAACTGAAGGTGTTTAACTACATAAGAACTGAACCTTGGATGGTTGTAGGGCTTCGGAAACGGACCACACTGAAAACTGAAGGTGTTTAACTAGATAAGAACTACCTTGGATGGGTGTACGTCTTCGGAAACGGACCACAGCGAAAACTCTATGTATTTTATTATATAAGACCTAAACCTGTGACTCGAACTTATCATTCCTTGATAATGGCATGTGGGATCATGCCGAAACGTCGGAATCAGTGGCCAGAGGCCGAACTTGAATCCAAGACGCGGAAAACCCAAGAAACTTTCTTATTCATATATATAGGCCTATATTTCTTCTGTACGTGTGTATGTCACTGACATCTTTCTAAACGACTGGACCGATTTTGATGAAACTTTTTGTGCGTGTTTGAGTGGATCGCTCGATGGTATAGATTCACAATTTTCTCGTAGGTGGCGCTGCGTTCAGGTTATAGGATTTTTTTATGTGAGAAGTGTAGTCATCTGCATTATCGACATATTGCACGCCACAACAATGTGACGTCATCATACACACTTCTTGAGTCACAACAGATGACTGTGAGAGGTTTTCTTGCGAACGTATTTAATAATATCTAATTACGTCTCAATTAGTGAATTTTATGGTAAAAATATTTTTTTTTTCTCGTCTGGTCATGACACGAGAATTGAACGTTCGGCCAGGACAACGTCTACCGGGTACGCTTGTATATATATATATATATATATATATATATATATCGGCAGAACGAGGTAAAGCAAGACGATCAGATCCCCCTGATTTTTAATCACAGTTCTCTGCCTAGTTTCTGTTTCACTAGGAGCCGCCATTTTAAAACTAAAGTACATCACATCGGTATGTCGGAAATCATTGAAACTTCGTGAAGTTATAAAGGAACGATTGAAGATAGGCTACATTCTGTAAAGGTTTGTTTATTTCCAATGAAATACAATCGAGAACTATAATTATGTGCATTATTTATTGAACGTTCCATCAAAATCGGGCCATAAATTCCTCTTGCTGACGAATTCTTTTGGTTTACATAGTTTCTGCGTGACGGAGTTTTCTTTAACACATTTTGGAAGCATTTTCTTGTTATTTAGTAAACAGATTAAATTTATAAATTATCTTTTGTATTTTGTGAAAGAAGTAGACCTATGTTGAGTGTATTCTTTTAGATAAAGAAATATGTGATTCTGATATTTTTTTTTCCTGAATTGAAATACGATATCGGTTTTTCTCCATCACGCAAGGTTTCCGAGAAAACAGGCATTTATAATTTCAAACACTAATATTTTCTACATTCGTAACTACACAATATTCGAACATTCGGACTCACCAGAAAGTAAGAAATGACCATTTTCTGCTATATTTCTCCTGTGGAGCATACCTCTTGATGGTCCAACAATAATCGGCCAGCATTAGGATTCCATTTGCCTTGATATCTCTTTTCCATAGCTGAAATCTCCTGATGAAAGTGTTCCTCGTGCTCGTCGCTCACTGCGCCAAGATTTTCCGGGAAGAAATCTAGGTTTATTAAAAAAATAATTATTTAAATCCATTAATTGAAATTTAAATAAAAAAAACTGTGGGTGATGGAGAAATTCCGAATACATATTTAAAAACACGATAAAAACTGCATTAAGTACAACTATTGGTACTCATGAGACAAAAATCATGTCGACCAGTGTAATTATGTGCATTTTTTATTGAACGTTCCATTAATATCGGGCCATAAATTCCTGTTGCTGACGGATTCTCTTGGTTTACATAGTTTCTGAGTGGCGAAGATATCTTTAATACATTTTGCAAGCATTTTCTTGTTATTTAGTAAACAGATTAAATTTATAAATTATCTTTTGTATTTTGTGAAAGAACTAAGTTGAGTGTATGCTTTTAGATAAAGAAATGTAAGTTTGCAAGTTTTAAAAGTTGTATTTGAAAACTTTGGTAACTGGAGCAGGAACACTAAGTTGTGCTAATGTGCAAACGTTTTAAAAATCCCTTTTCTTGACCTCCTTAATGGCTCGGAACCAATTATACAGACGCGGAATAATTTAACGTTAATCCCCCCAGGTATTACACCTGACCCACCCACAACTGTAATGTTACAGCAAACTTAAAACTTCCTTTTTGCTCGCTTTCAGAACAAAAAGCTCCCATTAGCTTCATTATGTCCTTACATCCGTCTTCCTACACTTCCTTCCTTCCATTTCCCCCTCTCATTTCGAACGCTTACTTGCTATAATGAAAATTATCACAACATTTCACATATCACTAATTGTAAATTTATATGTGCTCTGGAATAAAATAAATAACAATAAAACTTGAACATAATTAAGCCTTTGAAATTAAAATGGGGCATGTCCATTATGTCATATTTCGAGAAAACATTTTTTTACGTTAATTGCTATATGCCAACCTTGATTTCGACCAAACACAAATTGTATCCCCTAGATAGTTAATGGCCTTCATGTAATATATATATATATATATATATATATATATATATGGTATGATAAGAAAACTAAATGCCTGGACGGGATTCGAACCCGGAACTCTGAGTCTGTACCTCAGTGTGTTATCCGTTACACCACCAGGCGAATCCAATTCAAACACTTATTTTTCTTATATATGTATTATATTCTCCATGGTCCACCACTGTGGTCTCGAGGTAGCGTGCTGCCTTGTCACGCAGCGGGCCCGGGTTCGATCCCCGGTCGGGGCAGTTTTTCTGGGTGAGGTTTTTATCGGGGTTTTTCCTCACCTGTAAGACAAATGCCAGGAAAACTTTAAGGCCCAAACGGTCCCCGAAATCATATGGCCATCATCTTCATCATCATCATCCTTATCATTATCATCGTCATCCTTCACCGGTGTGGAAAGCAACGGGAAGCTACCACACCTATACAATTCCCTAGTAAAGCTGCAAGCATAGCATGGAAATGATATGATTGCAGTGAAGGACCTGTCTTCGGGCAGAATTACTATGGATGGATATTCTCCATTATTACTAGATATCGCGAGAACTTGGTCTTCACTGCCTTCTAGTAGCTGACTATAACAAGTAAGCAAATCAAAGAGAATATTTTTCTTATCATACCATATTAAGCTTACATTGCTCAATGTTATACATTTATAACATCGATAAAGCGTCACTGCTATAAGGTAAAAATATTCTCTTTAATTTGCTTACTTGTTATAGTCAGCTACTAGATGGCAGTGAAGACCGAGTTCTCACGACATCTAGTAATAATGGAGAATATAATACATATATAAGAAAAATAAGTGTTTGAATTGGATTCGCCTGATAGTGTAATGGATAACACACTGAGGTACAGACTCAGAGATCCGGGTTCGAATCTCGTCCAGGCATTTATTTTTCTTATCATACCATATTAAGCTTGCATTGCTCAATGTTAAACATTTAATTATAACTATATATATATATATATATATATATATATCATCACAATCAACCTAATGCTTGACAGATTCAAAGGTGAAAGTGGTCTTCTCAATGCCAGTCTGTCTCTTGCCATATTCAAATTAGTCACTTTCATTTTCATTGGATCGTTTATTGTGTCATCCTCCCATGTTATCTTCGGTCTTGCAACTGCTCTGCCTCCTATAGGTTTCCGTTTATAGAATTTCTTAACCAAACTCTGATCATCCATTCTTATGTCCCAGCCAACCAATTCTGAGTGATCTTTATATATATATATATATATATATATATATATATATATATGTTATATCTATATTTTTGACATTTGGCAATGAAGGCAAATATGATATGAAAAGAAAAATGAATGCTTGAGTCGGGATTTGAACCCGAGCCTCTAAACTCTGTACGTTTAGCGCTCTAACCAACTGAGCTTCTCAAGTATTCCAACACAAACATACATTTTTCTTATATATGTAGTATTCTCAATTCACACAAGAGGTAGCGGGAAGTCGTTCCAACTGACATCTAGTGGCCACCATAACAGGTAAGCAATTTTTTTAAATACTACATATATAAGAAAAATGTGTGTTTGTGTTGGAATACTCGAGTGGCTCAGTTGGTGAGAGCGCTAAACGTACAGAGTTTGGAGACTTGGATTCAAATCTCGACTCAATCATTAATTTTTCTTTTCATATTATATATATACACACTACCGAACACGTGGGTAAACATACAGTATATATACAGGGTGTTCAGAAATTATTCGTTCAAATTATTACAGGAGGTAGAGAACATCAAAAGAAATATATTTCAATAAGGAACATATGATCGCTGAAGTCAACTTGTTATGTTCCATCCATAGTAATTCTGCCCGAAGGCAGGTCCTTCACTACAATCATAGCATTTTCATGCCATGCTTGCAGCTTCACTAAGGAATTGTAGGTGGGTAGCTTCCCGTTGCTTTCCACACCGGTGAAGGATGATGATGATGATGATGATGATAATGTTCAGGATGATGATGGTGGTCATATGATTTCGGGGACCGTTTGGGCCGTAAAATTTTTCTTGACATTTGTCTTACAGGTGAGGTAAAACCCCGATAAAAACCTCACCCAGAAAAACTGCCCCGACCGGGGATCGAATCCGGGCCCGCTGCGTGACAATGCAGCACGCTACCTCGAGACCACTGCGGTGGACCTTGTCATGTTAGAGAACGTATAATCTACTTACCTCAAATTATTGTTAATGTTATTCTCCTACCTCATTCTTTGCCTAGATATTGGCGCTTTCCCTCTGGTTTTCCTACAATACGTTTCAATGCCATTTTCTTATTTCCCAGACGTGCCACATGACCTGCCCTTCGCAGTCTACGAGATTCTCTGTTATTACTGTAGGCCTATCTGATTTCTTATAAACACCATGTAGCGCAATGTTAGGTGGTCTTCTCTATTCACCTGTTCGTACATTTTTATCTGGTCCTAAAGAATTTCCTAAGAACTTTACATTTATGTGTGTGTGTGTGTGTGTGTGTGTGTGTAAATTTTAGTCATGGTCATCTGTATTAGATAGGATCGGTGAAGATCTGTAAGTAAAAAAATAATGAGAACATCAATAGCTTCATCCTTTAGGAATTCGCTAAAACATATCGGTTCCATACATCAAAATACTCAACTAACAACCTTGAGTAACTTGTTAATGTTTGTTCGATAATGTTCCACTGAGCATGAATGAGAGGAGAGTGCTGTACATAATAAACAGACGAGAGACGCTTCCCGAATGAGAGGCAGGCGCAGGAACCAACTCGACAAGGGAAAGAATGGGAAGTTAACTTGGCAACTCTTGAGACCAACATGCCTCAGGCTTGTTCGGAACTTGTGGTATGTCTTGGGGTTAATTATAACACGAAATTAATTTTGTTACTTTCTCGTTAAAAATGTTTAGCCATGTTTCCTCTTGTACAACAGGAATTTACTGTCTCGTGCTCAGGGAACTGTCTTTTTTTTATTGTTCTCTTAGAAGATAAAGAGAGAGGAGCAGTGTGTATCGGATACTAGAGATTCTTGCTGCGACAGGGGATTTTCTTCCTGTAGTAATCCTTCTGGTCGCATTGTGTCCTGAATCGAGTCCTCTCCAAATTGAAACATTGATTCTTTACCCATTCTCTTGCGGTCGTAAATTTAGCGAGAAGCAAGCCTATGATAGACCTTGTACGGAAAGCACACAAACATTTTAAGTTATATTTTTATTTATTGTTGTATGTTGTATAGTTATTTATAGAACCTTTTAAGGTAGTCGGCTGTATTAAAAAACAAAGTCCACCATGCAGGAACTGCATTATATATGGAAATTAAAAATATAATCCATACAAACAAAAAGGAATTATAAATGCGAAACTCTGTTTGGTGGAGCAAAAGTATTACAAAAAAAATAGAAACACTTACAAATATATCAAAACCATAATCAAGAGCATTTTTAAACATATGGTGCTGTAGTCTGGCAAATTCCTACCAGGGAAATGAAAAGAATTTTAAGTAGAGAAATGGATGTTTTAAGAAGATCAACTGGAAAATATAGAATGGATATGATAGAATTACGAAACTAAAGACCAATACGGGAAATTATGGGATGTACAAGAGGGAGCCGGACATCATAACTAATAGAAAAAGAATGACCCGTCAAAAGAATGCCAGAGAAAAGATTGCCAAGAATTGTTAAGGAATGGATCCCAAGGAAATGGAAAGGAGGAAGAAGGGGGGGGGGGGGAGGAAAGAGAGAAAACTTCGATAGAAGGGGTACAAGCAGCTATGAATATCAGAGGAATGGAGGAAGATCAAGGGATGGACAGAGAGGATTGGCGTTTGGTTTCCGGAAGACGGCGGCAGCTGCCATGATACCGGATGATGATATATATATGAAAAGAAGAATGAATACTTGAGTCGGGATTTGAACCCGAGTCTCTAAACTCTGTACGTTTAGCGCTCTAACCAACTGAGCTAATCAAGCATTCCAACAAAAACATACATTTTTCTTATATATGTAGTATTCTCAATTCACACAAGAGGTAGCGAGAAGACGTTCCAACTACCATCTAGCGGCCACCATAACAGGTAAGTAATTTTTTTTGTCAAAAATATAGTTATAACATCTAAATATACAAGCGTTACTTCTATAAAGTAAATATTCTCTTTAAAAAATTACTTACCTGTTATGGTGGCCGCTAGATGGTACTTGGAACGTATTCCCGCTACCTCTTGTGTGAATTGAGAATACTACATATATAAGAAATGTATGTTTGTGTTGGAATACTTCAGTATCTCAGTTGGTTAGAGCGCTAAACGTACAGAGTTTAGAGACTCGGTTTCAAATCCCGACTCAAACATTAATTTTTCTTTTCATATCATATTTGCCTTCATTGCCAAATATCAAAAATGTAGTTATAACATCTATATATATATATATATATATATATATGGGGTATACGTACCGCGTGAGGACACTGGTGCTCTCTACCGAGATTTTCTTAACCAAGATGATGCTTTTTTATCTATGTATGAACAGACAGGGGAATGGAGAATACTTCTTAACAGTGAGCCTACATAAATGTTTGTATGTAATCAGATATAATGAGGTCCACCGCTGTAGACTCGAGATAGCGTGCGGTCTTGTCACGCAGCGGGACCGGGTTCGATTTCCGGTCGGGATAGGCCCCTGGGTGAGGATTTTTCGAGTTTTTTCCTCACCTGTAAGACAAATGTCAGGAAGCTTAGGGCCCAACGATCCACGAAAATAATCCGGCCATCATCATCATCATCCTTCACCGGTGTGGAAAGCAACGGGAAGCTACCACATCTATAATTCCCTGGTAAAACTGCAAAGTATAGCATGAAAACGCTATGATTGCAGTGAAAGACCTGCGCTCGGGCAGAATTACAATGGATGGATATAATAAGAAGAGTCAATTCTCGTAAACTGCGATGGGAAGGTTATGTGGCGCGAGTGGTGAATGAAAGAGGGGCATGGAAGCTTCTTTTAGAAAAAGTAGAGAGAAGACGACTTGTAGGTAGGCCAAGAATGAGGTGGAAGAATAATATTAACCACGATTTGAAGGAATTAGATTGTACGCGGGATGATTGGAGAACATTGGTATAATATAGAGCCTAGGGATCTGTATAGAGCTTAGATGACCCTTGTGACCTTCCACATTTTATAATTGATTGAACTGATCAATAACAGTTACTACAAAAATGAAATGGAATATTTAAATTTGTTTTGAAGGGAGGTTTTGTAAGTCAGGAGCGGCTCGTGTCGCACGTGCGTGTGTTTAGTGTGGATTTAAAAGAATAGCTGCAGTGCGGTGATCGCGCCCGCCCGCCCGCACAGTGGATATACTGTCTCCTGAGTAAGTCGCGAGATCACCATCTACCACGTGACCTGCCTCCCTAAACACACGGCTGCCCGCTTCACTCCTTATCGGATTCTCATCACCTCGCCTTTTCTCTTTCTCTCTTACAATACCTGTTTATTGCATACATTTACTAGACACGTATTCAAGTTCAGTCTAGAGATGGGCGAGATTTTTAAGCTCAATGTAAGAAAACAATAGTTAATAAATGCTGTTTACTCGGGTAAATGAGAAATAATAATAATAATAATAATAATAATAATAATAATAATAATAATAATAATAATAATAATAATAATAATCATCATCATCATCATCATACTACATTCACGAATTTAGGCCATTTGTTGACCTGTTTCGGCCTCAAGAGAAACACCATCCAAAAGTCTTTTGAGTGGATGTCCTGGTCTTCTTCTTCCTGCAGGTTGATATCTTAACATTTGTTTGGGTATTCTGTGATCTTCCATTCGATGAACATGTTGCATCCATCTTGACTTATAATCCGACATTTTGTTTTCTAAAGATTCCATGTGTAATTCTTCTAAGATGTCTTCATTTTTTTTCTGATCTAGTAGTGTGCATCCTGCAGTCCTCCGAAGATATCTCATTTCGGCAGATCTAAGTCTCTGTATATCCTGTTTCAACGTCCATACTTCGCTACCATACAAAAGAGTTGGAAGAGCCAGTGTTTTATACACTTTCAGTCTTGAATGCTTTTGGACTAACTGTGGCTTGAAGATAGAATTTATTAACCCTAAAATTCTTAAAAATTTAGATATGTTTGCTAATAATAATAATAATAATAATAATAATAATAATAATAATTGTATTGTAAGCCTATGTTTTCCGTTTACAGAGATTTAGGCGCTCTCCCCCTACAGCGAAGAATTTGAACCATACTAATTTAGTTACACTTGTTTTCGTATAGATGCCATTTTGAGTGGTCCGTGGTCAGCGTTCCGCCTCATACTGACATCTAGGAAACCAAGTTAGTACTCGGGAAAATTCGGTAAAGTTTGCTTAGAGGCCTTTTCATTCAGGCTTAAGAATTTTTTACGAGCCTGAAAATCTTCAGACTCGGGACCCACGGCTTAAAGTCCCTCCCGGAGGACTTGCTCCTTGGATTTTTCCGTTCTAAAAAATCCATCGAACCCGGCCGGTTTTGAACCCGCGACCCTCGGGACCAGAGGCAAGGAGCATAACCACTAGTCCACCGCGGCCGACAATAATAATAATAATAATAATAATAATAATAATAATAATAATAATAATAATAATAATAATAATAATAATAATAATAATAATAATAATAATAATATTAATAATAATAATAATAATGATAATAATAATATTAATAAAATAGTAATAATAATAATAATAATAATGATAATAATAATAATAATAGCCAGAAAGTCAACATCATAAAGTCACAAATAAGGAAATTTGAATTATAATGGAAGCAGAAGAAAATAACTTTTTTTTGTCTCAGAAAGAACAATATGTGATTCTGATTGTATTTTTTCTCCTGAATTCAAATATGATATCGGTTTTTCTGTATCACGCAAGGTTTCCGAGAGACAGGAATTTATAATTTCAAACACTTCAATATTTTCTATATTCGTAACTACACAATATTCGAACATTTGGACTCACCTACAAAGTAAGAAATGACGATTTTCTTCTTCTTCTTCTTCTTCTTCTTCCGAATGCAGTATTGGGTGATGATACCCGTTCTGCGACTACAAAAACTGATCTGTCCATCGGTTGAAGGGTCTTCCGAGGTCTCTTTGCCTTTAGGGTTGAGGTGGTAAATCATCTTTGGTAAACGGGAATTTGACATTCTCTGGACGTGTTGGAACCATTTAATCTGATAATTTTGTATATGTTCAACCATTTCCCTACTATTCCACTGCATCCTTATATCATCACTTTTCATTCTATCCCTTAATGTTACTCCAGTTAGTGATCGGAGGAATCTCATTTGTGAACTATTAATGTGGGATTTATGTTTTGCTCGAAGTGTCCAGCATTCACTTCCGTATAGTAGATCAGGTTTGGCTATGGCATTATGAAATCTCAATTGAATTTCTTTCCTCATTTGTTTTCCAAAATTTCTCCTAATTACACCATTTTGTCTGTCATATTTTTCTAAATATATGCTATTATATATTTCGCCTGTGGTACATCCCTCTTGATGGTCCAACAATAATCGGCGAGCATATTAGGATTCCATTTGCCTTGATATCTCTTTTCTATAGCTGAAATCTCCTGAGTTAGCTCATTTGGTTTTATTTTACAATGGACAAATGGACGAAAAAAAGTTTATTAAAAAAAAGTATTTAAATCCATTAATTGAAATTGAAATAAAAAAACTGTGGGTGATGGAGAAATTCCGAATACATATTTGAAAACACGATAAAAAAACTGCATTAAGTACAACTATTGGTACTCATGAGACAATAATCATGTTGGTCAGTGTTACCTATATGGGATACAAGATTTGAAAAAGAGTAAATATTGGAGGATATATGGCACGAATAAGGAATAAATAAGGGGCCTGTAAATTCTCGTGAGGATACAAGTGGAAAATCGCCGATTAGGCAAACCAAGAATGAAATGGTAAAATAATATTAACGTCGATTTGTAACAGGTGATTTATACAGGGAGTTATTCCAAAACATAAGCTAAGAATGAGACGATGCATGGAGAGCTTATATGCGTACGACCATGAACTTCTGAATTCGATCAGTTAGTTATCAGATGAAGAGGATGCATTTTTATTCTAGAACTAACTAATTCCTCGCGTGCGCTTCTACGCGTAAATAAATCAAATATGTTTCTATGTTAAGGCCAATTTAAATAAGTAAAAAGAAAAATAATTTAAACTTATATCGTAATTATGCTGATTACCCGGCGTTGCCCGGGAATCTACTTATCCTGATCTTCTTGGCATACTTGAGCCCAAAGACAAAATTCGTTATTGTGAGATATCTGTAAAAGATATCTACCAGCCATGCGCTGCCACGCTTGCCCGGTAATCTAATTATTCCGATCTTCTTGGCATCAATAAAAGACAAAAATGGTTATGAATTATCCGTAAAAGATAAACATAAGCTCTCGCGGACTTTTTTGTAGCGTTTTTTTGAGATCTTCAATTTTGTGTACATTAATTTGGTGTATTTGTTATGGTTTAGGCAGCGTAAGCCATTTAAACGTTAAGAAAGCGACTTATTTCACGTTTTCCACTACAAAGGGTGATTTTTAAGGGTGAAGTAGTTGAGTATCACAACTCTCTTATAGCTCATCCCGGGAATCTCCTGAACATTTTTCAAAAAGCCCCATCACAATCGGATGAACGGTATGGCAGCGCATAAAATACGAACAAACAAACATTAATTTTTATATATAAGATATCGTAATTACTTTTAGAACCCTGTGCTGATTACCCGTGTTGCCCGGGAATCTACTTATCCCGATCTTGTTGACATAAATGAGCTGATATACGAAAATGGATATTGAGAGTTATCCGTAAAATACTACCCGCCGTGCGCGGCTACGCTTGCCCGGAACCATCCCGATCTTCTTTACATCGATGAGCTGAAAGACAAAAAGTGTTATTGTGTGTTATCCGTAAAAGATAGACATACGCTGTCGCGAACTTTTTATATACTTTTTTTAGATATGCAATTCTGTGTATATTAGTTTTTTGTATTTGTTACGGTTTAGGTAGCGTTAGCAATTTAAGTATTTTCAGTTTGTTCACTACAAAGAGTGATTTTTAAGGGTGTATGAGTTGAGTATCACAACTCCCTCATAGCCCATGTTAATCTCGGGAAAATCCTGATCATTTTGCAAAAAGCCCTATCGCAATCGAATGAACGATATAAAATACAAACAAACATTTTTATGTATTAGATGTAGAAGAGCCAGCATAGATTACGGTAAGATGAAATATGGACATATTTACTAATACATTTGGTTTTTTAATTTACTTTATATATATATATATATATATATATTATACATATATTATATATATCATCATCATCATCCGGTATCATGGCACCTGTCGCCGTCTTCCGGAAACCAAATGCCATTCCTCTCTATCCATCCATTGATCTTCCTCAATTCCTCTGATATTCATCATCATCACCATCATAGTACATTCACGAATTTAGGCCATTTGTTGACCTGTTTCGGCCTCAAGAGAAACACCATCCAGAAGTCTTTTGAGTGGACGTCCTGGTCTTCTTCTTCCTGCAGGTTGATATCTTAACATTTGTTTGGGTATCCTGTGATCTTCCATTCGATGAACATGTTGTATCCATCTTGACTTATAATCAGAAACTTTGTTTTCTAAAGATTCCATGTGTAATTCTTCTAAGATGTCTTCATTTTTTTTGTGATCTAGTAGTGTGTATCCTGCAGTCCTCCGAAGATATCTCATTTCAGCAGATCTAAGTCTCTGTATATCCTTCTGTTTCAACGTCCATACTTCGCTACCATACAAAAGAGTTGGAAGAGCCAGTGTTATATACACTTTCAGTCTTGAATGCTTTTGGACTAACTGTGGCTTGAAGATAGAATTTATCAACCCTAAAATTCTTAAAAATTTAGATATTTTTGCATTTACATCCTTTTCTTCTTCATGTGAGATATTGCATCCTAGATATGTAAAATTATTCACCTGCTCCAAAATTTTATTGCCCAGTACAATTTTACTTCTGACAGGATCTACGCCTTGAAATGCCATAATTTTTGTCTTTTCTGTATATATCTTTAATCCATATTCTTCTGTAATTTTGTTAAGTTCATACAGACCTTTCTGTAGATTATCTTCGGAATTTGTTATTATTCCTCTGATATTCATATATATATATATATATATATATATATATATATATATAATTTTAAAGCCCCAGGTTTGTCATTTCGACATTTCTGGTGTTCTCTCCTTTCATGGCGTCATTGTAACCCCTTCTGAGGTTGGGGAACCTAGAAGGCGGGGTTACTCTGGCCCGATGATACGAGAGTTGATGATGGTGGTAATGATGCGCCAGGAGAGGCCTTAAACTAATTAAGTGAATATGATATTGATGATAATGATGGCCAGATGGTGTTCGGGGACCGTTTGGGCCTTAAGGTTTCCTGTCAATCATCTTACAGGTCAGGAGAAACCTGAAAACACCGCAGCCAGGAAACATTTCCGGACCGGGGATCGAACCCGGGCCGCTGCGTGAAAAGGCAGCACGCTACATCGAGACCACAGCAGTAAACTTTATATATATATATATATATATATATATATATATATATATATATATATATATACTAGAATTCCCGGCCACGCGTTGCTGTGGCAAAGGTATACGTCAAACATTTAAATTAAGTTTCTGTCTTTCAACCAGATTACTTAAAACTAATACTTACACACGAAACTAATAATATTGAAAATAAAATAAACACTGAACACATTTAAATGATGAAATAATCAATATTTGTAATTCAATTGAAATTCGCAGTTTCAACAAAAAACACAGCCATCTGGATCTCTCTTTGTTAAATAATAAACCAAATACCTTACCAAATTACCTTACACCGCCATCTGTTAGAATCGTATGGAACTCACAGATAATTACACCTCCATCTGTTAGAATCGTATGGAACTCACAGATAATTATAACTCCTTGTTAAATAATAAACAAACAATTTGCAATAAAAATAATGCGACTATAAATTTAGTTATAAACTACCCTAAGTCTCAAGTTGGATCAAACTTCACACAATGTTGAAGATTTTATTAAAATCGGTTCAGTAGTTTAGGATTCCATCGCGGACAAACAACGTGACACGATATATATATATTTTTTTGGCAGCGCATTCATATCTTTTTTTTTTTTGGTTTAATCGACCTCAATAATCGATTGTCTTCATTATCTCGAAGTTTCTTCTAAAGCACATTCTTTTTTATCTTCATTGTTTTACCGATGAAGACGACATCTGCAAACGCTTCCGGGTACTACTACAATAAACATTCTTTTGTCTTATTATTAGAAAAAAATTAAGCGTGATTGTTATAAAAAACAACAGTAGAGCTACGTAACGGACACGGAATTGAATTCGGAGGAGGGGGAATGGAATCTGTAGCAGCTGCTATCAATACAGTCTCTCATTCTTTATTTCATTTCTTTGAATCAGAGCTCGGTCTAGTTTCAAATTGGCAGGCAAAGTAGTTTTAAGCCTTTCCTTCTAATTGAATTGGCTTCCTAAAACCCAAGTACACATCTCTTGTTTCCTAAATTGAACGGAAATATCTTCTTGTTTCAAGGCCTTCTGTATAATTCTGTTCAAATCTCTGAGTAAATTAAGAATATTGTTGTTATGGCAGCTTTATAAAAAACTTTATGAAATAATTGACAGAATTAAAATGTATATTCAAGTACCGCTCATTTCAAACAGATTATACTAAATAAAGACTAAATAATAGACAATTATATTCCATAACATTTACTTATAGTATACTAGGTAATTGGAAGTAAATATCATCTTCAACAACAAGGAATAGGCCCAATGGCCTGTTGCGATCTCGTTATAGGTCGAATTGGTCCTGGCGGCTACAGCAGGCTGTGACACCAATCAGTTATAAAATGGCGGCAAGTACGTATTTATTGTTTTATATTGTTTCAAATAAAGTTCAGTTCATTTAAAATGCTGTCATTTGTTTCGTATAATGCATATTAACACTACCTTTTGGACATATTTTTGTATGTACATTGTACGTAGCGAGAGAGCAATATAAAATAATAAATACGTACTTACCACCATTTTATTATTGATTGGTGTCACAGCCTCTTGTAGCCGCGAGGAGGTTTACGGCCAAGTGCGCAATGGCAACCAAAACTTTTCAAGCTCTATATATCGATTTCTGCAAACTGGATTATAATTTATTTTAATAACAAGTAAATCAAATTATTTCGAATAAATAAATAAATTGTAAAAGGCAACTCAGCAAAAATGTATTCAGTCATTCACAATTTTATGAAAAATATTGATTTTGTTTATACATTCCATGAACGTAGTGATCTTGCAGCCTTTGACTATAATTTTTATTTTTGGTTGCAGAAAACCCTCAATAATGAGTAAAATTTTCAAAAGTAATGAATGAAATAATAATAATAACAACAATAATAATAAAAATAATAATTATTTTTTTATATACAGATTTTTAATGTTTACACATCTTTCTGTGTCTAAAGTTTTATTTTTCTTCTCCACTCGTCTGCATCCACTTTATGCCCTCCAGTCCTCTTGTTCTCATTCCAGTTCTTATTTCTTGCATCCACGAATTTCGAGGTCTTCCTTTACTTCTTCTCCAGGTGGACACCATTCCAATGTTTTTCTGGGTAACCTTTCTTCTTACATTCGTCGTACTTGACCATACCAATTTAATTGCTTATATATTATATGTCCACCGCTGTGGTCTCGAAGTAACGTGCTCCTACCTTGTCACGCAGCGGGTCCGGGCTCGATTCCCGGTCGGGAGAGGCTCCTGGGTGAGGTTTTTCTCTCGGTTTTCCTCATCTGTAAGATAAATGTCAGGAAAACTTTAAGGCCGAAACGGTCTGTAAAAATCATCCGATCATCGTCATCCTTACCATTATCATCCTTCACCGGTGTGGAAAGCAACGGGAAGCTACCACACCTACAATTCCCTAGTAAAGCTGCAAAGCATAACATGAGAATTCTATGATTGCAGTGAAAGACCTGCCCTCGGGCAGAATTACTATGGATGGATGGATATAATCTACTGTTGAATATTTAATGTTCATTTTTCTCGTATGTCACTATTTCTTATTTTTTCTAATTTTGAACATCTTGCTGCTCTCCTCAAGAAATCCATTTCCATCGACATAAGTTTTTGTTGAATTTCCAAACTTCAGCTCCATATGTAACAGTACTTCTCACTTTTAATTATATATTTGTAACTTATTATTCCTGGTTATAGGTCTGTTCCATAAGACTCCATTCATCATTGCTGTTATTGCTAATTCTGTTCTTAATATCACTTTCTTGTTAACCTCTTTATCCACCTTTACTCCCAGATGCGCAAATTCATCACTTCCTCTAATATACCCCTTCTGATCTTCTAATATTAAATCTTCGGTTTCTGCTCCACATCCGCATTATTATTATTATCATCATTAATTATTATTATTATTAATTATTATTATTTATTATTATTATTATTATTATTATTATTATTATTATTATTATTATTATTATTATTATTATTATTATTATTATTATTATTATTTACTTCACGGGCTAGGCAAATTGCCTGTTCCGCCTCACAATTCTTCTGTCCATCTTTTCACTGCCTTCCTACATTCCTTGAACCTCTTGGCTTGTAGTTGAATGCTGCTCTTGGTAATCTTGATAGGCCTACATTCATTCTTTCCACGTGTGTAAACCATTTCTCTCTATATTCTCTGATTTTCTCATCCAATGGATATATATTTAACTCTGTTCTTATTATTATTATTATTATTATTATTATTATTACTTACTCATTGGCACTATCGAACCCGTAGGTTCATGGCCGCGCGGACATAAGCTCTCCATACTTCCCTATCCTGAGCTAATGTTTTCCAATCATTCCTGTATAATCTACTTCCCTCAAATCATAGTTAATGTTGTTCTCCCACCTCATTCTTGGTCTACTAACTGGGCGTTTTCCTTCTGGCTTTCCTACAAGAAGCTTCCATGCACGTCTTTCATTCCCCATACGTGCAACATGTCCTGCCCATCGCAGTCTACGAGACTTAACTGTTCTTATTATATCTGGCTTCCTATAAAGACCATGTAGTTCATTGTTATGTAGTCTTCTCCATTCACCTGTCTGTTCATCTCTCTTTGGTCCAAACATTTTCCTAAGTACCTTCATTCTCAAATACTTGTAATCTCCTTTCCTCCCTTAAAGTAAGAGTCCATGTTTCGCACCCATATAATATAACTGGTAGAATAATAGTTTTATATATTTTCAGTTTAACGTTTTTTGAAAGGAGTTGGGACATCAAGAGTCTCTGCAATGCATAATAGCACGCATTTCCAGAATTGAGCCTATGTTTAATTTCTTTGTGCATCTCATTCCTATTTGTGATTATTGTTCCTAGGTATTTGAATTCAGCCACTTCCTCAAAATTTCCCTCATTATTATTATTATTATTATTATTATTATTATTATTATTATTATTATTATTATTATTATTATTATTATTATTATTATTATTATTATATTTCATAGTTATTATTGAAACAAAAACCAACGAAGTAAATAGTGAGATCGATTGTATTTAATATCGATAGCAAATATATGCATTTATAATGTGTGTTGAGAATAAGATACTTGAATATTATCCACATTTGGCTCATTACACAAAACGAGGGGTATTGGATAGAATAAAGTGTAATGAGATACGAAACACGTTTTGTAACACAAACATAGACACGAGCTGCCTCTGAATATGTATAAAAACACCGACATTCAAAATGTTGACAGAGTTACATACGCTGGGTAAAATGAATATATTTCATATCGCGGGATGACTTATCATTTGTCAGATTTCAGTATTATAAAATTTATATATTTAATACGAACATCATGTAAAAACAGTGCAACTTGATTCCGTTTGTAACTCTTTTTACCTCTGTAATTTAATTAAAAGTACCCCAGGTGGCAATAGTGTGGGAAACAATTGAATATTTTAATTTAACTACACAATGTCCCTATAGAGAAACTATGGATTGCTTTAAGACGTATGGGAATTAAGACCATAATAATTAAAGCTATACAAAATTTATATGACAATTGCATGTCTAAAATTAAAATTGGCAGTAAATTGTCACATGGTTTCACGATAAATAACGGTCTTCGTCAAGGTTGTTGTCTATCACCGACTCTGCTTAAAATATATGTACATGGAATATTATAGAATTGGAGGAGAAAATGTTCAAGCCTGGGAATTCCTATTTCAAACAACAAAACTTTATACAACTTAGATTTTGCAGATGATCAATTGTTAATTGCACAAGATTATGAAGATTTAGAATATATCATTAGAAAAGTAATAGAAAAATATGAAAAATGGGGATTAAATTTGAACATGAAAAAAAAAATATTTATCAATTGGCGAACCAGAACAAAATTTAATTTTGGAGACTGGAGAATTAACTAAATCTTGTAGTGAGATCACACATTTAGGAATTAAAATAAACAAAAATGGGAGTTATGAAGAGAAAACAAAATAGAAATAATAAAGGAAAATTTTCAATTGCTTGCCTCAATGGAATATTGTGGGATAAAAATATAAGTAATAAAAATAAAATGAATATATATCATACAATTGTTAAAAGCATGATTACTTATGGAGCAGAACTTTGGCCATTAACAACAAAAACAAATAAGTACCTTTTGGCAACGGAAAAGGATTTTATACGAAGGGCCACAAGAATTTCAAGAAGAGAAAAAATTAGGAACTGAGTTATAAGGGAGAAAATGAAGATTGAAGACACTATTTTAGATTATATTAAAACTCAGCAATTAAGATGGTACGGATATGTCCAGCGAATGGAAGAGGATCGGCTACCAAAATCTGTTTTGGAATGGAAACCTGAGGGAAGACGAGGCAGAGGAAGACCTAAAACCTCCTGGAGTCAGGGAATATAATTATACATGAAGGAGAAACATCTAAACCAGGAGATTGGATGGACCGACAAAATTGGCTATTAGGAATTGGACAGTCCCGCGCCGTAGCCGAGCGGTTAAGGTAGGAAGCCTTGGCGCAGAGCTATGGGACTTGCGCTGGTTCGAGTGCCCATGGGGGAAGAAATTTTCTCATGGTATTTCGGCCAGTATGGGACCGGTGCCCACCCAGCATCGTGAGGCAATTGGGTAGCTACAATAAGTAGCGGCTCCAGGTTGAGGAACCAGCTATAACGGCTGGGGAACTCGACATGCTAACCACATGTCACCCCAACACTGGCTGTTGATCATCTACCTCTGTGATTGACACATGTGGATGTGAAGGGCCAGCAGCCGGCTGGTAAAAGGGCAACCGCTGAAAAGTGGAAAGACCCTCAATCGGATCGGAATTGGACGATGCCAAAGACATTCATCAACCGATGATCTATCTATCTAATTTAACTTCACAACTACTTACACAATATTCCTAAATCTTCTTTATTCCTTTCACAATATTGAGTACAGTAGAAGCTACTTATTCGCGGGGAATATGTTCTGTAAATATACCGCGAATACAGAAACCGGGAATATGGATTGGTAATTTGTATGGGTGTATACTCTAGGCCATACGTTTCAAGGTTCCGAAATAAAATAAAAAAATATCAAAATAAAATAATTTAATGCGAGATTTTGAACAATTTCTATTAATTATTACCGTCTAATTTAGACTTTTATAAGGTCTTCACATTCACATTGATATTTTGCTGTGAATTCAACGATATATGGTAAAATAAAATGTTTCTTACCTCTCCTCATACAAATCTTCTAAGTAGATCGCGATTTCGAGACCATAACGGTCTCATCTTCAGTTCTATTTTGGCGACTGATGTTATGTCGATCGGAAGAAACTCTTCTTCTTCCCTCTGTTGGTGGACCGATGAACCTCTGGATCAGGTCAGAATTAGCGGGAATTTCGTACTTCATAAGTTTTCCGTTGTATTTTCAAGAAAAACAAAGTAACACAAACATTATTGTTTTCAGAAAAACAAAGGAAAACTTATGGACTTTGAAATTCCCGCAAATTCTGACCTGATCCAGAGGTTCATCGGTCCACCAACAGAGGGATTGGTACTGTTGCAATTGTGTCAAGTATACGGGTTCGTAAATCATGAAGATCTTGTACCGGAGTCGCACACACACGGTCTTTTACATACCCCCAGAAGAATAAGTCTAGTGGAGTGGCAGATCACGCTTAATTGCTGCTTTCCAGATATTCATATCTTCCCATTGTCCTTCTTCCATACCCCTCTTCATCATGTATCATATATTCCCTCATACCATGTTCTTCTACTTCTCCTCCTCTTCCTTCTGCCAATCCAATCTAACACCCGTTTAGGCCACAGTTCATCCGACATCCGTTGTACATGTCCATACCACTGTAAAGCTCTCTTTGTTATCCCATCGATAACAGTTTCCTGTGCATCCATTTCTTGTCTAATATATATATTTCTAATATGTTGTAGCCTGGATATTCTCATACTTCTCCGTAATCCATCCATTTCTGTCGCCAAGATTATTTTCTGCATCCTTTCATTTATTGTCCCGCTTTTTGATCCATGTGTAAGTATACTTTCTATTACTGTTTGTATAATCTCCTTTTTTTTTGTTTTTCTGGTCAAATTTCTATTCCTAAAAGACCATTCAGGGATCTAATCGCCTTCCTTGCACAATTTACTCTGTTAATAATATATTTTTCACAAGTACCAGATTTATCTATTACAGAACCAAGATATATTAAATTCTTCAACACATTGAATGGTCATATTATTTATTTGTAGGTCTTCTGCATTTCCTCCGATTACCATATATTCTGTTTTGATATAATTTATCTCCTGTGCCCCTACCTCAAATGCATCTACCAACTTTCTAATAATATATTCTATATCTTCTTTATCTTATCGTAATATAATCCTGTCATCAGCGAATAATAAATTGTGCCGTAAACGGTCATTAATAATAGTGTATTACGATGCAAGATTGGGAAGTGGTTTTTACAGAATCGAGGAAAAATATTTAAAAACCGAGCGAAAGCTCGGTTTTTAATTTGCGAGATTCTGTAAAACACTTCACAAACGTGCGTTGTACATTATTTTTGCGCGATGGTGTTTTCAAAATAAAAAATAATAGTAAAGTTATGTCACCTTGTAGGAAATATTTAGTTCATTATAAACAATTGACTAACGTTAACAGTGTGGGCAATGTTTATTAGTTGAAACAACAGGAGGCCTTGAGAACAATTATTGATAACATGGCCGAAAGTACGTATTTATTGTTTTACATTGTTTCAAATAAAGTTCAGTTCATTTAAAATGCAGTGATTTGTTTTGTATAATGTATATTAACACTACCTTTTAGATATTTTCTGTATATACATTGTACCTAGTATACATAGAGGACAGCGGTTTTACTTCCCGCACGTGGGTATAAATGCAATATTACAGTATAGTTATTTAGGTTGGCAACCCCGAAATGCAGGAAGTTGAACTTTCAATAATGGTCGCCATTGCTGGTAAGTACGAGAAAACGCACTATCGCACAAAAAAGTATATATAGTGTAAAACTATTCAACAAGAACTATATGTAATAAAATTGAATGCCGGAAACCATTACCATATTGAATGAAGTTGTGACAACGAACAGAATGCGAGAATCTAAATTTCACGAGATGTCTTGGGGTGTGTGTTCTGCAGGCGTGTCTGTATTCAGGGGCAGCGAGTGTATCCACGCCACACAAAACAAAAGAAGCAACGGACAGAGTGAAATCCACTCGGACGGGCTCCGTCCCCTGCGGGACCCAGGACCGCTCTTTCAATTATTTATATCCATCTCCACCCCCTCCCTGGCTGCCAAACCTTTAAAAGCCACCCTTAAAGTTAACCCTCGCAAACCTTTGCTGTAATAAGTAGAAATAAGTGTGTTCTACTTTCAAATTTTATGCTAATGACCTGCTCTTTTCTCTCGCATATTATAATTAACTAGCTTTCTTCTTCTTCTCCTTTTAGCGTACACAAATAACATACGAAGACCACAATGCAAAAAAAGAAATATCACAAAATTATGAAAGTGGAGATACTGTATTACCTAGTATAGTTAAGCTGAAACAACTCATAGAAAAGAGAAGAGAACATAACTTAGAAACTCACATAGGGTTTATAGATTTGCATAAGGCCTTCGATCGAGTAAACAGACAAAAATTATGGGAAATATTACGAATGAAAGGATACCCGCTGTGCCTTGTTGAAACAATAAAGAAATTATATGAAGACACAAATATAATTACAGATACCGGATTCAAAAGAACAGATGCAATCAAAAGAAATACTGGATTACGACAAGGATGTAGTTTATCACCCACTTCGTTTAATATATATATATATATATATATAGACGATATTTTAAATAAATGGAAAGTTTTAGTGAATCCAGGAATAAGAATGGATAATAAAGTGTGCATAAATAATCTTCTATTTGCTGACGATGTAATCATAATACAGAAAAATGAAGACTTACAGAAATCAATGCATGCATTAAATTAAATGTATAAATTATATGATCTAAAGATTTCTGTAAGGAAAACGAAGACCATGGCTTTTAGAGGAAGAGATCCAGTGAGATCCAAAATTATTTTAGAAAATCAAAGTATAGAACAGGTGTCTAGTTTCAAATATTTGGGCTGTGATGTTGGCTACAATGTGGAAAGAGATATTGACTCCAAAATAAATAAATTTCAGATGGTGTGTGGAACAATACAGAGAACATTCAAAAATAAAATTAGAAAAGAAAGCAAGATAAAAATGTATAATGTTATGGCGGTTCCCACAATATTGTATGGATGTGAAACTTGGGCTCCAGTGAAAAAACAGAAGGATAGAATACAGGCATCGGAGATGAGGTTCCTAAGACAAGTTAAAGGATGTACAAGACTTGATAGAATAAGAAATGAGGATATAAGAGAAGAATTGAAAGTACAGCCTTTATTGGATAAGGTCACGAATTACAGACAGAAATGGATTGATCATATGGATGGAATGAGTAAGGAGAGATATCCATTGTTAGCAAGAAATTATCAAGCACGAGGAAGACGTGATGTTGGAAGACCTAGATGCATTATGAAGTCTGAACGGGAAATTGCCTCCCTGGAGTGATGATGATGATTATGATGATGATTAAGCTCTTGCGATTGTTCTCATGGAAATATTTAAAGTATTTTTACAGCATTTAATCAATCCTATCTAATTGGCACCGAAAATGACCATGATCAAAAGAAAATGTATATATAATATATAAAAATGAATGTTTGTTTGTACTTTATGCGCGGCCATACCGTTGATCCGATTGCGATGCGGCTTTTTGCAAAATGTTCAGGAGATTCCCGGGATGAACATAGTCTATAAGAGAGTTGCGAGTTGCATTACCCAACTCCTGCACCCCTTAAAATTGTCCTTTGTAGTGAGAAAACGTGAAAAAAGTAGCTCTTTGGACGCTTAAATGACTTACGCTGCCTAAACCATAACAAATACACAAAATTAATGTACACAGAATTGAATATCTCAAAAATCTCTACTAAAAAGTCCGGGACAGCATATGCTTATCTCTTACGGGTAACTCACAATAACCATTTTTGTCTTTCATTGATGCCAAGAAGATCGAAAACAAGTACGTAGATTCCTGTGCAAGCATAGCAGCACATGGCGAGTATTCTTTTACGGATAACTCACAATAACGAATTTTGTCTTTTGGCTCATTTATGTCAAGAAGTTTGAGATAAGTAGATTCCCGGACAACACCGGGTAATAAGCACGAGGAATCTGAAATAATTAAGATATACATTTATAATTATTTTTTCACTTTACTTATATAATTATTTTTTCACTTTACTTATTCAACTAATCATAAGAAGTACATTAATTTTTGTCTTTCAGCTCATTTATGCCAAGAAGATCGGGATGAGTAGATTCCCGGACAACGGCGGATAAACAGCACGGAATATCTTAAAAATAATTACGATATATTTTTTTTTTCCATTTATTTATTTAACTAAACATAAAACACATTAATTTTCATTTATTTAGGCGTAGCAGCGCACGCCGGGTATTAGCTAGTATATATATATATATATATATATATATATATATATAATAATAATAATAATAATAATAATAATAATAATGATGATTTATTTTAACTGGCAGAGTTAAGGTCATAAGGCCTTCTCTTCCACTCAACCAGCGAATAGTAAAATTATACAAAAATTACGTACATATTACAATTTTAAGATATTAAAATACAGACTAAACAAAATACAATGATGATGTGATCTAATACTAGCTAATGCTAACAAAAACATAGAATATAATAAAATTAAAATTATATAAAATAAAGTAAGTAGCTTCCTACATGATTATTAATAGAATGCTCTATATAGTTGTTATGCAGTTAATGTTTTCATTGTGTCAAACTTAAGATATCAATTAATTTGGATTTAAATGATGATAGCGATTGACAGTCCCTGACATGACTGGGAAGTGAGTTCCATGCTCTAGCCATAGATATTGTGTAAGATTCAGAGTACAGACAGGTCCTGTGTTGTGGTATCAAAAGTAAAGAAGAGTCTTGTGATCTTGTTCCTAAATTGTGATGAGCCGATAAATGTTGAAAACGTGTTGTTAAATAAGTTGGTAAATATGTGTGCAGAATTTGGAATAGTAAGGTATGTGAATGTAAAGTTCTTCTGCCATTTAGGCGTAGAATAGAAAATAAAACGCCTCTGCCGGGACTTGAAACCAAGGCCACAAACCCTATATGAATAAAGTGAGAGTTCTCTGCTTGGAATCCCGCGTTAGGCGTTTATTATTCTTTTCATGTAATATTTGGCCTTCAACGTCAAAAGTTTAATTATAATATCAGTTGGTGAACCAGAATAAAATTTAATTCTGGAGACTGGAGAAACAATTACATCTTGTAGTAAGATCACATATTTAGGAATTAAAATAAACAAAAATAGAAGTTATGGAGAGGAAATAAGAAATAGAAATAATAAAGGAAAATTTGCAATTGCTTGCCTCAATGGAATATTATGGGATAAAAATATAAATAATAAAATATATATATATATATGTTATAACAAAATTTTTGGGGGCACGCCGTAGCGTAGTGGTAAAGGCACTGCGCTACAAGTCGGAAGTTCAAGGGTTCAAGTCGCGGTGGGGGTCAGGATTTTTAAACTGACCAAAACCTTCTGGCGGCACCATGGCCCTGGGGCGACTCAGCCTCTAACGGAAATGAGTATCAGACGCTTGTTCTGGGAGTAAAGGCGATCGTCACGCAGGGCTGACAACCCGGCTGACATCAAGTGCCGATTATCTAGAAAAAGTGGGAGCCTTAACCTCTTACTACCCCAAGGGCCTCCCGAAGCCTGTCGTGGAATTACTTTACTTACTATATTTTTGACATTTGGCAATGAAGGCAAATATGATAACAAAAGAAAAATGAATGCTTGAGTCGGGATTTGAACCCGAGTCTCTAAACTCTGTACGTTTAGCGCTCAAGTATCCTAACACAAACATACATTTTTTTTATATATGTAGTATTGTAAATTTACACAAGAGGTAGCGGGAAGTCGTTCCAACTGACATCTAGAAGCCACCATAACAGGTAATCAAATTTTTAAAGAGAATATTTACTTTATAGCAGTAACGCTTGTATATTTAGATGTTATAACTATATTTTCGACATTTGGCAATGAAGGCAAATATGATATGAAAAGAAAAATGAATGCTTGAGTCGGGATTTGAACCCGAGTCTCTAAACTCTGTACGTTTAGCGCTCAAGTATCCTAACACAAACATACATTTTTTTTATATATGTAATATTGTAAATTTACACAAGAGGTAGCGGGAAGTCGTTCCAACTGACATCTAGAAGCCACCATAACAGGTAATCAAATTTTTAAAGAGAATATTTACTTTATAGCAGTAATGCTTGTATATTTAGATGTTATAACTATATTTTCGACATTTGGCAATGAAGGCAAATATGATATGAAAAGAAAAATGAATGCTTGAGTCGGGATTTGAACCCGAGTCTCCAAACTCTCTACGTTTAGCGCTCTAACCAACTATACTATTCAAATATTCTAAAAGAGACACACATATTCTCATTAATTAAATATTTATGTTTTGAATATAGGCTGTTAATTAGAAAATGTCACTCCCAGCCACATTTCACGTATATAATATTTAAATTAATTTTACAATTGCAAAGAAACGGAAGAAGAAACGCTGGGTGAAGGAAGTTGCGTGTGAAATTAGCCGGATGTTTTAAGGAATGTCTGAGCCTTAGCGACGTGTCCATCTGTCCGGTCGCATCCCCTGCCTGTTCGTTAGTGGGTTCGTGTCAACCGGGATAAAGCTTGTGCCATTGTACATTCATTGTTAAGCCACAAGAGTCTGGATTTGTGCTATGTTAGAGACAAATAAAAGCCGTAACCAAGATTCTGTTCTACAATTAAATTTACCTGCTGTGTCACAAGTAGACGTAAAGTCAATACTGATAACACTCAGACACAAAAAATAAACTTTTTTTTTTTGTCTCAGAAAGAAAAATATGTGATTCTGGTAGCATTTTATCTCCTGAATTCAAATATGATATCGGTTTTTCGCCATCACGCAAGGTTTCCGAGAGACAGGAATTTATAATTTCAAACACTTTAATATTTTCTCAATTCGTAACTACATTCGGACTCACCTAGAAAGTAAGAAATTACGATTTTCAGCTATATTTCGCCTGTGGAGCATCCCTCTTGATGGTCCAACAATAATCGGCCAGCATATTAGGATTCCATTTGCCTTGATATGTCTTTTCCATAGCTGAAATGTCCTGATGAAAGTGTCCCCCGTGCTCATCGCTCACTGCGCCAAGATTTTCCGGAAAGAAATCTAGGTTAATTATTTAAATCCATTGATTTAAATGGAAATAAAAAAAACTGTGGGCGATGGAGATATTCCGAATACATATTTGAAAACACGATAAAAAAACGGCAGTAAATACAAGTATTGGTACTCATGAGACAAAAATCATGTTGACCAGTGTAATGTACAACTCACGTTTGTGAAGATTTTTTCAGAATCTCGGAAATTTTTCCTCGCTCCTGTAAAAACCACTCCTCAACTTCGCATCGTAATATACTATTGTTACTTACTTAATTACTTACTTACTCACTGCCACTATTGAACCCGTAGGTTCATGGCCGCACGGACATAAACTCTCCATTTATTCCTATCCTGAGATAATGCTTTCCAATCATTCCCTGTATAATCTACTTCCCTCAAATCATAGTTAATGTTATTCTCCCACCTCATTCTTGGTTTACCAACTGGGCGTTCTCCCTCTGGTTTTCCTACAAGAAGCTTCCATGCAAGTCTTTCATTCCCCATACGTGCAACATGTCCTGACCATCGCAGTCTATGAGACTTAACTGTTCTTATTATATCTGGCTTTATATAAAGACCATGTAGTTCATTGTTATGTGGTCTTCTCTATTCACCTGTCTGTTCATCTCTCTTTGGTCCAAATATTTATTGTAACGAGCGATACATTTGTGTATTTTGAATTCTGCTGTTAAAAAGTATTTAGTACATTTGAAACAAAGTACTCGCTTCATCACTTACAGCGTTCATTGCACACATTAAAAATTCTATTCGTCCACATGACTTTTTTCTCAATTCCATTCATCCATCCATTAGTATTCTACGTGTGTGTCCATTAATGTACTTTTGTTTTCAAGTGTTATATCAGATCCATGAAACTAAATCAGGTTAAAGCCAACTCGTGTCAAAATATATAATTTTATACAACCATTATTTTTTAGCATTTTTTGTATTGTGCCGATGAGAAAAATCGAATAAAAAATAGGTATAACCCTAGGATTAAGGTCGACAGCAACTTCAAAAACTAGAATTATGGCTTTTCAGGGCAAACTGCCTGTCAGAGCAAAAATAGTGATCAATAATGAAATAATAGAACAGATAGCACACTTTAACTATCTTGCTTCAGATATAACATACAGCTACGATTGGGATATACACAATAAATTAAACCGATATCAAATGATGTGTGGCACCATAAGAAGAAACCTCCGAAAACTCGAAGAGAAACTCAGCTCAGGTTTTGTAAAATTATGGCTGTTCCTATTCTTTTATATGGATCTGAATCGTAGGTACTTACAAAAAAATATATCTCTCACATTCAAGCCACTGAAATGAACTTTTTAAGATCCGTAAAAGGATGTACACGCATGGATAGATTACACAATGAATCAATAAGAAATGAACTGGAGATATTTTCAATAGTTGATAAACTAGAAGAGCACAAATACCAATGGAAAGAACATTTAGACAGAATGGACAATACAAGATTACCCAAAACGATCAACACCTACAAACCACATGGGAAAAGATCTTTGGGACGGCCAAGGAAAAGATGGACTTGAGACCGGAACAGGTCGCATTGCCTTAATCCTGGAAAGGAAGAAGAAGAAGAAGAAGATTAAGGTCGACAGGTCTTCTCTTTTCCTTCTACAGAACTAATATTCCACTGAGCAACAAAAACGAAACGTTTTGTTTGTCTCAGAAAGAAAAATATGTGATTCTGATAGTATTTTTTATCCTGAATTCAAATATGATATCGGTTTTCTCCATCACGCAAGGTTTTCGAGAGACAGGAATTTATAATTTCAAACACTTTAATATTTTCTACATTCGTAACTACACAATATTCGAACATTCGAACTCACCTAAAAAGTAAGAAATGACGATTTTTCAGCTATATTTCGCCTGTGGAGCATCCCTCTTGATGGTCCAACAATAATCGGCCAGCATATTAGGATTCCATTTGCCTTGATATCTCTTTTCCATAGCTGAAATCTCCTGAGTTAGCTCATTTTGTTTTATTTTACAATGAACAAATGGACGAAAAAAGTTTATTAAAAAATAATTATTTAAATCCATTAATTGAAATTGAAATAAAAAAAACTGTGGGTGATGGAGAAATTCCGAATACATATTTGAAAACACGATAAAAAACTGCATTAAGTACTCTTGAGACAAAAATCATGTTGTCCAGTATCATCAACAGAAAATAACTAACTAACAAACTGGCACTATCGAACTCGTAGGTTCATGGCCGCGCGGACATAAGCTCTCCATACATCCCTATCCTGAGCCAATGTTTTCCAATCATCCCTTGTATAATCTACTTCCCTCAAATCATAGTTAATGATATTCTCCCACCTCATTCTTGGTCTACCAACTGGTCATTTTCCCTCTGGTTTTCCTACAAGAAGCTTCCATGCACGTCTTTCATTCCCCATTCGTGCCACATGTTCTGCTCATCGCAGTCTACAAGACTTTCCTGTTTTCATTATATCTGGCTTCCTATAAAGACCATGCAATTCATTATTATGCAATCTTCTCCATTCACCTGCAATCTCAAGTATACCGAAATAATCTCTCCATATTTTCGTCCTCTTAATCTCTTATTTATAGGTTTGTAACGTATGCATGAATTCAAATACAATAATCACAAATAGGAATGAGATGCACAAAGAAATTAAACATAGGCTCAATTCTGGAAATGCGTGCTATTATGCATTACAGGGTCTCTTGATGTCCCAACTCCTTTCAAAAAAACGTTAAACTGAAAATATATAAAACTATTATTCTACCAGTTATATTATATGGGTACGAAACATGGACTCTTACTTTAAGGGAGGAAAGGAGATTACAAATATTTGAGAATAAAGTACTTAGGAAAATTTTTGGATGAAAGAGAGATGAACAGACAGGAGAATGGAGAAGAGTACTTAACAATGTATTACGTGGTCTTTATAGGAAGTCAGATATAATAAGAAATATTAAGTCTCGTAGACTGTGATGGGCAGGGCATGTTACACGTACGGGGAATGAAAGACTTGCATGGAAGCTTATTGTAGAAAGCCAGAGGGGAAATTGCGCAGTTGGTAGACCAAGAATGAGGTGGGAGAATTACATTAACTGTGATTTTAGGGAAGTATATTATACAGGGGATGATTGGAAAGCATTAGCTCTGGATAGGGATGTATGTAGAACTTATGTTCGCGCGGCCATGAACCTACGGGTTCGATAGTGCCAGTGAGTAAGTAAGTAAGTAATGTAGGCACAGTTGGCGATTTTCCATTCTTGAAGATGTCCATAAAGATTCTGGTATCGTGTTGTTCCATAGTAAAGTTTGGACATTTCCCAGACGAAATCAGATAAATTGTAGATGTTACAGTGATCACCATATCTGTAGAGGAATCAATCGCTCTACTTTCGCAGAACTGCGAGAGAGTTTATAATCGATATGAATTGGGTTTCCTGCTTTTAATGTGAGGTAAACAAATTTCTTGTTTAATTGCTTATGAGGTTAAGAAACAAAATATTGATTTAGCGCTCGGTAAATTCGAGTTTAATACGCACTTAAAATCCCTCCGCGCTTTGTTTTATAGTCCATTAAACTTTATTAATGCGTTGCGCTGCCACTACAATCTTAATTATATCAACAAGAGAAACTCGCAAACCGTAAATACTAATATAACTATCATATTTGTTTTTTCTTAATTCAATTTCCATTAAATAATTTATCTGCTTAATATTTCATACTTTGAAACTATTGATTTTTTTAATACTAAAGTCCGTTCGCTCTTAAAGTGATCCTCATCAAAACAAAACCATGTGACCTGCTCGCTTTTCATTGATTATGAACACCGATGTATAATGTAGAAGCAGCAAGTACGCGAAAAACTAGTTCCCTCCATTAAATTTAAAATATGTCCTCTGAATATACTTGTTATTCTTCGTGAACGAATAAAGGCCAACACGCACACACTATTGAATAACACTGACTATTTAACTTATGTCGCAAATGGTAGTCAATGACCAATCACGTTTCAATGAATTCTGTTTTACAACAATGACAGTCGTGTATCACCTCGCTCTTTATCGATTTCTCTTTATCAGTTCCTACTTTTGTGATAAAGAAAGCTCCTCCTTTTTTAATATTCTGAACAGGTTAGACCATTATTTTTCTCAAAATAAATACAATGAATATACCAAATAATGAATAGATTCAGTGATTTTACTGAGTTGTTTATTCAAAATATAAATGATTAACCTATAAGGTTGATTATAATAGTTTGATGTGTTTCATTATTTCTCCACTAGAGTGCATTCTTACAATATTGCGATCCTATTTGGCAATAAGTAATATGATCGAGTTGCAGTGAATATACATAACCTCACATTTCTAATTTGTTTTCAAACATCGCCGTTTACATTAACTATATAAATATTTTAAAACACCGGTAACTATATTCAAATAATTATTTTTTGTAAAGAGCTTAATTTTATTCGTTAAATAGTCCTAACAAATGCCACTCTTGGTTTGCAGATTTGGAAATCACACGTGGCATTACTTATGAAAAATTGAGACTGGAAGTAAATATCAATAAAATTAAATATGTGCTCACACATAGAAATACATTAGTGGAAAAGAACAGCTAATGAAATTTAGGGAAATTTTGAGAAAGTAACTAAATTCAAATACCTAGGAACAATGATCACAAACAGGAATGAGATGCACAAAGAAATTAAACATAGGCTCAATTCTGGAAATGCGTACTATTATACATTACAGAGACTCTTATCGTCCCAACTCTTTTCAAAAATCGTTAAACTTAAAATATATAAAATTATTCTTCTACCAGAAATATTATATGGATGCGAAACATGGATTCTTACTTTAAGGGAGGAAAGGAGATTACGAGTATTTGAGAATAAAGTTCTTAGGAAAATAAATTGGAATCTAAGAGAGATGAACATACAGGTGAATGGAGAAGACTACATAACAGTGAACTACATGGTCTTTATAGAAAGCCGGATACAATAAGAACCGTTAAGTCTCGAATCATGCGATGGGCAGGACATGTGGCACGAATGTGGAATAAAATACGTGCATGTACGCTTCTTGTAGGAAAACCAGAGCGAATACGCTCAGTTGGTAGACCAAGAATGAGATGGGAGAATAACATTAACTATGATTTGAGGGAAGTAGATTATAGAGGGAATGATTGGAAAACATTAGCTGGATAGGGATGTATGGAGAGCTTATGTCCACGCGGCCATGAACCAACGGATTCGATAGTGCTAATGAGTTAATTAGAACGAAAATAATAAAATTCAAAACATGACCTATGGTAGTGAAGCATGGACACTAAAAAAGACAACATGAAATCAGAATAACGGCTTGTGAAATGAGATTCATGCGCAGAACAGTGGGTTACACCAGAGTGATCGGAAAAGGAACACCGATATCTTAAAAGAATTGAAGACTACGCCAATTTTGGAATATATTAAACAGTACCAACTAAATTGGAAATACCATCTTGAAAGAATGAGTTCAAATCGGATCCCCAAAGCTGTTTATAATTATATACCAAGAGGACGAACATCACTCGGGCGTCCTATGAAACGTTGGGGGAAAATTGTCTATAGGATCGTAACAGGCCTTGGCCTAATACTTGGAAGGAAGAAGAAGAAGAAGAAAATATTCTAAAACATACCTAGTCAATAATTACATCTTCAAATAGTTTATTATATAAATGAATGAATGGAATTTATTGCCTTTCTTTCAAAGAAAGAAAATACATATGCATTTACATTGCACACAGGCCTGCTTAGCCGTACGTGCGTTACGTATTTTTCCGTTATTATATATGGATGATGCATAGGGGTAATGCTTCAGTCGATTCTGATGTAACAAAATGGCTGAACGTGTCGAGTCTTCCGTTGCTGTGTCGCCATCTAAATTTTTAAAACACAAGTCTTGCAAACCTTTGACTAGTGATCAAGTAACAGTTATTTTAAATGTATTTCACAAGTTCAGTGAAAATCTCACCAGCTTTCTTGTCATCTACCCCATTCAACGATCACGTCTTATATACAGAGTGATTCAGAAGTATGGCTATACGTTTGATCGCATTTTGTGACGAAAATATTATTATTAAAGGAATATGATGTTATCATTGGAAAGGGAATCCTTCAAATTCCAACAATAGAACAAAAACAAATCACAACAACACTAAGAAATTCACTTCATTGCTTCAAAACTGTTCGCCGTTTGCATCCAACGTTTTGGGAAGTAATTTATTGCGTTATGATACATGTTTAGAGGAATAGCTCTAATTTCTTCCTCAATCACTAATTTCAGCATGTCGACGTCTGCAATGCTACGTTAAACTCACGTCTTGCCTGTCTTGCGGCCTCACGATCATTAGCATACGTTATTGCCCATGCAGCAATTGTAATTTGCTGTTGCATATGCAACGCCATGTTGACTAATGACGTAAGTTCTACACTGTATTGTTTTATTCTATTGTTGTAATTTGAATAATTGCCTTTCCAACGGTAATTTCACATTTCCTGTAATGGTAATATTTTCATCACACAACGCGATCAAACGTATAGCCATATTTATGATTCACCCCGTACTTCACACGTGCTCCCTGGCAATATGACAGCAATTTTGGCGCGAATGGCGGAAGGATACAATTGGCGTTTGTTTAAGTTAGGATCACTCTAAGAGCTGAAAATATATATCATTATTTTAACTCATGACACTATCAAACTCGTAGGATCATGATCATGCGAACATAAACTCTCCATACATCCCCTGTATAATCATACTTCGCTTAAATCATGGTTAATATTATCTTCCTACTTGCCTATTGGGGCTTACCTTCTGGTTTTTCTACAGTCTCTCTTTCATTCCCCATTCGTGCCACATGCTCCATCCATCGCACCCTACGAGATTTAAATCTTCTTATTAGTGTAGTGGTTAAGGCACTGTACTACAAGCCGGAAGGTCGAGGGTTCGAATCCCGGTGGGATCAGGATTTTTAAATTCACCCAAACCTTCTGGCGACACTGTGGCCCTGAGGTCGACTCAGCCTCTAACGGAAATGAATACCAGGCGCTTGTTCTGAGGGTTAAGGCGGCCGTCACGCAAGGCTGACAACCCAGCTGACATCAATAGCCGATTGTTCAGGAAAGTAGAAGCCTTAACTTCTCACTACCCCAAGGGCCTCCTGAGCCCTGTAGTGGGATACTTTTATAAAAGAACTGCCATGCCATTGCATGTCCAAACATCCTTTGAAATTTGAAGCAGCTATGAATATCAGAGGAATGGTGGAAGATCAATGGATGGACAGAGAGGAATGGCGTATGGTTTCCGGAAGACGGCGGCAGCTCCCATGATACCGGATGATGGTGATGATGATGATGATTTAATGTATTCGCTGCTATTGTTAAAAAATAAAAATAAAATATTTTTGAGAACGACCTCAAAGTTTAATTCCATCGGAATTCTGTGTAGTGAGAATCTGTTGAAATTGAAGGCTGTTCAATGTTACGAATATTTTACACCCTTGATTGGACCAGTAGCTCATGAATGTTGTATTGACTGATAAACAGGGAGGTGTATTTTTTTAAACAATGAGGAGGGTACGTGTTGGAACACGCCAAGTTTGTGGGGGGCCTTGGAACAGGATATTGCCACCGCTGCTGATCGATATCTTCCGTGTATCGCATTAAACTGAACAGGTCGAATATTCTCTCTGGTCGTGTGGTATTAATGCCATTATCTGATTACGTTACAATAACACATATCAGTAATATGTAAATGTAATTATATTTTTTTTATTGAGGATTGTTTTTGTTATTTACATGGGTATCCTCAACCAAAATATACAATATTTTTCCTGCACACTTCTCTGTCTTGTGTGTCTGTTTCTGTCATTTTTTCTTCTTCGTATTGTCTTGAATTATTTTTATCCTCATTGGTTTGGTCTACCACGTTTCCCTTTTACAGGAGGTATCCATTTCAATATTCGTTGTTTGTTTCTGTGTCCCTTCTTCTCATTATATGCCCATGACATCTTAGTTGGATTTCTTCAGTCTCTTGAACAATATCCTTTCCTATATTCATAATTTCTCTTATTGTATATTTTTTATTTTGTCTTATTTTGATATTCTTGCCGATCTTCTTAAAAAGTCCATTTCTGTGACGAATAATATTCATGTCTGTATTTTTGCTTCAACGTCCATGTTTCCATAAAATATAATATGTATATATTTCACCAGTAGTATTATTGCATTATTAAAAATAAAATCTAATTTAATGGCACATATGGTATATTAATGGATTATTTAGTTTACGTGATGGAGTTAAGAACTTAAGGTCTTCTCTTCAACTTCAGAAAATGTTAAATTAACAATTATGAATTATCTGCAACTTGATTAATAAAACATAATATGAATAGGCCATACAACACACAGATAACAAGGAAAGTAAGAAAAAAATATTAAAACAATAACACTGAGCAACAAAAAATATACTTTTTTTTTGTCTCAGAAAGAAAAATATGTGATTCTGATAGTATTTTTTTTCCTGAATTCAAATATGATATCGGGGTTTCTTCATCACGCAAGGTTTCCGAGAAACAGGAATTGATAATTTTCAAACACTTCAATATTTTCTACATTCGTAACTACACAATATTCGAACATTCGGACTCACCTAGAAAGTAAGAAATGACGCTTTTCTGCTATAAATCGCCTGTGGAGCATCCCTCTTGATGGTTCAACAATAATCGGCCAGCATATTAGGATTCCATTGCCTTATATCTCTTTTCCATAGCTGAAATCTCCTGAGTTACCTCATTTTGTTTTATTTTACAATGGACAAATGGACGAAAAAAACGTTTATTAAAAAATAATTATTTAATTTCATTAATTGAAATTGAAATAAAAAAAACTGTGGGTGATGGAGAAATTCCGAATACATATTTGAAAACACGAAAAAAATGCATTAAATACAACTATTGGTACTCATGAGGCACAAATCATTTTGGCCAGTATAATAGATAGATAGGTAGATAGATCATCGGTTGATTAATGTCTTTGACATCGTCCGATTCCTAATAGCCAATTTTGTCGGTCCATCCAATCTCCTGGTTGTAGGTGTTTCTCCTTCATGTATAAACATATTCCGTGACTCCAGGAAGTTTTAGGTCTTCCTCTGTCTCGTCTTCCCTCAGGTTTCCATTCCAAAACACATTTTGGTAGCCGATCCTCTTCCATTCGTTGGACATTTCCGTACCATCTTAATTGCTGAGTTTTAATATAATCTAAAATAGTGTTCAATCTTCATGTTCTCCCTTATAACTGAATGTCCAATATCTTCTCTTCTTGAAATTCTTGCTGCCCTTCGCATAAAATCTATTTCAGTTGCCAAAAGGTACTTATTTGTTTTTGTTGTTAATGGCCAAAGTTCTGCTCCATAAGTAATGATGCCTTTAACAATTGTATGATATATATTCATTTTATTTTTATTACTTATATTTTTATCCCACAATATTCCATTGAGGCAAGAAATTGAAAATTTTCCTTTATTATATTTAATTCTTATTTCCTCTTCATAACTTCCATTTTTATTTATTTTAATTCCTAAATATGTGATCTCACTATAAGATTTAACTATTTCTCCAGTCTCCAAAATTAGTTTTTGTTCTGCTTCACCAAATTATAAAAAAAATTGTTTTCTTCATGTTCGAAATCAATCCCCATTCATTATATTCTTCTATTAATTTTCTATTAATTAAATATTGGAACAATAATAATACTATTAAAATAATAATAATAATATTAATAATAATAACCTATAATTTGATTAAATAATTGACTTGGCAGAGAAAGTGAAAAATGTGAAAGAATAATAAAAATACGCCTAGAATATGGTACATGTAGTATGCTTTTTTAAACTGCTTTTGAGTCGAGCTGTCCTTGATACAATCCACCCATCCATAGTAATTCTGCCTGAGGGCAGGTCCTTCACTGCAATCATAACATTTTCATTCTATGCTTGCAGATTTACTAGGGAATTGTAGATGTGGTAGCTTCCCGTTGCTTTCCACACCGGTGAAGGATGATGATGATAATGATAAGGATTATGGCCATATGATTTCGGGGACCGTTTGGGCCTTAAAGTTTTCCTGACATTTGTCTTACAGGTGAGGAAAAACCCCGATAAAAACCTCACCCAGAAAAAACTGCCCCGACCGGGGATCGAACCCGGGCCCGCTGCGTGACAAGGCAGCACGCTACCTCGAGACCACAGCGGTGGACCCTTGATATAAAAGGGGAGGGAATTCTAGAGCCGAGTGGCTGAAAAAGGAAGGATGAGGAATAATGAGATGTTCGATGTAGGGGTGCAGCTAGAGTTAAATTTACTCTCCAACTTGTGATTAAGTTATAATGGGAAGATATTGAATGGAAGCGAGTAGAAATATAAAGGGGTGATGAGGTGTACAAAGCGTTGTATAAGAAGCAGAGGCAATGCATCTTTCATCATATGTGCCATCGCATGTCAATATTTTTTTTTGTATTTTTAATTTTCTATTTAGTAGCTCTAAGAATTTGTGGCTGGAAGCAAATATCAGTAAAGCTAAATATATGCTCAGAAAAGAAATACATTTAATTGAAATGGACAATTAATGAAAATTGAGGGAAATTTTAAAGAAGTGGCTTAAACAATAATTACATACAAGATTGATGTGCACAAAGAAATTAAACTTAGGCTCAATTCTGGAAATGCATGCTATTATGCATTACAGGGACTGTTGGGCATCCAAACATTTCCAAAAATAGTTAAACCAAACATATATAAAACTTTTTTTTATTATTGATTTCGTACATCTCAATGATGGATAAATCATATTTAAAGAGAAAAATTATACGCTCAGACCGGGACTTGAACCCGGGACCCTTGGTTCTCTAGACCAAGTGCTCTACCAACTGAGCTACCTGAGCAAGTACCGATCTAGACGCAAACCCTTCTCTATATACATTGTAATTCCCATCCACCAAATGCTGTGAAGCCATGCTTCTATCTTGCAAATGGCGGCTCCTTTATTAAGAAGACATATTTGGGAATTATACATTACAGCCAGTACGGCTTTTTCCAAAAAAAAAAAAAACTTGGAAAAAGCCGTACTGGCTGTAATGTATAATTCCCAAATATGTCTTCTTAACCCTTAAATTCGTAATGTATCCTTTGGGATACATCAGTTGATTCAATTAATTTAATATTTTTAATAAATCAGAAGAAAACGAACAAAAATAAACCACTTAAATGTGTGTCTAATTATACAATATACCTAATAATAACAGTTACACAAGATTCCATTTTCACTGCGGTCCGCCACATTCAAATAACTAACAGAAGAAATTTCTGTTTTGCCACTTTAAGGGTTAATAAAGGAGCCGCCATTTGGAATATAGAAGCATGGCTTCACAGCATTTGGTGGATGGGAATTACAATGTATATAGAGAAGGATTTGCGTTTAGATCGGTACTTGCTCAGGTAGCTCAGTTGGTAGAGCACTTGGTCTAGAGAACCAAGGGTCCCGGGTTCAAGTCCCGGTCTGAGCGTATAATTTTTCTCTTTAAATATATAAAACTGTTATTCTTCCAGCCATATTATACGGATGCAAAATATTGTATCTTATTTTAAATGAATATAAGGGCTAATTTCGAACTTAGATGTCTTACTTTTATGAGCACAGAAGATAATTATGTTCACTCTTGCATGTATTTTGATATCACAGTGTCAAATGTAATGAAATAAAGACACATGGAATATTCATATTTTCACTTTGCGATGCTTTAACCTGACTTATTATGTTTTTTCTCTTCTTTGCAGGTGAGTTAATTCTGAATTCCGTTTCTACTGGCGAAGATGTAAGTACAGGCTCGTGATAAATGGCATGGCGTGTAAATATTGTATGAACCACTTGCATAACTGTTCAGGTACAGGAAAGATACATTTTGGCGTGATCTACGAGGGCGGATCGGAAAGTAACGCACAAAAATTTTTTTAAAAAAGTTTAATAGTAAAAAAAAAGGAAAAAAATCACAAATGAACTTACATCTTTTACCTACTTTTCGACATAGTCACCAACTTTCTCAACACATTTTTCCCATCGTGTTACCAGTTTCAATATGCCCTGTTCGTAGAAGTCCGTTTGGTTGGCGGATCGGAAAGTAACGCACAATAATTTTTTTTTAAAGTTTAATAGTAAAAAAAAGGGAAAAAATCACAAATGAACTTACATCTTTTACCTACTTTTCGACATAGTCACCAACTTTCTCAACACATTTTTCCCATCGTGTTACCAGTTTCAATATGCCCTGTTCGTAGAAGTCCGTTTGGTTGGCGGATCGGAAAGTAACGCACAATATTTTTTTTTAAACTTTAATAGTAAAAAGAAAGGGAAAAAAACACAAATGAACTTACATCTTTTACCTACTTTTCGACATAGTCACCAACTTTCTCAACACATTTTTCCCATCGTGTTACCAGTTTCAATATGCCCTGTTCGTAGAAGTCCGTTTGGTTGGCGGATCGGAAAGTAACGCACAATAATTTTTTTTAAAAGTTTAATAGTAAAAAAAGAGGAAAAAAATCACAAATGAACTTACATCTTTTACCTACTTTTCGACATAGTCACCAACTTTCTCAACACATTTTTCCCATCGTGTTACCAGTTTCAATATGCCCTGTTCGTAGAAGTCCGTTTGGTTGGCGGATCGGAAAGTAACGCACAATAATTTTTTTTTAAAAGTTTAATAGTAAAAAAAAAGGAAAAAATCACAAATGAACTTACATCTTTTACCTACTTTTCGACATAGTCACCAACTTTCTCAACACATTTTTCCCATCGTGTTACCAGTTTCAATATGCCCTGTTCGTAGAAGTCCGTTTGGTTGGCGGATCGGAAAGTAACGCACAATAATTTTTTTTAAAGTTTAATAGTAAAAAAAAGGAAAAAATCACAAATGAACTTACATCTTTTACCTACTTTTCGACATAGTCACCAACTTTCTCAACACATTTTTCCCATCGTGTTACCAGTTTCAATATGCCCTGTTCGTAGAAGTCCGTTTGGTAGGCGGATCGGAAAGTAACGCACAATAATTTTTTTTTAAAAGTTTAATAGTAAAAAAAAAGGAAAAAAATCACAAATGAACTTACATCTTTTACCTACTTTTCGACATAGTCACCAACTTTCTCAACACATTTTTCCCATCGTGTTACCAGTTTCAATATGCCCTGTTCGTAGAAGTCCGTTTGGTTGGCGGATCGGAAAGTAACGCACAATAATTTTTTTTTAAAAGTTTAATAGTAAAAAAAAGGAAAAAAATCACAAATGAACTTACATCTTTTACCTACTTTTCGACATAGTCACCAACTTTCTCAACACATTTTTCCATCGTGTTACCAGTTTCAATATGCCCTGTTCGTAGAAGTCCGTTTGGTTGGCGGATCGGAAAGTAACGCACAATAATTTTTTTTAAAGTTTAATAGTAAAAAAAAGGGAAAAAATCACAAATGAACTTACATCTTTTACCTACTTTTCGACATAGTCACCAACTTTCTCAACACATTTTTCCCATCGTGTTACCAGTTTCAATATGCCCTGTTCGTAGAAGTCCGTTTGGTTGGCGGATCGGAAAGTAACGCACAATAATTTTTTTAAAAGTTTAATAGTAAAAAAAAGGGAAAAAATCACAAATGAACTTACATCTTTTACCTACTTTTCGACATAGTCACCAACTTTCTCAACACATTTTTCCCATCGTGTTACCAGTTTCAATATGCCCTGTTCGTAGAAGTCCGTTTGGTTGGCGGATCGGAAAGTAACGCACAATAATTTTTTTTAAAAGTTTAATAGTAAAAAAAAGGAAAAAAATCACAAATGAACTTACATCTTTTACCTACTTTTCGACATAGTCACCAACTTTCTCAACACATTTTTCCCATCGTGTTACCAGTTTCAATATGCCCTGTTCGTAGAAGTCCGTTTGGTTGGCGGATCGGAAAGTAACGCACAATAATTTTTTTTAAAGTTTAATAGTAAAAAAAAAGGGAAAAAATCACAAATGAACTTACATCTTTTACCTACTTTTCGACATAGTCACCAACTTTCTCAACACATTTTTCCCATCGTGTTACCAGTTTCAATATGCCCTGTTCGTAGAAGTCCGTTTGGTTGGCGGATCGGAAAGTAACGCACAATAATTTTTTTTTAAAAGTTTAATAGTAAAAAAAAAAGGAAAAAAATCACAAATGAACTTACATCTTTTACCTACTTTTCGACATAGTCACCAACTTTCTCAACACATTTTTCCCATCGTGTTACCAGTTTCAATATGCCCTGTTCGTAGAAGTCCGTTTGGTTGGCGGATCGGAAAGTAACGCACAATAATTTTTTTTAAAGTTTAATAGTAAAAAAGAAGGAAAAAAATCACAAATGAACTTACATCTTTTACCTACTTTTCGACATAGTCACCAACTTTCTCAACACATTTTTCCCATCGTGTTACAAGTTTCAATATGCCCTGTTCGTAGAAGTCCGTTTGGTTGGCGGATCGGAAAGTAACGCACAATAATTTTTTTTTAAAAGTTTAATAGTAAAAAATAAGGAAAAAAATCACAAATGAACTTGCATCTTTTACCTACTTTTCGACATAGTCACCAACTTTCTCAACATATTTTTTCCCATCGTGTTACCAGTTTCAATATGCCCTGTTCGTAGAAGTCCGTTTGGTTGGCGGATCGGAAAGTAACGCACAATAATTTTTTTTTAAAAGTTTAATAGTAAAAAAAAGGAAAAAAAATCACAAATGAACTTACATCTTTTACCTACTTTTCGACATAGTCACCAACTTTCTCAACACATTTTTCCCATCGTGTTACCAGTTTCAATATGCCCTGTTCGTAGAAGTCCGTTTGGTTGGAGTGTAGCCATCTGCGCACTGCCGGCCGGAGCGTGGCGAATCACTAAGGTTCAGGCGTCCCTCTTGGAAGAATGTGCACCACCTGGAGACATTGCTACGGTCCATACAATCATCCCCATACACGCCACGCATGTCCCTGTGAATTTCACTGGGTTTATGCCCTTTGGCCCACAAAATCGAACAACACTTCTCTGTTCCTCACAGGTGGACGACTGTAGCATGCGCGCCATCTTTGTTGCATAGTTCAAGCTTCTCTCGCAAGAGGTGCACCTGAGAAAAAAATACCATCTGTAGTGAAAACTTCAAACTATATCTCTGTGAAATTTCAACATTCTAGCTGCAATACCAAGGCACAAAAAAATTATTGTGCGTTACTTTCCGATCCGCCCTTTACTTTACTTTCAATGTCACTACTTTGTGAGATTTTAACTTACTTTATTTTCTGTATTACTCTTGCATTCTAAACTTTGATAAATGGTTGTGGATACAAGAATTGATTGCAGCTTTTAACTAAACCATCTTTCTTTATTTATAAAGTCAGGGTTTATATGTACTAAAATATAAGATTGCAACATAGTATAATGATAAGTTAGATTTATGACTGTCTTTTATTTTTTGTTTCACATACAAACAGTTGTATAATCGGCCTATATACTCTATACTTTTCATCATCATCATCAACAATCACGGATTAAGCCCATATGGCTTGTTCCGGTCTCATAGATTCATTCAAAAAGTTGAATCCATCTATTTTTCGGTCTACCAATATTCCTATCTCCTCTTGGTTTGAAATTAAGTATATTTTTTGGAATCCGATCATCTTTCATTATTTGAACATGTTCTTTCCAGTTTTTTTCTAGATTATTTTATTTTATCTAAAAATTTAAAAATATTTAGCTCATTTCTAATATCTTCACTTCTTCTTTTATCTTGAAGTTTGCAGCCATCTACACTTATCAGAAATCTCATTTCAGCTGCTTCTATGATTTTCTTTTCTCTTTTAGTTAAAACCCAAAATTCACTACCATACAATAGTAAGGGGACTGCCACTGCTTTATAAAATTTTAGTTTTGTTTCCATTCTTGTGTTTTTAAATATTTTTTTTAATTGTGCCACATATATAATTAAATGTATTAAGTTTGTTAAACAGATCTTCATTTTTAAAATAGGAGATTTCATAACCCAGGTATTTAAAATGGTTCACTTGTTCAATGGGTTTCCCCTCCAGAATTATTGTAGCTCTCGCGGTTTCTGATCCCTTAAAAGCTAAGATTTTATCTATATTTTTTAAGTTCATAATTGTTTTTTATACCATTGAGGTTTTAATTTAACACACACACACACATATATATAGGCCTACTCTGTATTGCAATCTTATCTTTTATTACATAATAATCATCACACTAGCTATTTAGAACTTAAACTCGATTTTACCTCTCTACGAACTGTCGGTAGAAGATTTTAAATTCCGGATCAAACACGCTTATTGACTATTATAAACACCTGGAGAGCTAACCTAGATGAGATATCAGCACTATGCCAAGGACATCTCCAAGACAACACGAGTATGTAAGAAAAACGCACCATTCACTCTTACATACACTTTAAATAAGGCAATTATGCTAATGATTATGATGACCAGATGATATTCGGAAATTATTTGGGCTTTAATGTTTCCAGACATTTGTTTTACAGGCGTGAAATATCCCGAAAAAACCCTGACTCAGGAAACGTTTCTTAACTGGGAATCAAACGTGGTGCCATTGTGTACGATTCAGTGGTATTACACTGAGACTAGAGCGTATTAAATTATTATTATTATTATTATTATTATTATTATTATTATTATTATTATTAGACTATATAAGATATCCATCCATAGTAATTCTGCCCGAGGGCAGGTCCTTCACTGCAATCATAGCATTTTCATGCTATGCTTTGCAGCTTTACTAGGGAATTGTATGTGTGGTAGCATCCCGTTGCTTTCCACACCGATGAAGGATGATGATGATAATGATAAGGATGATGATGATGATGGCCGGATGATTTTCGGGGACCGTTGGGCCCTAAGCTTCCTGACATCTGTCTTACAGGTGAGGAGAAACCCCGAAAAACCCTCACCCAGGAGCCTGTCCCGACTGCGAAACGAACCCGGACCCGCTGCGTGACAAGGCTGCACGCTACCTCGAGACCACAGCGGTGGACTACATAAGATATAAGCAATTAAATTGGTATGAGCAAGTACGACGAATGCAAGAAGAAAGGTTACTCAGAAAAACATTGGAATGGTGTCCACCTGGAAGAAGAAGGAAAAATAAGTCCTCGGAATTCGTGTATGCAAGAAATAAGAACTGGAATGAGAACAAGAGGACTGGAGGGCATGGAGTGGATGAATAGAAACGAGTGGGGAAATAAAATAAAACTTTAAGCACAGAAAGATGTGTAAACATTGAAGATCTGTTTGTAAAATTAATATTATTATTATTATTGTTATTATATTATTATTATTATTATTATTATTATTATTATTATTATTTCTTGTAGGAAAGCCAGAGGGAAAACGCCCAGTTGGTAGACCAAGAATGAGGTGGGAGAATAACATTAACTATGATTTGAGGGAAGTAGATTATATAGGGAATGATTGAAAAGCAATAGCTCGGGATAGGGATATATGGAGAGCTTATGTCCGTGCGGCCATGAACCTACGGGTTCGATAGGGCCAGTGAGTAAGTATTATTATTATTATTATTATTATTATTATTATTATTATTATTATTATTATTATTATTATTATTATTAAATAGCAAAATTCCAGGGAATATGTGGAACGATAAAACGATCACTAAATAATAAAACAACAAGAGAGGCCCAATTGAAATTTTATAAAACGTTGGCTGTACCGGTACTGCTCTATGGATCAGAAGCCTGGATACATAAAAAACAAGATCTAAGTAGGATCACGGCGGCAGAAATGAAATTTTTGAGATCTGTTAAAGGGTGCACTAAGGAAGACAGAATCAAGAACACAGAAATAAGACAGGAACTTGAAATATTTGCAATAACTGATAAAATAGATATATATAGACAAAAATGGAAGCAACACATAGACAGAATGAATGAAGACAGATATCCAAAACAAATAACAAAATACAAACCTAAAGGCACCCGAGATGTGGGCAGACCTAGAAAGAGATGGGCTGAAGTCGGAACGAGTCAACAGACCTAATCCATGAATGCAGATGATGATGATTATTATTATTATTATTATTATTTAATCAATTGAGTTGGTGTTTACTTGATGAAAATCCATATTTATTAATTAAATAAAAATAAAACTTAGTTTTATTTGATTTTCATATTTATTATATAATTCAGTGACAGCTGTTTCGGTACACTGTACCTTCTTCAGATATGTTAACAAATTATAAAACAGCTGTCACTAAATTATATAATAAATATGAAAATCAAATAAAACTACGTTTTATTTTTATTTAATTTATTATTATTATTATTATTATTATTATTATTATTATTATTATTATTATTATTATTATTATTATTATTATTTATTATTATTATTATTATTATTATTATTATATGGCGCATATTTTTGTCAGCAGCAGCTCGTGGTAACTGGAAACTATTTCCTGGCTCACAAAGGGCTATGATGAATTTAATAATGTGGGTGGGAAGGCAATCGATAAAGCTATTTGAAGGGCACAAAAGAGATTTCTTATAGCAGTGTTTTGTTATCTTGGAAGCGATCGGGGTTAACAAATGAAGTGCGGAACGTGAGGTTGGTGGGAGGGCGTCTTTATGATTTAAAGGAGCTGAAAAAAAAAAGTATTTGTCTTTCTTTATCATCTTGTATGGCTAGAAAATTACCTTGCTCCTGCTTTCATCTTATCTGCCCCTCCCCCTCCTTCATAAATTAAATGCACTATATTATGTTAACATGACTTAAAATAGCATAACATTCACTGACACAGTTCAGACAGAACAATAGTACAATATGGATCCAGGTGGCGGGTTGTACCTTCAACTCATTTACAAACATATATAGCCATAGTGGAAATTGTAGAATGCAGAGTATTTTAGCATAGACTAAGATATAGATAGGAAATATATTAATATTAAATTAAGTAAGTAAGACAAATTTTAGAACAGAAATGGGAATATAATAGTACTGTACATCAACTATATGCAGACTTCAAAAAAGCATATGATTCAATTAAGAGGGAGAAGTTATATAGTATCCTGCTGGAGTTCGGAATTCCTAAAAATTTAGTTAGACTTATACGAATGTGTCTAAATGGCACAAAGAGTAGGGTGCGTGTATGCAAACAGTTTTCTGACACTTTTGAAATCCAGAATTGGTTGAAGCAAGGAGATGCACTATCTCCTCTACTATTTAATTTTGTACTAGAGCATGCCATCAAATCTTTAGAGGATGAGGAAGGCCTACAACTGAATGGTATTAATAAGCTGTTAGTTTATGCTGATGATGTAGTACTATTGACCGATAGCGAGGAGATACTAAAGGCCAACATGCACACACTATTGAGTAACACCAAGGAATTAGGACTGGAAGTAAATATCAATAAAACTAAATATATGGTCACACGTAGAAATTCATTATATAATGGAAATGGACAGCTAATGACAAATGAGGGACATTTTGAGGAAGTGGCTGAATTCAAATACCTAGGAACAATAATCACAAATAGGAATGAGATGCACAAAGAAATTAAACAAGGGCTCAATTCTGGAAATGCGTGTTATTATGCATTGCAGAGACTTTTGATGTCCCAACTCCTTTCAAAAAACCTTAAGCTGAAAATATATAAAACTATTATTCTACCAGTTATATTATATGGATGCGAAACATGGACTCTTACTTTAAGGGAGGAAATGAGATTACGAGCTTTTGAGAATAAAGTTCTTAGGAAAATTTTTGGACCAAAGAGAGATGAAGAGACAGGCGAATGGAGAAAACTACATAACAATGAACTACATGGCCTTTATAGGAAGTCAGATATAATAAGAACAGTTAAGTCTCGTTGTCTGCGATGGGCAGCACATGTGGCACGAATGGGGAATGAAAGACGTGCTTGGAAGCTTCTTGCAGGGAAACCAGAGGAAAAACGCCCAGTTGGTAGACCAAGAATGAGGTGGGAGAAAACATTAACTATGATTTGAGGGAAGTAGATTGTACACGGAATGATTGGAAACATTGGCTTAGGATAGGGATATATGGAGAGCTTATGTCCGCGCGGCCATGAACCTACAGGTTCGATAGTGCAAGTGAGTTGAGTTGAGCAAGTAAAAAAAAGTGCATTATTTATGAAATGCCCCTCGTAGGTTTCGACATGTAGTGGTTGATAGAAACATTGTGAGAATAGAGATGTATGGAGAGCGTATGTCCGCGCGGATGTAAACCTCTGGGTTGGTTATTGACAGTAGTTGATTAATTTATCAACTATGTGGCTCTTTTGTTAATGTTTGGCGACCCCTGCCCAAGACCACAGCACTGCACTTGTTTTGTATTGATGCAAGAATACGGTTGAAGTTTGATTGACTACTTTCAGCTGTTCTAGAATGTTAGTCTACCGCTTTGTGATTTATTTCTCTCTGCGAACGCCACAGTGGAAGTAATTTTTTTAAACGATGGCTTAGGTTGGTATCGCTGTACTCTCACCTGTACAATCCTGTGATGGATGCCCGGGAAGTGATATAAGATGTATGGCTTGGTGAAATTGACGCCTGTGAAACGAACAAGTGGCTTTGTGGCCCTTCTGGATGATTGATTGTCAGCCTTATTGATTGTTTGTGCGGTCTGGTGACCATCAGTTCCACTTACCTTTTCTACTCCTTTCTCCAGCATTTTTTAATGTTTGTTTCCGTTTCTGAGAACACATTTTATTTCATTCCATATCTCTTTCAGTCTTCTTCTTCTTCGTCATGGTTTAAACTTATTTACTAGCCTGTTCCGGCTCCAAATTGCTGCTCTTTCCATCTTTTCTTTGGTCTTCCCAAGCTTCTTCTTCCTCGTGATGAATAGCTGTATGCTGCTTTTGGTATTCTATTCTCAGTCATCCTTGCTAAGTGTTTTTTTTTTCAGTTTATTCTGTATTTTACTGTGTTTATTTCCTCTAATTTTAGTGTTGCCTTATTTCTGTGTTGTGTTTTTTGTCTGTTCTTTGATGTCCTGCTATTTGTCTGAGGAATTTCATTTCAGCAGCTTGTATCCTGACAGATTGTTGTGTTGTCATTGTCCATGTTTCGGATCCGTATGTAATAATAGGAACTGCCATTGTCTTGTATAATTTCATTGTAGAGTCTTTTCTGGCTTTATTTTTCGAAGTTCGTTTTTAGTGTTCCTGTTATATAAACAAACTTATTTAGTTCGTTATTAATCTCTTTCAATAATTTACAAATTAAAAAAAAAATATATTTCTTCAAGAATTCGTATTTATTGCCAACATCTAAATAAAGAAGCGTCACTACTATAAAGTAAAAATTCTCTTTAATTTGCTTGCTTGTTATAGTAGAAGCTAGAGGGCAGTGACACTGAGTTCTCGCTACCTCTCATGTTAAAGAATATATATATATATAAAGAAAAATAAATGTTTATGCTAGGATTATCTGGATAGCGTAATCGGTAGCGCACTAAAATATCTATTCAGAGTTCTAGGTTCAAATACCCGGTTCAGGCATTTCTTTTTCTTTTCGTGTCATATTCATATTAGACCTGCATTGCTCAATACTGGATAGGGACAGAGGGAATCTCGTTAATCCATGCATGCGTCACTAATTAGATGACGAGGTACTTGGCTACCTTAAGAGAGTCATATAACATATATATATATATATATATATATATATATATATATATATATTGTGACGCGTTGTAGTAGCGTCGTTTAAAATGTGCGGGCCGGCGAGAGAAATCTCGCATTGGTGGACTGGATTGGCGAAAAGCCAATCGCGAGTCTTGGAATCCACCGAATTTTCTGGGCTAATAAGCCAGAGATTTCTACGAACATCTATTCCCCCGTTCGAGAAACATCGAGGACGAGAGGGTTCCATGTCGAAATATCTCGTTCATGGACCTGGAAACTGCTTTTTATGATTTTTACATTTTCTTCTACCAGCCAAGAGATGGATAGACAGTGAATGCACATCCAGTACGTCTTCCTCCGAGGAGTGATTTTAGAAATAAACAGGATGAAAATCCTACAAATCAAGTTTAAGAAGAAGAAGATATTTTCTTCTTACAGACTTTACTTTTACCAATATCTGTTTATTATCAAATATATTAATTGATATAGAGCACCCCACGCTTTTGATGGTAAAATTATTTTCTTTTTGTTGATAACCCTATATTTATTCTATATGTGTTGAAGATGATTTTTTTGTTGACTACTTTAATTTTATCCCAAGTGTGTTGGAAATTAAAATTATTTTTCATTTTTTTAGTTCGGTATTCTAATAAAGCGTGTTGTTTTAGTTTTTTAAAACTATTAATTATTTTTATTTGAATTTATATTGGTGGCTCGGTGGCATAGAATACCCAAGATGTATACAAATTTTTCAAAAACTTTTTCAAGAGAACAATCTCAACAGCTTCATTGTTACGGAATTCGCTAAAAGTTGAGAACAACTGCAACTGGTCTAAGTATATACCAATGTTATTAAATCTGATAATAGAACGTGGCAGCACCAATACGTATATTTTCCATGAATAAGTTAGTTAGTAGCATATCGGCTTGAATACGGAATCGCAGTTTATTATTGCAGGTAATGGCATACACATATGCCGCTCTTAGTTAAACAGCAGATGTTCTCGCAACCAATTCCAAAGCCCCATGAATTTCAATCATCGGCCGCCAAAAATAGTGGAGGCAGCCAGGAATTAATCAAGTATGCAATAACTGGGAGGTTGGGGGCGCCGAGAGATTCGATCGTCGAGTTTAATTGAAGCTCGGATCTTGGCGCGTGTCTGACTAAATCTTATGCTGCCTGGTTCCCGTATGAATTATATTAGTAAGTTATCTCTATCACCTTCAACTGTTTTACACATGACGGCAGTCACTTGTCAAGTGTGGGCGCGTGATTTAAAGTGGAAGCCAAATATAAAATGTTTCCCTTAAACAAAATAATAATAATACCTCTGAAACTATTATTCTACCAGTTATATTATATGGGTCCACCGCTGTGGTGTCGAGGTAGCGTGCTGCCTTGTCACGCAGCGGGCCCGGGTTCGATCCCCGGTCGCGGCAGTTTTCCTGGGTGAGGTTTTTAGCGGGGTTTTTCCTCACCTGTAAGACAAATGTCAGGAAAACTTTAAGGCTCAAACGGTCCCCGAAATCACATGGCCATCATCATCATCCTTATCATTATCATCGTCATCCTTATCATCATCATCATCCTTCACCGGTGTGGAAAGCAATGGGAAGCTACCACAGCTACAATTCTCTAGTAAAGCTGCAAAGCATAGCATGAAAATGTTATGATTGCAGTGAAAGATCTGTCCTCGGGCAGAATTACTATGGATGGATATTATATGGATGCGAAACATGGATTCTTAATTTAAGGGAGGAAAGGAGATTACGAGTATTTGGGAATAAAGTTCTTAGGAAAAAATTTGGACCAAAGAGAGATGAACAGACAGGTGAATGGAGAAGACTGCATAACATTGAACTACATGGTCTTTATAAGAAGCCAGATATAATAAGAACAGTTAAGTCTCGTAGACTGCGATGGGCAGGACATGTGTTACTAATGGGGAATGAAAGACTTCCATGGAAGCTTCTTGTAGGAAAACCAGAGGAAAAGCGCCCAGTTGGTAGACCAACAATGAGGTGAGAGAATAACGTTGAATATGATTTGAGGGAAGTAGATTATACAGGGAATGATTGGAAAACATTAGCTTAAGATAGGGATGTATGGAGAGCTTATGTACGCGTGGCCATGAACTTAGGGGTTCGATAGTGCCAGTGAGTTAGTTAGTTAGTTAGAAGACAATAATTACAAACAGGAATGAGGTGCACATGGAAATTACACATAGGTTCATTTCGTCGATGTTATGCATTTTTTAAAAGAATGAGTTTTTGATGTCATCTGTTGCAGTGACTTCTGAAGTAAGTGTACGCACTTTTAGCGCCAAATCTTTAAATATAGCCTTATTATTAAAAACATGTAAACACCATCAGTTCTTCAGAGATTCTACGTTTTGTAACAAACGGCTATGAAACCAGATCTTCATAAATGCTAATCTAAATTTTGCATCATGCAGCTAAGCGCCAAATATCCCCGCTATTAGATTGTTGATGTATAACTTTCCAACAATGAACTTGTAATATCCAGTATTGTTAGTTTGGCGCTACAATAAATAGTGAAGATTGACTTAAACTTTAATCGTACTTTTCTCGAAACTTAGATGATGGCGCATAGCCGGTTGATGCAGGTAGTTGTGTTGTCACTGTCCATCTTTCAGATCCATAAGTAATAATATAAACTAATATTGAATTTTTTTTTAAATGCCCCAGATTTGTATTCGAAATCCTTGGTTTCTCTCCTAGCATGGCGTACTTGTAACCCACCTCTGAGGTTGGGGCGCCTGGAAGGCGGGGTTTCGTTGCCCCGATGATATGATGCGTGATGATGATGATAATCGTGCGCCAGGAGAGTCCCTAATCCTAAGCTTAGCCTAAGATGATTATGAATGATGATGATTGCGATGGCCATATGATTTCGGGGACCGTTTGGGCCTTAACGTTTTCCTGACATTTGTCTTACAGGTGAGGGAAAACCCCGATAAAAACCTCACCCAGAAAAACTGTCCCGACCGCGGATCGAACCCGGGCCCGCTGCGTGACAAGGCAGCACGCTACCCCGAGACTACAGCGGTGGACATATTGAAAATTGTTGTTTGCCAATTTATGGGATAAGAGTAGAAATCCTTATGACGCCTCCATTTCCCTAGGATCGACACAAACTGTAGCTGAAATGAGTATCACGGCTATGTACTGGGGTAAAGCGGCCGTTACGTGGGGGTGACATCTCATATTCATTGTCCGCAAAGACGTTGGTAGCCTTAAACTCCTACAAACCCCAATGTGACTCCTTAGGCCTATAGATGGTACCACTTTACGTTTTCCCTACGTACAGTACATACCTCTAATGACTTGGAGTTTTCGCATTACTTAACTGTTGTAGACAGTTGACTGCGATGATATTCTAGCAGAGTATCTCACACCCAACAGAAATGGCGTAATTTGTATTGTAAGCTAGTTAACGCAAACTTGTGTTGACAGCCAGCGCTCGAGTTCCGTCTTTCAGGTGAAGTTGCTGTGGATGAATTTCCCTCATTTGTTACGCCACGCGTACATTTATCCAAAAGTACTTAATTCATATACAGAGTGTTGCAAAAAAAACATCGACAAAGGGGGTGAGGTAGTATAGAGATATTTTTATCATTTTTATAACGTACCAATGTCCAAGAAACGATTTTGAAGTTTTACAAAGTATTGGCAGTTCCATCTATGGATGTGAAATCTAGACATTAGCAAAGGCAGATAGTAAACAAATAGAGGCTGCTGAAATGAAGATGTTGAGAGCAATAGCAGGATACCAAAGGACCGATAAAAAGATAAACGAAGATATAAGAACAGAACTTAATACATTTAATCTCTGTGAAAATTCGGCAGCGGTGGACTAGTGGTTATTCTCCTTGCCTCTGGTGCCGAGGGTCGCGGGTTCAAACCCGGCCGGGGTCGATGGATTTTTTAGGAAGGAAAAATCCAAGGAGCAAGTCCTCCGGTAGGGACTTTAAGCCGTGGGTCCCGAGTCTGAATATTTTCAGGCTCGTAAAATATCCTTAAGCCTGAATGAAAAGGCCTCTGAGCAAAATTACCGAATTTTTCCGTCCTAGTACTACCTTGGTTTCCTAGATATCAGTATGAGGCGGAACGCTGACCACGGACCACCCAAAATGACATCTATACGAAAACAAGTCTAACTAAACTAATATGGTTCAAATTCTTCCCTGTAGGGGGAGAGCGCCTAAATCTCCGTAAAGGGAAAACATGGGCTTACAATACAGTAATCTCTGTGAAATAATAAAATATTATCAAAATGCTTATGTTGAGCACGTATTACGAATGAATGAACAGCGCACACCAAGAAGAATGTATAATTATAAACCAAAAGGGAGAAGAATGTTGGGAAGACCATTGAACAGATGGAAGGACCAATTCGACTTATAATGAGATCGGAACAGACCATTGGGCTTAATCCTTGTTGTTGATGATTATGATGATGTCCAATGTCCAAAAATTATGTGTTTTCACTCTACGAGTAGCTAACTTATCAAGAGTTCCGTTAGTTGGATTTCAAGACTAGATACTTGACTATATTATCACAGTCACATCAAGTTTTCAAAATATCCACCTATCTCATTGCAGAGCGTACATCGGCGGTGTAGTGAATGGCGCACACGTTCAAATACGCCTGGCCTCGTTTTAATTATTTCTGTAGCAACGTGAATTCAGACTATAAGATCATACGCGACTGTACTGGAGTCTGATAAACAGACTGTTTCATGTCGCCCCACAAAAAGTAGTCGGAAGGGTAGAGATCAGGTGATCTCGGAGGCCATGGGACTGGTTCCACTCGACCTGGATACGTGGTATCCAAATGTCTCCTCGTATTGGCATCGATGCGTTGCAGCCACATTCCGTTGCGAAGCCACGTATCATAGGTTCCGTACCTGTGAGGTGTTGTCAAGTAATGAGTCTTCAAATCCTTAGAACTAACACTGATATTACGTCATAATTAACTAGTCATAGTGTGGAAATGCATAATTTCGGGTCATTGGTACCTTATTTGTTTTTTCCATTCATTAGCCTTATTCGTTCGTAAATCGTCATCGTGGTGATCCGTCTGGCTTTTCCTTTTATCAGGCCTGAAAGCAATTGAATGTCCCACCAACTAGTTGCTAGCAAGGAGATGGTAAGTCCAGCGATGGGGTTGCCATCTTTAAGCATCTGGACCTGCATCAATACTGCATTTACTCAGCATTAGTTGGAATGGTTATACCGCCATGACTCGGTCCCCAGAACCTCGTTTGTTAAAACAGGTTGCACCACGAGAAGGTGAGGTTGTGAATTGAGTAGGAGAGGTTATATGAGACACTTCACTACTCCTAGCATCTCCAGGTATCAGCTAAACTGGAAGGAACATGTCTCAAGAATGGCTAGATCCAGGATCCCAAGGCTATAATGAACTACTGTCCAAATGGGAAACGGTCACTTGGTCGACCTATGTAAAGATGGCACGAAAACCGCTTTCTCAGGCCGTAACAGTTCTTCTAGGACTAATACCTGGCAGGATGATGATGATGATGATGGTACCTTATTAAATCAACATATCTGAATATACTACCTCACCTGGGTTGTAAGTGTTTTTATGCAACATTCTGCATATCACGGCTTCCCCAATTCAAGTTTTTGACATTTCGGAAGAAATGAAAGTATTGACAGATTTTTCTCATGAAATGTTTTTTTGAGAGACTATTTAACTCATGCCCCAAATGGGAGTCAATGTCCAATCATAATTCAATGATTTTTTATTTACAACCAATCACAGTTGTGTTTCGCCTAAAATTTACCAACTAAAATTTATCATAATAAAGAAAGCACCTCCCTTTTAATATTCATTGCATTATTTTGCAGTGACTGACTCACCAAGAAATACGGCTACCAGATTGAATATATATAGTGCATGAATGTCAGCAGAAAGCGCATGCGATAGATAATATAAAAACATTTGTAACAATTGATTATACTACAAAAAAGAAAAAAAAGAAACCACTGTTTGCATTTTCTTAAACGAATTATTTGCCAGGAAATGACGTTGCAGGAAAATATAATTGACATATTTACATCATGGGACATCAAAATAATTAATACCTATAATGTTGGTTATAAATGTCTCCACTAGAGCGCACTGCGATCCTTTGGCAATAAATAATATTATGATCTGGTTGCAGTGATCAACAAAAGAAGCAAATGAAGCGTAGGCCTACCAATCGTTTCTCATTTGTTTTCAAACATTGCAGTTCATTAAATATATAAAATATTTTAAAATAGACATAGTTAAATAATGATTTGTGAGTAAACAGCTTAATTGTATTCGTCAAATAGTCCTAACAAATGCCAAGAGTGATTTTCAAATTCTGTAGATAAATTTATCGATAATTTGGAAATCTCTCGTGGTATTATAAAAAATTAATACATTTATCGATCATCTATTAGTTGGTCAGCAAGCTGGTTTTACAAAATACCCTTGTTTGGTATGTGAATGGGATAGCAGAGCGAGGTCAGAACACTGGGAAAGGGAACAATGGACACGTAGGACTTATTTAATACCGGGCGAAAAAAATATAAGAAGTGAACCTCTTATTGATCCCACAAAAGTATTGTTGTCATCTCTCCATGTAAAACTAGGTTCAATGAAGTAATTTGTGAAAACTCTAGATAAAGACAGCGAGTGCTTTGAATACCTTTTTGGTACATTTTCTTCATTACTATATAAAAAAAGCGGTTTAAGCGTTGGACAACAAAGTCCAAAACTGATGATAGACAGTCAGTACGAGAATACTATGATTCGAAAAGTGATGTATGACCGGAATGCTTATAATTATTTATTATTATTATCATCAGCATCATCATAGTACATTCACGAATTTAGGCCATTTATTGACCTGTTTCGGCCTCAAGAGAAACACCATCCAGAAGTCTTTTGAGTGGACGTCCTGGTCTTCTTCTTCCTGCAGGTTGATATCTTAACATTTGTTTGGGTATTCTGTGATCTTCCATTCGATGAACATGTTGTATCCATCTTGACTTATAATCAGAAATTTTGTTTTCTAAAGATTCCATGTGTAATTCTTCTAAGATGTCTTCATTTTTTTGTGATCTAGTAGTGTGTATCCTGCAGTCCTCCGAAGATATCTCATTTCAGCAGATCTAAGTCTCTGTATATCCTTCTGTTTCAACGTCCATACTTCGCTACCATACAATGTCGGTCACCTACATGACATTGAAACAGTACTCCAAAATCTGATACCATCTTATGAACATGTAATTGTACTAGGAGACTTCAATACTAATCTATTAGCCACAAATTCTTACAACACTATACTATTACAGACAATGTTCCAGTCATGCAATATGACAATACTGCCTTCAGAACCAACCCATCATACTAGGTATTCTGACACACTACTAGACTTAATTATAACAAATAATCCTCAAAAAGTTATAACTAGTGGACAGATAGAAGCTCCAGGCATCTCTGCACATGACTTAATATACATTGAATATTCACTCCTTTGCTCTAAACGTAGACCTATACTTGTAACATACAGAGACTTGAAACATATAAATTATGCGCAATTAATTGATGATGCTGCAAAACTACCTTGGAAACAACATATGGACACTTAGAACTGTAGACGAGAAAGTTGAAAATTTTAATGACATGATTTTACAATTGTATGACAAACACGCACATATCAAGACTAGACGTATAAACAGACCACCTGCATCCTGGATGTCTGATAATATCCGCTTGCTTATGACTGAGAGAGACGTAGCATTCAGGAAATACAGGAGGAACAAAGAACTGACAGACTTACAGACATACAAACATCTGAGGAATAAAGTCAACCAGACTATAAGGAATGCAAAACTAAGATATGCCCATACTATTATTACACAATCTATGTCCAACTCAGCTGACATGTGGAAAAATTTAAAATCAATAGGCCTCTGTCAAAATAAACTACAGGTAGAAACAGCTGACCTACCACTAGATGAGTTGAATGACCATTTTACCCGCCTCCCTTCTGACAACACCTCACAACACAAACGACAGACAATAGATGAACTAATGTCATATTCCCAACCTACCCGAGACAAATTCTTTTTTTCCTATATCTCACCTGATGACGCCAAAAGAGCAGTATTACGTATTAAATCTAAAGCACAAGGAATAGACAATATAACAATAACTCTCCTGCAAAAAATAATAGACATTATTCTCCCAACAATAACCCACATTTTTAATGCCTCTATAATGACCGGGACTTATCCCAGACTCTGGAAAATGGCTCTAGTTCGTCCTACACCGAAATCAAACACTCCCACAACACTCGATGATTATAGACCAATTAGTATTCTTCCCTGTTTATCTAAAGCACTGGAACACATAATACACTCACAGTTAACAGACTACCTCACCACACACGACTTACTTGATGAACATCAGTCTGGTTTTAGAACAGGACATCACACAAGTACTGCACTACTTGACATTGTAGAGGACATAAGAGACTCAATGGACAAAAGCAAACTCACCGCAATAGTCCTACTCGACTACAGCAAAGCCTTTGACACAGTAGATATAGACTTAATGCTAGCGAGACTAAAGACACTACATCTGTCGGAAAACTGCCTTGATTGGTTTGCATCTTACCTCACTAATCGTCAGCAATCAGTTTCTGTTAATAATCGCATTTCTTCCTGGCGCTTGGTGAGGAAAGGGGTACCTCAAGGCGGCGTCCTCGCTCCTCTTCTCTTCTCGATTTATATTAATGACGTGACCAAGAAACTACAAAACTGCAAGCATCATCTTTACGCCGACGACCTACAGATTACACACACTTTAGGCCTGACGAAATTAATGAATATATTGACAAAGTAAACACTGACCTCAGGCATATATCTTTATGGTCCAGACAATATGGGCTGAAACTAAATGTAAACAAAACGCAAGCAATAATTATCGGACATCCAAGGCTATTACACCTCATAAACAATGGCAATATGCCGGCTGTCATATTAGATAATGAACAAATTCCTTATACCGACGTCGTTAAAAACTTGGGATTTTACTTAGATTCTAATTTAAAATGGCATGAGCAAGTAAAACAAACATCTAAAAGGATCTTCTCCATAATGCATTCCCTAAAGCGACTTAAACATTTTCTTCCTACAACTCTTAAAAGAATTTTAATCCAAACTTTAGTGATGCCGCATTTTGACTACTGTGACGTTCTACTAACTGACATAAGTGACGGATTGTCGGACAAACTGCAGCGTGTCCATAATATGTGTATCAGATTCATATTTAATGTTCGAAAATACGATCACATTTCTCCATTATTCCACGAATTGTCATGGCTACATCTAAAAGAGAGAAGAAAATCGCACTGTCTAATTCTCCTATTTAAGATCCTACATACCTCGATTCCCAATTATTTATCATCCCGTTTTCCAGTATCTATCCTCAAACCATAACTTAAACACAAGATCACAACATAGTCTCTTACTTAATATACCGCAACATAGGACATCACATCACTCCATGTCATATACCATCTCCACTTCTCGCAACTGGAATTCCCTACCACAAGAAATAAGGGGCTGCCGGACATTGGCATCTTTTAAAAGAAATCTAAATTTATATTTGCTCTAAACTCGACTTCATTATTATCCAGTGTAAGATATATATATATATATATATATATATATTAATTGGTGTTTCCCGTATAATGTATCATATTTATATTATTATTATTATTATTATTATTATTATTATTACTATTACTATTATTATTATTATCGTATCATTATTGTTATTACCCTATGAAATGTTATTTGTACATGACATTTACATTGCTACATTTATTGTATCTTTAACTGTTTATAATTAGTACAGTGTATATCTATATTTGTCGAATATTTATTTGTATTTGTGCTGGTTGAGTGGAAGAGAGGGCCTTATGGCCTTAACTCTGCCAGAATAAATAAAGTATTATTATTATTATTATTATTATTATAAAAGAGTTGGAAGAGCCAGTGTTTTATACACTTTCAGTCTTGAATGCTTTTGGACTAACTATGACTTGAAGATAGAATTTATTAACCCTAAAATTCTTAAAAATTTAGATATTTTTGCATTTACATCCTTTTCTTCTTCATATGAGATTTATTATTATTATTATTATTATTATTATTATTATTATAAAACTTTAACCACAGAAAGATGCGTAAACATTAAAACTCTGTATATAAAATAAATTATTATTATTATTATTATTATTATTATTATTGTCGGTCGCGGTGGACTAGTGGTTATGCTCCTTGCCTCTGGTCCCGAGGGTCGCGGGGTTCAAATCCGGCCGGGGTCGATGGTTTTTTTTAGGATGGAAAAATCCAAGGAGCAAGACCTCCGGGAGGGACTTTAAGTCGTGGGTCCCGAGTCTGAAGATTTTCAGGCTCGTAAAAGATCCTTAAGCCTGAATGAAAAGGCTTCTAAGCAAAATTTACCGAATTTTCCCGTCCTAGTACTACCTTGGTTTCCTAGAGGCGGAACGCTGACCACGGACCACTCAAATGACATCTGTACGAAAACAAGTGTAACTAAATTAGTATGGTTAAATTATTCCCTGTAGGGGGAGAGAGCCTAAATCTCTGTTAACGGAAACATGGGCCTACAAGATACAAGATTATTATTATTATTAAGTAATTATTAATTAGTGGCAAATAAATTCTGAACTAGTTTTTCACATAAAATTCTTGTTGCAAGTAATTTTTATTACGTTTTACAAAGCTATAAATTCATTTTTACTTATTCATGAATAGCCTATTTTGAAAACCTGACGAGATGGGAGAAAATGGAGATCATTTTCAAATTCAGCATAAAAATCCGTTTAGAATCACCTATCAGATTAAAAAAAAATTATGTTTTAAAATGCAGAACGGTGATTATTCTGTACGTGTGTTTGTCACTGAACCCATCCTAAACGACTGGACCGATTTTTATGAATTTTTTTGTGTGTCTGATTGGGTCCCTCCATGGTTTAGATTCACAATTGGGCCCTCTAAAACCATTAGTTGTAGGAGTTCACATGAAGTGAAAATTTAGAAATCGCTCTAGCGGTCACAATTTTCGATGTTTCACAATGAAACTCAGTATATCGTATTAAAATAAGCTGAGGTACGTATTAACCAAAAATTTGTGAAATCCGACAATTAGAAGTGGAGATTTACTTGAAATCCGAAGTTAAAAACTACCTTTACGACTGGACCGATTTTAATAAAATCTTGTGTGTGTGTGTGTGTTTGTTTGTTTGTTTGAGTGGGTCCATGTGGTTTAGTTTCACAATTGGACTCGGTAGGTGCCGTTACGATCGAGTTATATGAATATTTATTATGTGAAATGTGTAGTCATCTGCATTATCGACAAATTCCGCGCGACAAAAATGTGATGTCATCATGCACGCTTAACAGATTGCAGTGGAGAATTTTATTGCGAACCTATTTAAAACACTAACTTATATGTTTTTGGTCGATGTGACTAATTTCTTATACTTACCAATATTGTTGTTACTGGAAGTAAGTCAACGTTCCCACATCTAACCTGGTTGCTATGCAAACAAAAGAAATCGCAATGCTGATATGGACTCCAAAAGCACACGTTCGGTAAGTAAAATAAAACATTTCTTGAATGTTTTCTACACTAACTCGTACCTTTCTTTAGACTTTTCCGGAATTGATGCAGAACATCCCACTCTCCAGGCTTCTTCAATTTCTCTATCATCTACCACGACTCCTACCATAATAAAATTATCAAACAGATTCTAATCACGGTACTACGATCATAAAAATGTCTCCGCACACCCAACAACCCCTGCCTTATAATAAAACAACTGAAACGCTACATTAGCAACGATCACCAAATGTTTCTTTCATAATAGAAGTCATTTACATCCAACCAATATTTTAATTCATGTATTACTATATTTAATAAAAATTAGTCACATCGACCAAAAAATAGTATACAATACACATTAGGTACCGTAACAGATCTCGAAAATTGAAAAAAAAAAAAAAAAAAAAAAAAAAACTCGGTAAGGTTCCACGAACTCAAATAAATAAAAATGAAATAAAACTTAATTTTAAATAAAATAGTAAGGAAGATACATCAGCGCCTCGTTTCTTTCAAACTTTTTCTCGATCAGTAACAAGTGCTTACCTCACTTGTATCGCAATATACTATATCGTCCGGCGATGACACGGAAAAGAGCTCAGGGCTCGATCCTGTTTGATAATAAACGCAAATAAATTAGCGTTAGTTAAGTAACTCTCGCAAGCGAGCACCTTTTCACTACATAGAACTATACAGATATAGGCAGACATTAAAAAGGATCTAAGTCTATTGGCTAAGAACGCCATGAGGCTTTGTATTGGCATTCTCGTAATTTTCGTCGCAATGCAGTTTGTCATTTTTTAGAAAGATTGTGTGAGTTAAAGTTTTTCGTAAATGTTATTGTTATCAGGGGTTTTTAAGCACCAATTTATAAATTGAAGGTTTCAGGTCATCTGATAAATATTGACGCGAGTTCGTGGAAGAGCAGACGTAATATTAAACCTGGCTGCTGTAAGATTAATGTTGGGTTACTTGCTTTGACAGCTAATTTCTTTTGTCATGAATTTTAGTTCACAGAATAGATTGAAAATCGGGTCAAGCAAAGTGTAAGTATTACAAAATACAAGCTATTTATTACCATGCTTCTACAGGCTGTTCCATTATTGTGTACTACTCCACAGCGTGTTCCATAATTACGGGGATTAACTTCACAACTATTGGTGTATTTAAATTATTTAGAAAGGAACAAACCGTTTCTTTATCTTTTTCGAAATTGATGAAATACATTTTGTAAATACATTAAAAATTTTCAAATTTTAACTGAAGTATACATACTATAAAGTAGAAATTTTGTAAATATGGTTTCTTAAAATTGATCCTCTAATGGCAGCGATGGCAATTTTAGAAAGATACACTCTGTCCAAATCTAAGAAATTCCAAAATTTAGCTAAGTATCCTGGTATAGTACCTCTTGCCCCGATCATCAATCCTATGACAGTTATACTATCTAATTGGTATTTATCTTTGTAATATTCAGTTATTGGCTCATACATGGCTTTCTTTTCAGAGTCAATTTCCTCAGGTTGGCCACTATAAGTCTCAAAACGAATTGTGGGATCTAATACCATACCAGTTTTAGAAGATGGTCTAAATGCAATAATATCTATTCGTCTGTTACTCCCATTAGTGGCCACACCATGAACTTCCTCATAAACTGTGTATCCATAATCTCACAAGGCTGCTGCCATCATATTTAGAATAGTGTGGTGCCGAATGTTTCTCAGCGATTCTCCAAACGGAGGACGTGTGCAAGGGTTTCGTGCTCTCTGCGACAACGTCTACAGAGGGTATCGTCCCTAGACCTGCCCGGTAAAGAACGCACCGCCGATATATTGGCTTGCATTTTAATCGCTTCTCTCCATTCGAAACAAGAAAATTCCTAATGGTCACGAATCCGTTGATTTGCTGGTGTATATTCATTGTAGAGAACTACGCCTTTTCCTTTATGAGGAAGTTGACTCCAGATAACTGAGTTTCCTTGCATCTGGTGGAAGACTTCGAGTATTAATTTGTTCCCTTAAAATTGCACTTTTATTGACCCTTAAATTCGTAATGTATCCTATTATACATCAATTAGTTTATTTTATTTAATATTTTAATTAATTAAATGTATGTAGAAATACATAATACTAGTGGTCGCCCAGCGATCGAAATTCGGCCACAATTCATTAATTTTTTACGTTTGTCACAAATACGTCATTATGCATTAATTTTCGATTTATTTTAAAAATACGAACGACAGGAAATATGTGGTATAGCTTGGCTAAGCCCTATTTAAACAACAATAACGCGTCATTTGACATTTGTATACTATTTAAATTTGCATTTGGCCTATTATTATGTGCACGGGAATATATACCCCTTCTTTTTGTCTCTCACTCCGATCCGTCTATGTTCTAATGTCGAGGCGTAATGGAAGTTGGTGAGAATATGTAAATATAAAAAACATATGTAATGAAATTACTGAAACCAACATTAGACAGGGTTCAATTTAAATTTAAATAATAAAATATACCTCTTTTCTTGTCCAAAATTGTCACACCCGCTACTGAACGTAGGAACTTAATTTCTGCAGTTTCTATTTTCCTTCTGTCTGAACGGTTAAGAGTCCAATTTTCACTTGCATATGTTAAGACAGGCACTGCCATAATTTTGTAAAATTTTAGTTGTGTGCTCCTCAAAGTTTTATTTTTCAGTGTCCGTCTTATAGTGCCACACATTCTGTAAAATCTATTTAATTTAATATTAATATCTACAGAGATTTACATTTACTTTTTGTCGATTTAACCAAGGCATATGATAGTATTCCTCAAAAAATGTTATGGGAAACTTAGGACAATTCCAACATTACCAAAAAATTAGTAGAAGCTATAAAAGCATTATACAAAGGATCTATTTCGAAAATAAAAGTTGGAAATCATATAACAAAGGAATTTACTATTACAAAAGGTTTAAGGGATGGTTGCAGTTTATCTCCAACTCTATTCAAAATTTATCTCGAAAGAGTATTAAGAGACTGGAGGAAAAAAATGTTAAAAAATGGACATACCCATCCAAAATACACATGTATATTCACTAAATTTTGCAGATGACCAGGTATTAATAGCACAAGACCACGATGACATAGAGTATTTGGCTAAAAAACTAAAAGAAGAATATGAAAAATGAGGACTTTATATAAACATTGAGAAAACTAAATACCTGTGTATAGGAGAAGAAATGGAAAATATAAATTTCAACAATGGAGAAGAACTAAAACCTAGTATTGAATGCACTTATTTATGAACAAAATTAGACCATTCAGGCGATAACACAGTGGAAATTAAAAATAGAATCGCACAAACAAAACAAGCAATAAATGCTTTAAACTCTGTTTGGTGGAGCAAAATATTACAAAAAATAGAAAATTACAAATATATCAAACCATAATTCAGACCATTTTAACATATGGTGCTGAAGTCTGGCAAATTCCTACCAGGGAAATGAAAAGAATTTTAAGTACAGAAATGGATGTTTTAAGAAGATCAGCTGGAAAATCTAGAATGGATAGAATACGAAATAAAGAAATAAGGGAAATTATGGGTGTACAAGAGGAGCCGGACATCATAGACATTATAGAAAAGAAAAGACTACAGTGGTATGGACATGTCAGAATAATGCCAGAGCAAATATTGCCAAAAATTGTTATGGAATGGATCCCAATGGAAAGGAGGAAGAGAGGAAGACCGAAGAAAACTTGGATAGTAGGGGTACACGCAGCTATGAATATCAGAGGAATGGAGGAAGATCAATGGATGGACAGAGAGGAATGGCGTTTGGTTTCCGGAAGACGGCGGCAGCTGCCATGATACCGGATGATGATGATGATGATGACGATGATATATATGTGTGTGTACGTAGATGTAGATAGATTAGATAGATGGATATATAATAACTAATGATCAGCAATTTATAAGCAAATCTGTATTAAGTATAGAATGAATGACGTAGCAATTTGACAATTATATCTGGTAGTGGTGTCGTAATCCTCTCCCCCTGGAATGGTTGTTGAATTACAACAGCTTACGTGCTATAAAGTTAGCTGATCCTGGCTCTAGAGGCGCTGTGATCGCACAAACTTTGCCATCAAGACATAAACAGCCCTGCCCTGACACCTGGCCTCCTCCCCCCCCCTTCCAGATGTCAGAGGTTAATTGCATTATGGATAAGTCGACGAGGTGCGCAGAGGGTTGGAAGTCGAGATAAAAAATGTCACAAGGACGGTTATACCTTACTTACATTCTCTTTTGTTGACATACTGCAAAGTAATGCGCAGCGGGAAATTTACACACTTCAGGCAACTTTTAAATTATTTGCCTCAAAAAAAGTTTTTTTTTTAAATAGTCAAATAAAAATGCCTCAAATCAAAACTTAATCTCATAGTTCGCTCTTCAATCTCCAGCATCCTTCTTTCTCTCTTAATTTCTCTTTACTTATTTATCTTTCTTTCTCTTCCATTTTATTTCTTTTCATTTTCTTTTTATTTATTTTTTATTTTTCACTCTCTCTATGAATCATTCTTACTTTCTATCTGTCTTTCTACCTACCTAACTACCAATCTTATTTTTCTATCTATATTTGTTCCTATCTTAATTTCTTTCTTTCTATCTTTCCATATTTCCACCTTTCTATCCATTTTTCGTCCACCGCTGTGGTCTCGAGGTAGCGTGCTGCCTTGTCACGCAGCGGGCCCGGGTTCGATTCCCGGTCGGATGAGCTCCTGGGTGAGGTTTTTTCGGGTTTTTTTCTCACCTGTAAGATAAATGTCAGGACGCTTAGAACCCAACGGTCCTCGAAAATCATCCGGCCATTATCATCATCATCCTTCACCGGTGTGGAAAGCGACGGAAAGCTACCACACCTATAATTCCCTAGTAAAGCTGCAAGCATAGCATGAAAATGTTATGATTGCAATGAAAGACCCTGCCCTCGGGCAGAATTTCTGTGCATGGATGATTTTTATGTGAAATCAGATGCAAAAAGAAGACTTAAGTCTGCTATACTGTGATGGACAGGACATGTGGAAAGAATGGGAGATGAATTAGAGGATTGGAGACTTTTTGATATAGGAAAGCGCCCAGTATATATCTCAACAATGAAGTGGGAGTATAACATTACACATGCTTTGAACGAGAGGAATTATAGAGGAACTAATTAGGAAATATTAGTGCAGGGTGCAATCAGTTATAAAAATGGTCTCCCGTATTAAAGTTTCGGACGTCGTTTTGAAAAGTTCTTGATGATATTTTCCCATAATGCATTGTGAGGGGGACAATGTTGATGCCATCCATAATCTGTTTAATATGAATATATAAATTGTTAAGGCTGTAGACTGCCTGAGAGGGAAGATACTCAGGGATTACGTAGGAATGACATCGAGGGAGGAATCCCTGACACAAAAATCCAATACCAAGTTTAAACTTAACGTTGAAGGGTTAGAAATCGAGCATTCTCCATTATATTCATTATAACTTTTTCATTATGTCATAAAGTATTAAACTGTCCTTAATGTCCAAGTGTGTTCATGCCAACGTATGGCTCGCAAGAGATAAATTATGATGGAATGTGATATTCTATGACCCTTATGAAATCCTAAAAAAAATCTTCTCAATATCTCTGCTACGTTAAACGCTAAAACATATGGATGGGAAACACAAAAACTCTTACTTTATTAATGGTTAATTTATTTTACCTGATGTAGTTAAGATCAAAAGGTATTCATTTCTACTTCACCAGGGTTAAGTTATACAGTTAATTAGCTAATATTCGGCGTCCGTTGCTAAACCTAAATAAACGACATATTAAAGGTAAATTATATTGTATGATCTTCAATACTAAGCTCTTTCTTTTAAGCTACTTAAATTAATAAAAAAAAAAAAGAAGTAAAGTGATCCCACAACATGCCTCAGGAGGCCCTTGGGGTAGTAGGAGGTTAAGGCTCCCACTTTTTCTAGACAATCGGCACTTTTATGTCAGCCGGGTTGTCAGCCCTGCGTGACGGCCGCCTTTACCCCAGAACAAGCGTCTGATACTCATTTCAGTTAGAGGCTGAGTCGACCCCAGGGCCATAGTACAGTAATATAATTATAATCACAATGAACCATATAAACGAAAAACAAGAAAAACGTTTTTAAATTATTATATTGTCACCATTGATTTATTTTCCCTAAGAATATTAAACCATTATAGAGCCCTATACGCGAGAAGAACCAAACATGGCGGTTGCTACTCTGTTGTTAATTTCGGAATAAATCTCCACTTTTAATTGTCAGATTTCGTTCATTTTTGGACAATACTTACCTCAGTTTATTTTAATATGATATACTGAGTTTCACTGAAGTAAATATCAATTAAACTAAATAAATGGCCACACATAAAAATACATTATATAATGGCAATGGACAGCTAATGAGAAATAAGGGAAATTTTGAGGAAGTGGCTGAATTCAAATACCTAGGAACAATAATCATAAACAGGAATGAGATGCACAAGGAAATTAAACATAGGCATAATTCTGGAAATGCGTGTTATTATGCATTACAGAGACTCTTGATGTCCCAACTCCTTTCAAAAAACGTTAAACTGAAAATACATAAAACTATTATTCTACCAGTTATATTATATGGATGCGAAACATGGACTGTTACTTTAAGGGAGGAAAGGAAATTATGAGTATTTGAGAATATAGTTCTTAGGAAAATTTTTGGATCAAAGAGAGATGAACAGACAGGTGAATGGAGAAGACTGCATAACAGTGGATTACATGGTCTTTATAGGAAGCCAGATATAATGAGAACAGTTAGGTCTCGTAGACTGCGATCGGCAGGACATGTGGCACGAATGGGAAATGAAAGACGTGCATGGAAGCATCTTGTAGGAAAACCAGAGGAAAAACGCCCAGTTGGTAGACCAAGAATGAGGTGGGGGAATAACATTAACTATGATTTGAGGAAAGTAGATTATATAGGGAATGATTGGAAAGCATTAGCTCAGGATAGGGATGTATAGAGAGCTTATGCCCGTGCGGCCATGAACCTACGGGTTTGATAGTGCCAGTGAGTAAGTAAGTAAACCACTTTACGTGCAACTTTCGGTTGAGCGTACGTCGAGGGAATGTTGAGGTTAGTTAAGCTTGAGTTAAAACGACAGGGTCCAGACCGCTGATGTCAGCATGGCGTCACAGTGATGGATACATGGTGTAGGACAGAGACAGTTTCCCTGTGCCGTGAAAGTAAATCAGTGTATATACCAGTCACTGTATATCTACTGAACTATATCGGTGCAATGTGCTCGCGGTTCCTGTGATTTCACTTTCGATTCACTATATTTCTTCCGACCTAAGTTCCAGTTGTAATGTAAAGAAAGCAGATGCATGACTGCATTTTCATTGGTCGAATAATGTTTTTACCTTTAAGCGTAATACTACATGGAGATATCATCAGAAAAATAAAAAACTGGCCTTCACGGGCGCTCATCCAGTTCGGACAAAGATAATATTAGAAAATAAACCAATAGATCAAGTGGTAAGATATAACTTCCCAGGTTGCGAAATATCATACACAGCGGAAACAGATATAAATAACAAACTAAATAAGTTTAATTATATAACAGGAACACTAAAAACGAACTTCGAAAAATAAAGCCAGGAAAGACTCTGTAATGAAATTATACAAGACAATGGCAGTGCCTATTATTACTTATGGATCCGAAACATGGACAATGACAACACAACAATCTGCCAGAATACAAGCTGCTGAAATGAAATTCCTCAGACCAGTAGCAGGATATCAAAGAACAGACAAAAAACATAACACAGAATTAAGACAACTAAAAGTGGAAGAATTAAACACAACAATACAGAAATACAGAACAAACTGGAAAGAACACTTGGCAAGGATGACTGAGAATAGAATACCAAAAGCAGCATACAACTATTCACCACGAGAAAGAAGAAGTTTGGGAAGACCAAAGAAAAGATGGAAAGAGCAGCAATTTGCAGCCGGAACAGGCTAGTAAATAAGTCTAAACCGCGAAGAAGAAGACCTTTAAGCGTGTAAGAAAATGAGAGAAATAGAGAGAGAAAAAATGTAGCATATGTCTATATAAGTTATATAGGAGAATTAAAAAATATATGATTATAATTGTAATAGCCTATATTAAATGAGGATTGGGGTACGGTGCAAAAAGTGGACATCCGAATGTCCGTTACTTCGTAAATTGTATCTGCCATCTGGTTGCTGCCTAGAGCGAATATTGATGTTCGTATATGGTACCGGCCTATTTAGGCCTTGACCCAATCTTTGATGTGCTTATCTTGAAGTCTTCTGTGCTTGAAATTTTTAGCTAAAGAAAATGCTCTTCTCCCAGCTGTTTCTTGGAGTATTCTTGAAGATGTTGTTTTCTTCATACGCATAAGCTTCTTGGTCTTAAAAGATATTCTTAAGGTAGTTTACTGGATTTATTTAAGGACTTGAAGTTAGGTTTGTAAGTAGCATTACAGTGGTTTTTACGAGTTCTGGATTTAAGAGGATTTTAGATATAAGGGATAGAAGTTGATGAACTAGGTTTTCAGGATTTGTAGAAGTGGGAGTGGGAGTAGGAGTTGTTGGAATGTCCAATTTTGGTGCTGAAGTGTTGATTTTTGGTTTCTCTGGCTCTGGTTGATGATGTGAAATTTCTGTAGTATGCTGTGAGGTCCTTGGTGCATATTTCAGTCTTGAGTTGGTGTATTTGTTGTAGATAGGGCATTGTCTGTAGCTTGCAGCATGAGTTTCATTGCAGTTAGTGCATTTTAGTTCAGTTTTCTTGCATTCTTTAACTCGGTGATTGCCTGCACATTTGACACATTTCTGTGTTCTTTTACAGCATTCTGCCAGATGTCCGAAGCCTTGACAGTTATAGAATTGAATTCCTCCTGCTGGCGTTTTGTAGGTTTCAAGCTTGATTTTTACATTGAAGATGTCTGTAAGTTCAACGATTTTTGTCATGAAGTGTGCTTGTTGTAAGAAAGTTAGAATCCAAACAGGAATGGCAGTCTTGATTCTAGTTCCGTTTTGGAACCTGGTTTTATATAGTTGTCTGACGTTGAGGATTGGATAATCTTTGTCGTTTAGTTCTTGGTAGATTTCGCCTGATGTTATTTTCGTTGGAAGTCCTTTGAGTGTAATTCTTTGAGTCATGAATCCTCTTCTGTATATATGTGTATGAAACTGTGTTTCATGATCTTGAAGTACTTTTGTAACGTGGTCGAATGAAAGTTTGTTTTTGGTAAAGATTTTTAGTTGGTCTTTGGTGTATTTCATTGTGATGTCTTTTTCTTTTCCTGCAGCAATGTGTGTGAGTTTGTAGGCATTTATGTTGCTAGCGTCTACGAAGATAGGCGGAGGTATTTCTTGGAAATTCTGTAGAGATATAAATCTATTGTTGATCTCTATCCCATAAGTTTTGTCTGTGGTAGCGTTTTTGGCCGTGTGTTTTGGCTTAGGATGAGTGTAGTTTTCACCCTTCTTTGAGACTTCGTTGTTCGGTGTCTTCATTTCTTCTCCGGTCAGTCCTTTCAGGTCAGCTGGTTTCTTCCGCTTTTTACGCTGTTGATGTCCAGCATTTGCGTCTTCAGCTCCTTTCTGGTCTTGCTCTGCTCTCGGTCTTAAGATCATTCGAAGAGAATGAGAATGGGAATGGGAATGAGAATGCAATGGAAGACCCCAAAGCTAACCAACCAGAAGGTAAATACAATTTACGAAGTAAACGGACCGCGCAGAGAACACGTCGCGGATAAATGTTTAAATAGGGCAGGATTAAACGGGCATATAATTAACTGGAGAGAAGAGGCCAAATATCTAGGCATTATACTAGACAAAAAACTGCTTTTCAAAAGACACATAGAAGTAACGTTTGGCAGAGCTTACAGCAAACTAAAAGCTCTTTTCCCCATAATAAATAAACATAACACAATAAAATCTAGAGTAGCGACAACTATATACAAAGCACTCATAAGACCAATCATCACTTATGCATGCCCAGTCTGGGGACATGCAGCCCGACGCCACATAAAAAAATTACAAACACTTCAAAATCGTGTTCTTTACAACACATCGAGAATACCACGTGTGGTTCCTATGACCACACTTCACGAACAACTAAAAATAGAAACCATAGAGGAATTCATCAAAAGAATGTCCCACAATTTTTATGACAACTGTGAGCTACACGACAATCCTCTTGTGTCTCAACTGGGCACTTATGAAACACATCATGATAAGCATAAAATACCAAAATGGATCCTGGTCAATACCTGAACATTCTAAATAATACATCTTAATATACACATATGTCTTCACACTTGTTGCAGAAACAGAGACAGGTGTCACCAAAGAGAAGACGACGACCAGGTGTTCCGCCAGCCACACCGCAAAAGCTGAAGCGCAAGGCCCGGACCAATTTTGGCCATCTTTCGAAAATATCATTAATAAATTCACAATCGTTCTGTTAAGGTTTCGGTGGGTTCCCTTAACGTCAAGGCAAATGCCGGAACGATCCCCTAGACCCCCACCAGTAATCAACCCATCCCCAACATTATTCCAAATTCTAAATTCCAATGGGCTACTTAACTAAATTACATCATAACTTCACTTTAAATTTAATTTTCATAAAATTCAATCACAGTACCCATGACATGAGGCACTACGAGTGACTGCTGAGCTCACTCTGTGTCATGGATACCTAACAAACTATAAACCGATGACACGAGGCACTCCGGGTGACCGCTGGGCTCACCCTGTGTCATAGGTAAGTATAAAACAATATATAATTTTCATCAACTACTCTGCTAAAGGTTTCTGGTGGTTTCCTCTAGCGACAAGGCAAATGCCGGAGTAGTCCCCTAGCTCCCACCAGTAAATTCAAATTTCCAATTTTTATTTCTTTCATTGAGCCGGGTAAAGAGGATAAGAGGGATTATATTGGACTTCGTTTCGGAACTGGGACTGGTTTTTTCGGTTCTTCGCTGCATCGTCGCCAATAGAGCGCGAACTTCAAAAGATCACACGCAATGTACTTTGTAACATTCAACACACATCACGAATATCTTAAAACAACACCAGACACAGTGCAAATAAATTAATAGACACAATAGCACACACTGCTGCTACTATGCAGGTTAGAATGTTGGTATTATCGCTTATTATATAATATCGGTTTTAAACATTATTCTCAATCACACCGGGGCAAATGCTTTAGCAGGAACCCGGGGTTCTCCTTTCCTGGACAACCAGGAGAACCAAAAGGAATCGCTCACCGCTTGTCATTAACTTGGCTAGCCGCAGGGCCTTTCCAACAAGATTACTTTACTTGGTAGTCGACAAAATTGCCAGTCTCAAGACAACCCTTGAGGATGCCGGACACAGTCTCTGGCGAAACGTCGGGGAACTACAAGCCTCAAGACCATGGCCTACATTCTGGAAATCTTCTACAAAACTACACTTTGTTTCTGTTACAACTTCATCTTTTAATTGTTCACGACTTCGAGATTTCAACGTAACCATAATCATGATAATTACTTATCACACCATACTTAATATTACACCATCATCAACAACAAGGATTAAGCCCAATGGCCTCTTCCGATCTCATTATGGGTCGAATTGGTCCTTTCATCTCTTCAATGGTCTTCCCAACATTCTTCTCCCTTTTGGTTTATAATTATGCATTCTTCTTGGTATGCGCTGTTCATTCATTCGTAATACGTACCGAAGATAAGCATTTTGATGATATTTTATTATTTCACAGAGATTAAATATATTAAGTTCTGTTCTTATATCTTCGTTTTTCTTTTCATCGGTCCTTTGGTATCCTACTATTGCTCTCAACATCTTCATTTCGCAGCCTCTATTTGTTTACTATCTGCCTTTGTTAATGTCCAGGTTTCACATCCATAGATAAGAGATGGAACTGCCAATACTTTGTAAAACTTGAAAATAGTTTCTTTTCTAGTCTTATTCAATAAAGTGCGTTTAATTGTGCCACATAGATAATTGAATCTTTATAGTTTAGTGTGTTTATCTAAATTTCTGTCATTGCCTAAATGACATCCCAAATAATTAAAATTCTGATCTTAATATTACAATCTACAGAAATAACTTATACATAGGCCTATTTATCCTTTCAACCAACCAAAATCTACCGTACCCACATTGCACTACAATATGTCCCTGGATAATGGGTCTGGTTTTACTGCAAAATATCCACATTAAACTTATGCTGTCTAAAATTACAGACATATCAATTGTTTAGGGGTAGTTTTCTCCCCTCAACGTTGTCGAATGCACCACCATGACGATTCTTATTTCATTTGACCTCCCTACAGAGGGGAGCATGGCAATAATCATAATAACACAAAAAAAGAGAACACCTTTTAAAATTCAAAGAGCATTCACTAAACTTGTACCTACGCTTCAGAAAGTTTCAAATTGGTTTTATTAATTTAGTTCCACAACGATACATATTTTTATTTTCTCGTTCAGAGTTACCGCTCGTTATTACACTGAGAGGGATGTTCAGGGGTTGAAAACTTTCTTCTGTTTCATCACAGAATTGGATTACAGAATTACACATTATGAGGGTCCTCTTCAAGGCATTTTCTCTGCTAGAGGTCTGGCTATCATAAAATCTGCCATTGTAACCTTACAGTTAATGTTTCCACCCTCAGACATTGCCGTCTTTTTTTTTTATCCCCACCCCCGTTTTTAATAAAAGACAACACGAGATTCTGTATGTGTTGAGGGGTGACTATCCTCTCTTACTGAGATGCCATCAGATGCTAACGGTTAACGGAATGCAAATTCGCGACGGGAAGAGAGTACGACATAAAATGCAATAAGAGGGTTACATATAGGGGAGGGGGTGATTTCATTTGCATTACGACTTCCTACAGGATGCTTCCGAATGCAGGAAGGTTATTATTGTTATGCGAAGATCATCATATCCGATTCTCCACATTTCACCTTCCCTGCGCCACTGGGTATCATCTGTTTAAAACAGCAGTCAAATACTGACAAGGGAACCTGTCAACCATTCCATGCCGAAACCTATATTTCTTCAAGAGAAGAGTTACGATGTACCAACGACATGTCCGAAAATTTACCTGCCATTTTTAACAGCAAGGCGCTAAAATCCGGCGCCAAATCTCTTCTTTAAACTACAGGGGAGTAATAAAACTTTCTAATTGGCACTTAAGAAACTTTCTATATATCCGTGAATGGGTTCCATAATTCAATCAATTTTATATGTCTTCTTTCTTCTTCCTTCCAAGTATTAGGCCAAGGCCTGTTACGATCCTATAGAAAATTTTCCCTCCAGTGTTTCATAGGACGGCCCAGTGATCTTCGTCCTCTTGGTATATAATTATAAACAGCTCTGGGGATCCGATTTGAACTCATTCTTCAGGGGTCCTAATCTAGGGTATATGTGGATGGCGACTACAAGGTGCCTAAGCTGAACAAAACATGTCTTCCACTTGTGTTTTGCACTCTTTTAACTTTACTATCTAACCTCTCTTGGTTAACTCTTGTTTTTTTCGACCCCGACGCTATTAGGGCACCCGAGGGCTAGGGAGTCTTTCCTTTCTTCCATTTCTTCTTTCCTTTATTTTTTTTTCTTCTCCAGACAAACCTGACCAGAGGCTATAAGATGGCAGCCCCATCACTGGTCTTGCCTTCATTTGGCCAGCAACCAATCGAAGGGACTATTATTATGCTTTCAAGTCTTATACGAGAATTTCCCGGAAGGAGGGAATTAATTTTATATGTTTGGATAACTTTCATTACGTTTTGAAATTTCAGCATTTCACTGAAATCAATATTTGTATTTTGTAAATTAATTTAGACCTAAAAGAGGATGCAAAACATAAGCTTTCCATACATCCCTACCTGAGCTAATGTTTGCGAATCGTCCCATGTATAATCTACTTCCCTGAAATCATGGTCTACCAACTGGGCTTTTTCCCTCTGGTTATCCTACAGAGTTTTCAAGCTCATATTTAATTCCCCATTCGTGCCACATGTCCTGTCCATCGTAGTCTATGAGACTCAATTATTATTATTATTATTATTATTATTATTATTATTATTATTATATGGTTTCCTATAAATATTATGTGGTTCACTGTTATGTAGTCTTTTTCTTTTCCATTCACATGTTTGTCCATCTGTCTTCGTTCAAAGATTTTTCCTTCTTCGGCTTTCCCCCACTTATAGGTTTGCTGTCTTCAGTTTCCATTTATCTCTATCATTCCAATCTCCCTCTTCCAAATTCCTATCATCCACTATTGTTCTGACGTAGGTTTTCCATTTTCATCTTGGTCTGCCACGTTTATTTTTTCCAGGGGGTGACCACTGACATATATTTTTTGGCCACCTTTCATTTTCCATTCTTTGTACATGGTCATACCATTTAAGCTTTTGATTTTCAATCCTCTTAACAACAGATGTGGTGACATTCATTTCTCTCCAAAGGAATTCATTTCTTATTTTATCCTGTCTTGTTTTTTGGAGGCTTCTTCTAAAATAATCAAATTCAACTGTTCTAATTGTATTCTTTTGTAATTCCGTCAGACCAAGTTTCACTTCCATATGACAATTTACAGATTTTTCCTAAGAACTTTATTCTCAAATACTCCCAATATTTTCTCATCCGTTAAAGTAAGAGTTCGTGTTTCGCATCCATATATATTATAAATGGGTGAATAACAGTGTTATGTATTTTCAGTTCAAGTTTTTTGTCTAGAGACGTTTGGGCGACCCTGTAATGCATAATAACATGCATATTTAGAATTGAGCCAATACTTAATTTCTTTGTGCACTTCAGTCCTGTTTTTAATTATTGTTCTAACTCACTGGCACTATCGAACCCACAGGTTCATGGCCGCGGGGACATAAGATCTCCATACATCCCCTATCCGGAGCTAATGTTTTCCAATCATTCCCTGTATAATCTAATTCCCTCAAATCGTACTAAATTATATTCTCCCACCTCATTCTTGGTCTACCAACTGGGCTTTTTCTCTCTGGTTTTCCTACCCGAAGCATTCATGCACGTCTTTAATTTCCCATTCGTGCCACATGACCCGTCCATCGCAGTCTAAAATGTTCCTACAATATAGACAATATAATTATAAAATTTATTAGAGCTTAACTGTTTTAATTATTCTGCTAGTAAAGTAAAGTAAAGTGATCCCACAACAGACCCGGAGGTCCTTGGGGTAGTAGGAGGTTAAGGCTCCCACTTTTTCTAGACAATCGGCACTTTATGTCAGCCGGGTTGTCAGCCCTGCGTGACGGCCGCCTTTACCCCAGAACAAGCGTCTGGTACTCATTTCCGTTAGAGGCTGAGTCGACCCCAGGGCCATAGTGCCGCCAGAGGGTTTGGGTCAGTTTAAAAATCCTGGCCCCAACGGGACTTGAACCCTCGACCCTCCGGCTTGTAGCTCAGTGCCTTAACCACTACGCTACGGCGTGCCCCTTTAATTATTCTGCTAGGTATTTCAATTCAGTCACTTATTGAAAATTTTCCTCATTTGTTATTAACTGCCCATTTCCATTATATAATGAATACCTGTTTGTTACCATGTATTTAGTTATTGTGTTTTCTTTATGTAATTGTAATGTTATTGCTGTTTTTTTGTTTATTTTTCTTTACACTAGTACCAATTATTACTTTATTGTAACGGACTGTCAACAGCACGTACGGCTTACGGCCCGTGCGACACATATTTGTAAATAATATTGTAAATATCTTACTTTTTGTCTAATAAAGTCCTACTACTACTACTAGTTTTATTGATGTTTACTTCCAGTCCCAATTTCTTAGTGTTACTCAAAAGAGTGTGCATGTTGGCCCTAAACATCTCTTCGCTATCTACATCATCAGCATAAACTAACAGCTTCTTCTTCTTCTTCTTCTTCCTTCCAAGTATTAGGCAAAGGCCTGTTACGATCCTATGGAAAATTTTCACTCCAGCGTTTCATAGGACAGCCCAGAGATTTTCGTCCTCTTGGTATATAATTATAAACAGCTTTGGGGATCAGATTTGAACTCATTCTTTCAAGATGGTGTTTCCAATTTAGTTGGTACTGTTTAATATATTCCAAAATTGGTGTAGTCTTCAATTCTTTTAACATATCGGTGTTCCTTTTCCGATACCATCTGGTGTAACCCGCTGTTCTACGCACGAATATCATTTCACAAGCCGTTATTCTGCTTTCATATTGTCTTTTTAGTGGCCATGCTTCACTACCATAGGTCAACACTGGTCTAGCCAAAGTATTGTATAAACGTAATCTGGTGTTTTTTGCACAAGGGATGGTTTCAAAACTTGATCAATAATTCCCAAACTTTTATTATAACTAGTAATTTTTTTCAGGGAAATCCTTTTCATCCTAGATAGAGAGCTGTGTTATGTCTAGAAGTAAGTATCAAACAAATTAACTGCACTGTCAAACACGTAGGTTCGTGGCCACGCGGACGTAAGTGCTGCATAGAGCTTTATCCTGAGCTAATGTTTTCCAATGAACCCCTGTATAATTTACGTCCCTTTTAAATACTTCTCCCACCTGAATCTTGATCTACTACTAGACGCTATCCTTCTGGTTTTCCATGCCTAATTTTCATTCCTAATTCGTTCCAAATATCCTGAAAACTAAACAAGAAGAGATACTAGATTGAAGTTTTATAAAACATTGGCAGTTCCTGCATTCTTTATGCGAGTGAAACTTGGGTAATGGCCAAAAAGTTACAAAGTAGAATACCATCTATCCATATTAATTCTGCCCGAGGGCAGGTCTTTCACTGCAATCATGGCATTATTTAATGCTATGCTTTGCAGCTTTACTAGGGAATTATAGGTGTGGTAGCTTCCAGTTGCTTTCCACACCGGTGAATGATGGTGATGATAATGGTAAGGACGATGATGATGGTTCGATGATTTTCTGGGACCGTTGGGCCCTAAGCTTCCTGACATTTGTCTTACAGGTGAGGAAAAAACCCGAAAAGAAGCTCAGCCATAAGCTTGCCCGACCGCGAATTGAACCCGGGCCCGCTGCATGACAAGGCAGCACGCTACCCCGACACCACAGCGGTGGACAAGTAGAATACAAAGCGTAGAAATGAACTTCCTTAGAAGAACAAAAGGCAGCACAAGATTGGATCCGATAAAAAATGAAGATATAAGAACAGAGTTAAATATATATCCATTGAATGATAAAATCAAATAATATAGAGATAAATGGTTTACACATGTGGAAAGAATGAATGTAACAAGATTACCAATAGCAGCATTTAATTATAAGCCAAGAGGTTCAAAGAATATAGGAAGGCTAGTGGAAAGATGGACAGAAGAACTGTGAGGCGGAACAGGCAATTTGCCAACCCCGTGAAGTGAAGTAGAAGAAGAAGTAGAAGTTTTCCTGAAAATCGCAGCCTACGAAATGCAACTGTTCTTATTATTTATGGTATCCCATAAATATCATGTAGCTCACTGTTATATAGTGTTCTCCATTCATCTGCCTGTTCATCTCTCTTTAATCCATGCATTTTACTAAAACTTTATATTCTACATATAAATTTTAAATAAATACATAATCGCATCTGAAAATACATTTTAAATATTTATTTCCTTTCAGTGTACTTCGAGCTACTTTTGGATAAAAAATAGAAGGCAAAAGAGTAGTGGACATAATGGAGGGCTGGGTATAATTTATTCAAACTTTTCCCAAGTTGAAACAAAGCCTGTCTGTGTGAAAGAATGATGAAAGGCAGAGAGAACGCATGCCAATCATAGTCGATAAGTATCGATCTTCTCTCCGCCCTGCGACCATCAGTTTTGTCCCTTGTGTCTTGCGACCCGTCCCCTCCAAGCAAGGTAGTGGGGAGCATGATGAATAGAGACATACCTACCTATAACCCGTGATAATACTATCTCTGATGGAATTTAGATTTGTTTTTGATTGGTCTGGACATCAATCGATACAAAATTGCTTGGGGATACAGAAAAAAAGTTACCAAATGTCACCAAAGTATTAAGTAAAACTAACTAGTGTCTATGTAAAATTATAGGCTTTCACGGCAGGTGTCTTGATTCCTGTTTGGTTTGTGTTACTTACTTACTCAATACAGGCTTTACAGCTATAAGACTATTTCATATTATGTCACATTCAGTACCGTAAACCAGTTAAGGCGTTTAAAGAGACTATCGTGTATGCGGCCGTCGGTCAGTTAACTCGTTTTAGAGCGGGCGCGAACAAACCGCGTTTATATTCAGCGCCTAAATATTGTGTTGGCTTAGTATGTCTTGGAGATCATAGATGGCATGTAAATGTACATTTTCTATTCCTGTTTGACACGTTTAACCTTGGTGAATCCCCTTCTATTTTTAAAACAAACAACACATGGAATTCGTTCACCCAAACTTGCCTCCAGGCTCCAATGCAGTCGTATATTTTTCTCGTTATCGCGCTGTTGTTGGTGCGTGAATGAAACCAGGGAGAAAGAAAAATATCTCACTGAAGAAGAATTAGTGAATATTTTGTATAATGATGATTCAGGTGATGAACTGAATTATGAATTAGAAGATTCACAAAGTGAAAGTGAAGATGAACTTCCACTTCCTGAAATTGATACGCCGATACCATGTGATGTCAATGACCCAAGTTATTTCACCATCAAATCCTACTAGGATATCTCAGTTAGGTATGTACAAAATTTGAATTTTCTAGGACTAATAGTTTGTGAATAATGGTCCATTTTCTGAAGTGCCACGAAAAGGATAGCTGAGGTATTTAAATGGCTGGCCTGTGGGTTTAAATGCCCTGCTCAGTGCCTGGTACTGAATGTGTTAAGATATCACCAATAGCGTGTTATGCAATCACCACATTCTGGACTCGGTTAACCATAGCAAATCTGAAAAGACTGGAAATGGTCAAAATTGCCTACCTCCGGAGAGTACTTAGGGTTTCAAGGTCAACGAGCTTCCGACTCATATACTATCTAACATGACTTCTTCATCAGAGAAATAGCGTTAAAATATAACCTGCCACACACCCCGGCCTACGAAGCACACATAAGACAGAGAGAAGAAAAAGCAGAGGATATAGACCGCGGATTCTTCCTGACCCCAGCGATGAACACCGAAGAATGGAAGGAACCAAACTTCTCCCTAAGACACGTGTTCACGAGGACCGCCACACATGGATTCCACTACAGAGTATGTACCATAAAAGAGTTCCACCTCGCATCGAACCAGTGCCCCTGTAATGTCAACAATACCACCTTATTGACTGTATAGCAAGAAGTAAGCCTTTAAAATTCTATGCAGATGATAATAACTTCCAGTAATTGTATTATAATGCACACAGTAGTCCCGCGTCGTAGCCGAGCGGTTAAGGTAGGAAGCCTTGGCGCAGAGCTACGGGACTTGCGCTGGTTCGAGTCTCCATGTGGGAAGAAATTTTCTCATGGTATTTCGGCCAGTATGGGACCGGTGCCCACCCAGCATCGTGAGGCAATTGGGTAGCTACAATAAGTAGCGGTTCCAGGTTGAGGAACCAGCTATAACGGCTGGGGGACTCGACATGCTAACCACATGTCATCCCTACACTGGCTGTTGATCATCTACCTCTGTGATTGACACATGTGGATGTGAAGGGCCAGCAGCCGGCTGGTAAAAGGGCAACCGCTGAAAAGTGGAAAGATCCTCAATCTGAATTTTTGAAACAACAGTAGAATAAAAACAGATTTTCACATCTCATCTTAACATAGTTCACATTTATATTGAGAATCGTTCGATCCTTTGTTACACAGACCCAGAGCTTGCATCTTACACAACAAATCCAGTCCTTACTCCTGTAAAACCGAAAATCACAATTTTATCCTTGCTGAGAATTCATTGTTGTTGAAAGTGACACAGATGTGTCTCCAACAATTAACATCCTCTTTTAAAACAACTTAATTATTCGTGCGCCTTCAAGGAAATGTTTACACCATTGAATTGTTGTCAAAATAACCCAAAATACGCAAGAAATTTAAAATGTCAAATAAGCCCCAATTCTGTCAAAGTTGCCCCTCGAGTCAAAGTAACCCCGTTTTATGGTATTTTAAGTTGCAATTATTGATTAGGTATATTTTCGAATATTTTATATGTTTTGAATATTATAATTTTCATTCACGAAGAATAACAAGTATATTCAGAAGACATATTTTTAATTTAATGAAGGGAACTACTTTTTTGCGTACTTATTGCTTCTACATCGTACGTCGGTGTCCATAACCAATGAAAAGCAAACAGGTCACGTGGTTTTGTTTTGACGAGGATCACTTTAAGACCGGACAGGGTATTGGCTCGAGTTATGAGTTGTGAACCACAGATTGCAAACCGGAACCCTGGACGCGCGGACATGGGAATGCTGGCACGCCTCCCTCGCTCACTTTGTGAAAACAATGGCTACATGTGCCAATTATTTCTGTCCGCCACCTTATCCTTTGTTGCAGCTAATCCTCTGTTATTGTTTGATTCGAAGCTGTTTGTTCAGCTGCTAGCCCAGAAATTAAGTTTTATCGAGGCCTTCCATAAACATCTGTCATGTTTATGTAATTTCATGAGGACTCAAGAAGCCCCCTGCATTTGAATCTCAAAAGAGAACGAAAATCCACTTCTTCAAGCAAGCCTTGGCTTCAGCCACAACGTAATCGAAGTTGCTCTTCTCCTCGCCACGAGTACAGTCACTTCACAGACCAACTGCATTTTTTTCACCTGCGAAAAGACAATTTCAAGGCCTATATCCGATCTGAAATGTTTTCTAGACGATCAGCAAATAGGCCCTATAAGTGGAAGGATATCGAAACATGGACTCTTACTTTAAGGGAGGAAAGGAGATTACAAGTATTTGAGAATAAAGTACTTAGGAAAATTTTTGGACCAAAGAGAGATGAACAGACAGGTGAATGGAGAAGACTACATAACAATTAACTACATTGTCTTTATAGGAAGCCAGATATAATAAGAACAGTTAAGTCTCGTAAACTGCGATGGGCAGGACATGTTGCACGTATGGGGAATGAAAGACTTGCATGGAAGCTTCTTGTAGGAAAGCCAGAGGGAAAACGCCCAGCTGGTAGACCAAGAATGAGGTGGGAGAATAACATTAACTATCATTTGAGAGAAGTCGATTATACAGGCAAAGTTTGGAAAACATTAGCTCAGGATAGGGATGTATGGAGAGCTTATGTCCGCGCGGCCATGAACCTTCGGGTTCGATAGTGCCACTGAGTGAGTGAGTGGAAGGATATGTGGAAACAAAATTGTATTGCTGTTATAATAATAATAATAATAATAATAATAATAATAATAATAATAATAATAATAATAATAATAGATCCATAGCAATTCTGTCCGAAGGCAGGTCCTTCACTGCAATCATAGCATTTTCATGCTCTACTTGCAGCTTTACTAGGGAATTGTAGGTGTGGTAGCTTCCCGTTGCTTTCCACACCGGTGAAGAATGATGATGATGATGATTATGATGATGATGGCCATAGGATTTCGGGGACCGTTTGGGCCTTAAAGTTTTCCTGACATTTGTCTTACAGGTGAGGAAAAACCCCGATAAAAACCTCACCCAGAAAAACTGCCCCGTCCGGGGATCGAACCCGGGCCCGTTGCTTGACAAGGCAGCACGCTACCTCGAGACCACAGCGGTGGACTAATAATAATAATAATAATAATAATAATAATAATAATAATAATAATAATAATAATAATAATAATAATGCATTCATTCTGAGTATTTTCTTATCACTGAGGATTTTCTTCAACCAATCTTAATAATTAACATGAAAAAAAAATATACATGACTACGGACTTATAGACTATCAGTTTGCAACAAACATTCACAAATTTCCCTTAATTAAAGTTCTCCATCGTTCTCTGTCCTCTGCGTCTTCATCTGTTACGCCAAATTTCCTCATTGAATTTTGTATGTTGTTTTTCCAGGTTGTTCTTGGTCTTCCTTTTCTGTTCCTTCTTTCAATTTTCCATGCATAGAAGGCCTTTATTAGTCTTCCATCTTGCATTCTTCTTACGTGTGCATACCATTTTAGCCTCTTATGTTCAATCTCATCCATTATATTTCTTTCTGCGTTCATCCATTTTCTAATTTCTGTATTTCTAATTTTTTCCAGTCGAGATTTTCTGGCAGCTCTTCTCCAAAAATCCATTTCAACCAAAGTTATTCCGTTGACATGTTGTTGTGTCATTGTCCAAATTTCATTATTATTATTATTATTATTATTATTATTATTATTATTATTATTATTATTATTATTATTATTTTATATATATATACAACTTTTCATGTGATTGGTCATAGTATATATCTCTCGAAAGAGGACCCTGAAACATCGGACTACAAAAATATAATAAAATGAATGGGGTAATACGAAGGCATTTTGGTAAACAGATGAGGACAGAGACAAAACTAAGATTACATAACGTCACATCAAAAGCTGCTCTAAAATACGGAAGTGAAATTTGGATTTTAAATAAAAGAAACTCTCATAAACTTCAAGTAAGCCAAATGCGCTTCTTACGATCATTGTTAGGAGTTAATAGACTGGATCACCAAAGGAACACTACTATCAGAGGAAAACTTGGAGTAGCAAGTTTAAATGAAGATATCCAAAGATACCAACAAGAATGGAAAAATCATCTGAGAAGAATGGCAAGAAATAGACTTCCAAAATTGGCATTCCAATATACCCCAACTGGACATAGGGACCAAGGAAGACCAAAACATCGGTGGAAAGATCAAGACCATCTTCGCTAGGTTTACCGTACAGGCCACATGGCCTAAAACGAATTTGTTCATGATGATGATGATACAACTTTTCAATGTTTACACATCTTTCTGTGCCTAAAGTTTTATTTACCTTCTCCACTCGTCTATATCCATTCACTCCATGTCCTCCAGTCCTCTTGTTCTCATTCCAGTTCTTATTTCTTGCATCCACAAGTTTCGGGGTCTTCCTTTCCTTCTTCTTCCAGATGGGCACCATTCCAATGTTTTTTTCTGGTAACCTTTTCTCTTGCATTCATTGTACATGTCCATACCAATTTAACTGCTTATGGAAAGCAACGGGAAGCTACCACACCTACAATTCCCTAGTAAAGCTGCAAGGATAGCATGAAAATGCCATGATTGCAGTGATGGACCTGCCTTCGGGCAGAATTACTATGGATGGATGGATATGTTATATAATTTACTATTGAATATTTATTGTTCAGTTTTTACTTGTATGACTTGATCTCTTATTTTTTTCCAATTTTCAACATCTTGCTCTCTCCTCAAGAAATCCATGTTTCTGAAGCATGTGAGAGGACGGGACATAATTTTACTTTGAAAAGAACAATATAGAAACATGAACATGTAATTACTAATTACATAGAATAAATAAAGTTAATTAAAGAACAGGTAATTGTACAAGCGTGACTTAAAAGTGTCAAGTGTGCAGCAACCCCTGATATCTTGAGGGAGGGAATTCCAGGAGCGGGCAGAGGTTACTTTGAAAGAAGTAGAATAAGAAGAGGTGCTGTTGAGAATACAGTAAAACGGGGTTACTTTTAAGTCGAGGGACTACTTTGACAGAATTGGGGCTTCTTTTACATTTTTAATTTCTTGCGTGTTTTGGGCTATTTTGACAACAATTCAATGGTGTAGAAATTTCGTTGAAGGCGCACGAATAATTAATTTGTTTTAAAAGAGGATGTTAATTGTTGGAGACACATCTGTGTCACTTTCAACAACAATGAGTTGCCAGCAAGGATAAAATTGTGATTTTCGGTTTTACAGGGGTAAGGACTGGAATTGTTGTGTAAGATGCAAGCTCTGGGTCTGTGGTATGTGTAACAGAGGATCGAACAATTCTCAATATGAATGTGAACTATGTGAAGATGAGATGTGAAAATCTGTTTTTTTTTCTACTGTTGTTTCAAAAATGCATGTTTTCTAATTAATTCCTGATTGTCTAACTACAATAATTATATAATTTTTGTGTTCTGTTGCGCGTCAGAATTGATAAAGAAGTTTAAGTTTATTTTGTCAAATTACAGTTATAAAAACATTTGTAGTAAGGTTGTTTACAATAAAAATATTTATAAAAAGATAAATTGGTGTCAAAGTAGTACCTACAGTGGGTCTACTTTGAATTATAGTGAAAACAAATGTGATGTCAAAGTAGCCCCAGCACGTGGGCAAAACAGACCTAAACAAAACTCATTGTTGTCCTACTAAGTTTTTATTTGTGGAGAACAGTACCAAATGGTATTTGTAGTCTAAGGATCAATTGGTACAATAAATCATACATTCAATTTTTTCGGCATAAATCATACGAGTTAGACCTTAAAACCCTTCAAAAATATGTCAAAGTAGCCCCGTATTACGGCAATTGTTAACAGACTGTTATCTTGTGATCTTATCTATAATGTGGTAAGAAGATAATCATCATCATCCGATAGAATGACAGTTGCTGCCGTCTTCCGGAAACCAAACGCCATTCCTCTCTGTCCATCTATTGATCTTCCTCCAATCCTCTGATATTCATAGCCGCCTGCACACCTTCTATCCAAGGTTTCTTTGGTCTTCCTCTCTTCCTCATTTCCATTGGGATCTATTCCATTACAATTTTTGGTAATTTTTGCTCTGGCATTCTTTTGGCATGGCCATACCACTGTAATATTTTCTTTTCTATAATGTCTGTGATGTCCGGCTCCTCTTGTACACCCATAATTTCCCTTTTTTCTTTATTTCGTATTCTGTCATTCTAGATTTTCCAGCAGATATTCTTAAAACATCCATTTCTGTACTTAAAATTAGTTTAATTTCCCTGGTAGGAATTTGCCAAACTTCAGCACCATATGTTAAAACGCTCTGAACTGTGGTTTGATATATTTGTAATTTTCTATTTTTTGTAATATTTTTGCTCCACCAAACAGAGTTTAAAGTATTTATTGCTTGTTTTGTTTGTAAGGAAAAAACTTTTCAAATCTGGACGCCAAGTAACGAAATCAGTCGCGGGAATGGAAGTAGTGCTTACCAACTTAGCAATGGCGACGGACCTTAAAGAAACAGTAGCTACAGTAGAAATCTGATCACTGTGTTGGCTTCTCCTGAACACCCAGTTCTCACAGGGCTGTAGCCTGTTGCAAATAAATCTAGAAGCACAGTGGATTAGTTTTATTGAGTGCTATACTTATTTATTCCAGGAAGGGGTCACCTTGAAGTAGTTCATTTGTATTTTAGTGCGAGCATTGTCCGCCCTGACGCATTGTCACTTGGGATTACGCCCTGAAGAATCTCCCCTCTTGAAGAAGCTAATATGTATTCCAGAGGCGTCCCAGCAGGAACAAGATGTCAAACAGTTCCCAGTTGATATCAGACCTTTTGTTCCCTGATACTTGCGCCACTGAATTCCAACCAGTGCAAGATGTAAACACTGATAAGTTGTTGCTTGTATGGCTCAATTAACCAGAAGATTCTCAACACTCAAATATACTGTGACAAAAAGTTTCCTTGACTATTTAACTCATGCCCCAAATAGGAGTCAATGATCAATCACATTTCAATGATTTTTTATTTACAACAAATCACAGTCGTGTTTCGCCTAAAAATTTACCAACTAAAGTTTATCATAATAAAGAAAGCACCTCCTTTTTAACATCTGAATAGGTCATATCATTATTTTGCAGTGACTGACTATCTAAGAAATCCGGCTACTTCCTACAAGAAGCTTCCATGCAAGTCTTTCATTCTCCATACGTGTAACATGTCCTGCCCATCGCAGTCTACGAGACTTAACTGTTCTTATTATATCTGGCTTCCTATAAAGACCATGTAGTTCATTGTTATGTAGTCTTCTCCATTCACCTGTCTGTTCATCTCTCTTTGGTCTCAAATACTTGTAATCTCCTTTCCTTCCTTAAATTAAGAGTCCATGTTTCACATCCATATAATATAACTGGTAGAATAATAGTTTTATATATTTTCATAGTTAATGTTATTCTCCCACGTCATTCTTGATCTACAAACTCAGCGTTTTCCCTCTGATTTTCCTACAAGAAGCTTCCATGCTCGTCTTTCATTATCCATTCTTGTCACACGTCCTGCCCATCGCAGTCTACGAGACTTAACTGTTCTTATTATGTCTGGCTTTCTATATAGACCATATAGTTCATTTTTATGTAGTCTTCTCCATTCACCTGTCTGTTCATCTCTCTTTGGTCTCAAATACTTGTAATCTCCTTTCCTTCCTTAAATTAAGAGTCCATGTTTCACATCCATATAATATAACTGGTAGAATAATAGTTTTATATATTTTCATAGTTAATGTTATTCTCCCACGTCATTCTTGATCTACAAACTCAGCGTTTTCCCTCTGATTTTCCTACAAGAAGCTTCCATGCTCGTCTTTCATTATCCATTCTTGTCACACGTCCTGCCCATCGCAGTCTACGAGACTTAACTGTTCTTATTATGTCTGGCTTTCTATATAGACCATATAGTTCATTTTTATGTAGTCTTCTCCATTCACCTGTCTGTTAATCTCTCTTTGGTCTCAAATACTTGTAATCTCCTTTCCTCCCTTAAAGTAAGAATCCATGTTTCGCACCCATATAATATAACTGGTAGAATAATAGTTTTATATATTTTCATAGTTAATGTTATTCTCCCACCTCATTCTTGGTCTACCAACTGGGCGTTTTCCCTCTGGTTTTCCTACAAGAAGCTTTCATGCACGTCTTTCATTATCCATTCTTGCCACACGTCCTGCCCATCGCAGTCTACGAGACTTAACTGTTCTTATTATACCTGGCTATTATAATGATGAATACCTTGAAAATTCCCCACTTCTACATATCGAAAGATCGATGCGATGTTTTAGAATCGATCTTAAAAATGTAAAGAGAATTTGAAGCGGATTAGGCAGATAAAGTTTTTTTTTCTTGTAACCGAGATGGGTGTTATTTATTACAGAGATTATTTAGCCGTATTCACAATCGATTTGTTTGATATCGGAACAAAGTAGCGGCATTATTATACAGATGTTCATAGCTTGTGATTGGTGGCAAACTACTCCCTGGAGAGCAATCGTAAGCCCACGTGAATCGATCGCTCACACGGCAGGTGAGATCGCACCTCCCCAGTGCAATTTATTGCTCGATATTCGTCCTTTACTTACCTTTATCTTCTTACAAGTGCACTTTCTGTTTCCATGGCGACGCCGTTCCTTCTGAGAGCTGTCATTTGTTAACAGTTGAAAACATTCAATCTAACACTCGAATTTAGAATATTACAGTCATCATTTCATATATTCATGTCAAACAATGATAGCTATATATAATTGTATTTTCATGACTATTTCACTTTTAATAATAATTAGGGAGGGGATTTTAAGGTGCAAATTTTGGTCGTAAAAGGGGGAAAGAAGGTTCTGAAAGTACATACCTGTACAAAAAGTGCAAAAAAAAAAGGTGCTGCTGAAACAATTGAATTGAGATGATCTTGAAGGAGACTTCCGGACTATAGGCCGTGGTCTTGAGGCTTGAAGTTCCCCGATGTTTCGCCATAGACTCCGTCTGGCATCCTCAAGGGTTGTCTTGAGAACCAACTTCTTCAACAAATAGAAGAACACAGGAACAATTGGAAGGAGCACCTGCAAAGAATGACAGAGGATACCAAAGATGGCACTGATGTATAATCATGTAGGACGAAGATCGGTGGGAAGACCAAGAAAGCGTTTGGCTGAACAGATGTGAGATCGGAAAAAGGCAAAGACCTAATCCGTGAAGGATGATGATGATATTTTTGACTTCTGATTGAGATTTTAAAAGCTGTTAAAAACAACGTTTTTCTGTCCTATGTTTTAAAAAGGCAGAGAAGAGTGGAGGAAAAGGTGCTGAAGCATAAAAAAGGGGAAAAATATAGTAATCTCGTGAAAAGGTGCAAAAAGGTGCAACAAATTATGTTCATTTTGCTTCATTGCATCCCCCAAATACATATATTGAACTATTGGTATGAAAACAGCTATATTTTTGGAAAGGTGCCGCACCTCAAAATCCTTTCCATAATAATAATAATAATAATAATAATAATAATAATAATAATAATAATAATAATAATAATAATAGTAATAATAATAATAATAATAATAGCTTTATTTTACCTACAGAGTTAATGCTTTAAGGCCTTGTCTACCACTAAACTAGGTTAGAAAAAAATACAAAAATCACTCTTACATCAACGAGTAACAAAGGAGAGGCTGAGGTCCAATAGTGGGCTCTTACGCCATTGCAGATGTAGTAGAGAGATTACTGTAGATAACATAGAAAATTATTTCTGTTTCCACGGCACTGACATTCCTTGACAGTTTGTTGACAGTTGAAAACATTCAATCCTATATTGTATTAGATTTTATAATAGTAGTGGTCCATTCTTGGTGACATATTCAGTTAAAATAATCGAGGTTTCACTGATTTCATTGAAAATTATTCCTGTTTCCGTGACGATGACGTAACATTTCGTTAACAGTGTGAAAACATTGAAACTTGCACTGTATTTAGAATAATAGTGGTTGTTTTATGGTCACGTGTCCAGATAAAACAATTGAGATTTCGGTGTTTCTATGGCGACGACATTATTTCTAAGAGCTGTCATTTGTTAACAATTGAAGAATCCAGGGGAAAAACGTGATAAGTCACAATTCTTATTTTTTCAGGAAACAAAATTTAAAGTTTCTAGACTCATAATATTTAATTTTCTCAAGTTATTTTTTTTATTTTTGTTTAGGATGACCATTTAACTCATGCCCCAAATGGGACTCAATGGCCAATCACGTTTCAATGATTTCTGTTTTACAACCAATCAGAGTCGTGTTTGACGAAATATTTATCAGTGTTATAATTACCATATTAAAGAAGGCTCCTCCTTTTTAATATTCTGAACAGGTCTGACCATTATTTTGCAGTGACTGAGCCCCCGAGAAATACGGCTACCAGATTGTATATATAGTGCATGAAAGTGAACACATGCCGCATTCGGGAGTTAATATAAAAACATTTGTAGCAATTGATTATACCACAAAAAAAAAAGAAACCACTGTTTGCACTTTCTTAAATGTATTTTTTCCCAGGTAACAATCCAGAAAAATATAATTGTCATATTTACATCATACGACATCAGAAATGAATTAATATACAGTTTGATGTGTTTCATTTTTTCTCCACTAGAGAGCATTCTTACAATATTGCGTTCCTTTGGCAATAAATAGTATGATCTGGTTGCAGTGATAAACAAAAGAAGCAGTTGAAGCGTACCTATCGCTTCTCATTTGTTTTCAAACATCGCCGTTTACATTAAATATATAAATATTTTAAAATAACTATAGTTAAATAATGATTTGTGAGTAAACAGCTTAATTTTATTCGTTAAATAGTCCTAACAAATGCCACTCTTGATTTCCAAATTCTCTAGATAAATTCACTCCTCACTTCGTGAGTCGTGAATTTTTTGGAAATCACTCGTGGCATTACTTACGATAATGTATATACCATAGATACATTAGTCATGAAATGGTATACATCTGGTTAAGGTGTGTAACAATATGCTGCATTTTTTGTCATGAATGCAATTTGTACAAAGCAAAAATATGACAAGTCCATATCATATTTCAAGTTGCTACTAGAATATCAAACACTTGTCACTTATTTAAATTTTCATTGCAGTTGGTTCAGGTTTGTATGGATCGCACTGTACATGTGACATGACATTATAACAAATCACTGGCACTATCGAACCCTTAGGTTCATGGCTGTGCGGACATAAGCTCTCCAAAAATCGCTGTCCTGAGCTTATGCTTCCCAATTATCCCCTGTATAGATTATCACCCTCAAATCATGGTCAATGTTATCTGCTTACATATTGTGCACTTACCCTCTGGTTTTCGTACAGTGTTCAATTTCTGAAGTTCCAACTTGCTTTTCTGTAGGTGATCAATTTCTGAAGTTCCAACTTGCTTTTCTGTAGGTGATAAATTTCTGAAGTTTAAACTTGCTTTTCTGTAGGTGATCAATTTCTGAAGTTCCAACTTGCTTTTCTGTAGGTGATCAATTTCTGAAGTTCAAAGATTCTTTTCTGTAGGTGATCAATTTCTGAAGTTCAAACTTGCTTTTCTGTAGGTGATTAATTTCTGAAGTTCAAACTTTCTTTTCTATAGGTGAGCTTCTTTTTTTGTATAATGAGAATATAATTTTCCTTTCCATAGAAAAATAGTTTGGCGACACTAGCGCTAACATACTACCCCTCTGGCCGTGCAGACTTTCATTGGATGAGAAACACTTAACTCGTTTTCGCCATTTATAAACATAAGTTATTTCTCGTAACCACATAAATTTCAGCCCATAATATTGTACATTTTTTACACAGTATATTATCTATGGTTAATTATTTTAATCTTGTTGTAACTAATTATAATATTGTATGTTGATACAATAAATATGAAATGCTTTGTCATTAAATTCAGGATTACGCTCTCGTCACACGTGGAGCTCTGGTTGGAATCCAGGAATTGTTTAGTTATAATCTGGATGGAATTATTGAACAGATTGGTGTAATCGTTTAGTCAAATGCGCCAATTAAAACCATGGAATTGCGTTGCTGTGCGTACATCATTTCATATGAAAATGTTGAAATACCTTTCCCACTTAACAATACTTTCACCTCATTTGTTCCGATATAAAATTAATATATTTTTATCGTAATTAATATTACTGAGAAAAAAAACAAACTTATTTTGTCTCAGAAAGATCAATATGTGATTCTGATAGTATTTTTTCTCCTGAATTCAAATATGATATCGGTTTTTCTCCATCACGCAAGGTCTCCGAGAGACAGGAATTTATAATTTCAAACACTTTAGTATTTTCTTCATTCGTAAGTACACAATATTCGAACATTCGGACTCACCTAGAAAGTAAGAAATTACGATTTTCTGCTATATTTCACCTGTGGAGCATCCCTCTTGATGTTCTAACAATAATCGACCAGAATATTAGGATTCCATTTGCCTTGATATCTCTTTTCCATAGCTGAAACTATTTGAGTTAGCTCATTTGGTTTTATTTTACAATGGACAAATGGACGAAAAAAACTTTTATTAAAAAAATAATTATTTAAATCCATTAATTGAAACTGAAAAAAAAAACTGTGGGTGATGGAGAAATTCCGAATACAAATTTGAAAACACGATAAAAACCTTGCGTGATGGAGAAAAACCGATATCACATTTGAATTCAAGAGAAAAAATACTATCAGAATCACATATTTTCTTTCTGAGACAAAAAAAAGTGTATTTTTTGTTGATCAGTGTAATACAGTATAAAGAGATGTAAAAGACATGGTGAATTCTTTCTGGGTCTACTTGTTGTTCTCTTGAATTCTATGAAGGGAAGGTTCCAGTCCTTGCATTCATACCCACGATAATAGGAAGAAATTCCCATTTCTTGACCACCGAACTGAGGCACATCTGCATGCAATTTCTTCGATCATCCTTGCCAGAATCCTCCCCTCTCTCCATCCACAAGTATATAGAAGACTCTGTTATTCATACAAGTATATAAACCTGCTTCCCATAATGCATACTAAGCTGCATCCTTTTCTGTAAAAGAAGCAAGACCTTGGCGAAAACAGATAACAGCATAGCTATGTGATATTCAATATAGCTGAACCTGCAGGCACACACACTACCCTTCTCTTCTCTTCTCTTTCTTTCTCTTGCTCTAGAGGGAGCTCTTGTGCGGCGTCAAGTCTCGCGTCTCAGGGGCCAAGTTCAAACTGGAAACTCGCGTTAAGGGCGCGCGAGGACCTGGCTTATTGCCCGGGATCGATGGAAACACCTTCTCATTATCTACGTCACTTCAATTCTGTAACCGAGTGGATTTGAAATAATACTTCATATAACATGTAATAAAAATCCGAAAAATGGTAAAATTCTAAATTTAAGGGCACAAAAAAACAGTTGTCATTTTTTTCTTTGAAACCTAGAAAACGTATTTTATTATTATTAATAGAAACATATTATTTAATAGATTTAGATTTAGATTTAGATGTATTTATTTAGCCTGGTGGAGTTAAGACCATGTGGCCTTCTCTTCCACTCACCAGGGCAAACATATGTTACATCAGAATATAACAATCACAATGAACTCTAATATTAAATACTAAATACAAATTTGATCAAAAAGATAATATCTATTATATTACGATCTATAATGCAACCAGTTAATGTTAGTTAAAATTAAAACTAAAACTAATAATAAAATGTATACAAGCAAGACATATTAAATTATCCCTGTCTAATGTATATAAAAACAAAGAAAATTAATGAGATGTAGAAAACTAATTTTACGTTTGTACAATATTTAAAACAAAAGAAAATATTTGTTAATCTTAATATTATTTTCATTTACTTACTCAGTGGCACTATAATAATAATAATAATAATAATAATAATAATAATAATAATAATAATAATAATAATAATAGCTTTATTTTACCTGGCAGAGTTAAGGCCTTAAGGCCTTGTCTACCACTCAACCAGGTTTAAAAAAATACAAACAAAAAAAATAGTCTTAAATCTAAATTACAATATATATATATATATATATATATATATATATATATATATATAAAACGATTACAAGTTATGAATACAATACAATTAATATTTATAATGTAATTTGATTTACTCTAAATTTAACGAATTAAATATATAATATGTACAAGATATATAAAAAAAGAGGAAAAGATTAATGACATAGCATAAAATTAAATAAATAGAGAAAAATTAATTATTAGACAACAGGTAACTGTATAAGCGTGACTTAAAGGTACCAAGTGTGCGGCAACCCCTGATATCTTGAGGAAGGAGATTCCAGGAGCGGGCAGAGGCTACTGTGAAGGAAGTAGAATAGGAGGAAGTGCTATGAAGAACCCGTAGGTCCATGGCCATATTATTTTCATAGATAATTAAATTTATTAATTGTTAAAAGAATACTATCAGTGAGGTGTATAAGTTAGTTTGTTATTAAATAATTATTTAATTTGTTTTTGAAGGATGTTATAGTTTGACAGTCTCTGACATAGGTCGGAAGGGAATTAATATTACAAGATCAAAAGGGTATATTAGAGGATGTGATGAATTTAAGTATCTGGGAGTCAAATTAGATACAGATGATAGACAGTAATAAGAAAGTAATATTAAGAACATGATAAATAAAGGTAGAGCAATAACAGCAATTATGCATAGGGTCTTATAAATAAAATAATATATTAATAGATTGAAACCAAACTGAAGAAAGTAATTAAATAAATTAGGAAATAATAATATAAACCGAAATTGGTCACTACTTATTTATTAATTTAAAATCTTTAAACAATTAATTAATTAATTTGAATTGATTAATTAAAATAGTTTATTTAATTGGTCTCTTAAATCTATCTGTGTTCAGATTGTTTATTCTGGATTGGATCCAATTAATTCATTCTAAAGTTATATATTTAGCTGAATGAGGGAAATTTTGAGGAAGTGGCTGAATTCAAACACCTAGGAACAATAATCACAAACAGGAATGAGATGCACAAAGAAATTAAACATAGGCTCAATTCTGGAAATGCGTGCTATTATGCATTGCAGAGACTCTTGACGTCCCAACTCCTTTCAGAAAACGTCAAACTGAAAATATACAAAACTATTATTCTACCAGTTATATTATATGGGTGCGAAACATGAATATTTACTTTAAGGGAGGAAAGGAGATTACAAGTATTTGAACAAATTTTGGGCCAAAGAGAGATGAACAGACAAGTTAATGGAGAAGACTGCATAACAATGAACTACATGGTCTTTATAGGAAGCCATATCTAATAAAAACAGTTAAATCTCGTAGACTGGGCAGGACATATGGCACGAATGGGGAATGCATGGAAGCTTCTTGTAGGAAAACCAGAGGGAAAACGTCCAGTTGGTAGACCAAGAATGATGTGAGAGAATAACATTAACTATGATTTGAGGAAGTAGATTATACAGGGAATGATTTTAAAGCATTAGTTAAGGATAGGGATGTATGTCCAAGCGGCCATGAACCTACGGGTTTCATAGTGCCAGTGAGTAAGTAAGTTATATATTTAGCTAGTTTTGTTATATATCAGTCCTAGCTCTTTTTGTACCATTTCCATAGACAGGAGCAGAATCAAAGCAGTGGAAATGAAATTTCTCAGAAGGATTGCAAGATACACTCTTTTAGATAAAAAATAATGAAATTTTAGAAAAATTAGGAGTAGAATCAGTAGAAGAAAAACTCATCAGATATAAATTAAACTAATCAATTGAGTTGGTGTTTACTTGATGAAAATCCATATTTATTAATTAAATAAAAATAAAACGTAGTTTTATTTGATTTTCATATTTATTATATAATTCAGTGATAGCTGTTTCGGTACACTGTACCTTCTTCAGACATGTTAACAAATTATGAATTGTGTTCCAACTGATCTAAGCAACAATACAACAATATTTATTTAAATTTTAAAATTTAACAAAGGGGATTCATTCAAATCAAGTTGAGAATTTAACAGTTTTTTACTACTTTTAAACTTATTAATTTCTACAGCCTCCAAAAGATCTAACTTCTTACCCTTATCACAAATAAGTAAAATTTCAAAATTAGGATCGAAACAATGATTAAATTGGAATAGGTGGTTAGCATATTTTGAATTTTCTAAATTTCTGTTATATGCTCTCATGTGTTCCCTTATCCGAGAGATAAAAGGTCTACCAGTTTGTCCTATATAGACATTGTCACATGTGCCACACTTCAATTTATATACACCTGATAATTTTTCTTTTTTTGTTTTGGTTTTATTGTTTTTTATTATATTTTGTAGATTTTTATTAGTTTTAAATGCCACATTAATGTTCTACTTTAAATTAAACTGGCTAGACCATTTAAAAAGAATGGACAATGCAAGAAACCCAGGAATGATCATGTAATATAAATCCAAAGGACATCGTCGACCAGGAACACCCCTTAAAAGACTGCTAGATGGGACCAAAACAAGCCTACAAAAACTAATTCGTGGCAGAAAATGATAATGATCAGTCCTAGCTCTGATATACAGTATAATCAATTTTTTAAAATAATTTCCTTCTTTCTCGTTTTCTTCCGTTTACACTGTTCTCCCTAAACTTTGATGGCGAAATTGCAGCAATTTCCTTAAGTTTACAAAATCTTTTATATCACATCCAAAAATTTACAAAAGTTGTAATTCTATGTGACTCCAAAGCAGCCATTCTCGCTATAACAGGAGACACAACACCCAAAAGCATCAAAATTATCGAATGTCACATAATGATAAAACAGTTATCCCGTCTACATAAAAAAGTTGTACTTCAATGGATTCCGGCCCATTGTGGAGTGACAGGCAATGAAATAGCCGATTTTCTAGCCAAGAAGGGTAGCAAAATTGTTTCAAACCTAACTTCTACTCCAGTTTCCTTTCACTCTATCAAAAGAATTATCTCAAATAAATACATCAATAAGCTTAGAGAAGAATACACCACCAAAACATCTGGAAGGGAATGGGAAAATCTACAAGCTTATGACATTACTACATTACAAAGAAAATCTGCAGTAGCAACATTCAGACTGCTAACGGGACATGACTGCTTGAATAAACACCTACACCGAATTGGTATAACAGATTCACCTAAATGCCCTTTTTGCAATTTAAATGAAGATATGGAAAGAAACCATCTCCTCCGTTGTCCAGCTTTTGTAGAAGAGACCAGCCTTTCTGCTAAATATTGGAGTGCAAGAGAGCGAATGATTTCATTATCAAGTGCTCAACATTAGATACCAACCAACTAACACTGTTCTCCCTTTTGTTTTACCTTTGTTAACTTTTTTATTTTATTCACACATACAAACACAAGACAGGACACACACCCAGACCCAAGGTGGAGATTTAAAATCCTCTACTCCGCCGGGAATCGAACCTGGGTCGCCGGACTAGAATGTAGGGACTCTAGCGACTGCGCCACGGCGACGGACCAAACATTGAAACCCATCCTAAGGAAAACGCACAGTTTACCACCCTTTAGATAACAATGTACTGATCAGAGAGTGTAAGCAAGGCCACCTAGTGCTATTGGCGTAAGACGAGAGACAGTTGAATAGTGGAATAGGATTTGACATGTGGAATTGTGCTCCGGAACTGAACTACGGACTGGAGGAGATGAGGAAATGGAAGTGCATGCCGTGGGGGGCGCAATATGAAACACCCTGCCGAGACTTGACCCGATATAACCTTCCTCAGTCACATTAAATCTTTACAGTGGCGGCTTGTAAATCCTTCTTCAATATCCATTCACACTATCATAATTTGTTTTAAGATTACGGTCAACATAAATAGTTATTGTTGTTTTCTATTAAATTATTTAAGTTCTACCCATCTTTACTTTTGTGCCTTATATTCTATTACATTAAACTGAGTTCTCTTTATCGCTAGTATTCTTTTTTTCTTCTTTCTCAGTTCTTCAGTCTAGGGTCGAATTTGACTCCTTCACAAACCTCCAAAACTCATCTCTCTTAATTACTTTCTGTTTTACATTCCATACTTTTAATTTTATCATAAGTAATGCCACGAGTGATTTCCATTTTATCGATAAATTCACGACTCACGAAGTATGGGGTGGATTTATGTAGGGCATTTAGAAATCAAGAGTGGCATTTGTTAGGACTATTTAACGAATAAAATTAAGCTGTTTACTCACAAATCATTATTTAACTATAGTTATTTTAAAATATTTATATATTTAATGTAAACGGCGATGTTTGAAAACAAATGAGAAACGATTGGTACGCTTCATCTGCTTCTTTTGTTTATCACTGCAACCAGATCATACTATTTATTGCCAAAGGAACGCAATTTTGTAAGAATGCTCTCTAGTGGAGAAAAAATGAAACACATGAAACTGTATAGTAATTAATTTCTGATGTCGTATGAAGTAAATATGACAATTATATTTTTCTGAAATGTTATTACCTGGGAAAAAAATACGTTTAAGAAAGAGCAAACAGTGGTTTCTTTTTTTGGTGGTACAAGCAATTGCTACAAATATTTTTATATTAACTCCATGCACTATATATATAATCTGGTAGCCGTATTTCTTACAGAGTCAGTCACTGCAAAATAATGGTCCGACCTGTTCAGAATATTAAAAAGGAGGAGTTTTCTTTAATATGGTAAATTTAATATTAATAAATATTTTGTGAAACACGACTGTGATTGGTTGTAAAACAGAAATCATTGAAACGTGATTGGTCATTGACTCCCATTTGGGGCATGAGTTACATAGTCAGCATAAACTAACAGCTTATTAATACCATTCAGTTGTAAGCCTTCCTCATTCTCTAAAGATTTAATGGCATGCTCCAGTACAAAATTAAATAGTAGAGGAGATAGTACATCTCCTTGCTTTAACCCATTCTGGATTTCAAAAGTGTCTGAAAACTGTTTGCCTACACGCACCCTACTCTTTGTGCCATTTAGACACATTCGTATAAGTCTAACTAATTTTTTAGGAATTCCGAACTCCAGCAGGATACTATATAACTTCTCCCTCTTAATTGAATGATATATCAGATAGCCTATGTATATATTCAGTAGTCGTAAATAGGCCTAAGACCATATTTCTTGATACTTCTATGAACTTTTGCTGGCTCCATCACCATGATCGTAGGATCATGTATTTTAATGTTCCAAATACAACTGATTCATTTTCTGCTACAAATATACGTAATATAAAGTCCTAACATTCCATGTTCCTAGGAACATGTCCCTGAATTTGAGCCTTTGGCATGGGTTCCCTGAAGTAGTCCCCGCCCGGAGAACCGAATGGGGGACTATTTGATCTCCGGAAAATTTTACCACAGATGAACCCATGTCCACATTTCTTGACGGTTGTATTTTTACGGTGAAAGATCGTCACTCTTTCGCCCAAGGTAAGTTTTTCGTCTGGCTTATCACCTTTGACCAGTCAGGCATGGGTAACCCTATCGGCAGCAATGCTACCGCCGGCATAGCTCTCAGGATCATTCAAGCAGTTAAGTCTCGTAGACTGCGATGGGCAGGACATGTTGCGCGTATGGGGAATGAAAGACGTGCATGGAAGCTTCTTGTAGGAAAGCCAGAGGGAAAACGCCCAGTTGGTAGACCAAGAATGAGGTGGGAGAACAACATTAACTATGATTTGAGGGAAGTAGATTATACAGGGAATGATTGGAATGCATTAGCTCAGGATAGGGATGTATGGAGAGCTTATGTCCGCGCGGCCATAAACCTACGGGTTCGATAGTGCCAGTGAGTAAGTAATATACGTAATATAGGCTAGGCCTACGTGTATAAGTGCATTGGAAATTGAAATAGCTCGTCTATCTTTAATTCCACAACAATTCGGTAAAATACTTTCTATCCTGATTCTGTAATAAGTCTTTACTATTGAGAGGTATCAGAGGTGCTGAAGTTTTTGGATGGACTGTATATAAACAACTAAGTCATCATATTTTATAGAACTGAACACTACGCATGCGGAAAGGATTTGTGACAGAAGTCCTATATATATATATATATATATATATATTATATATATATATATATGAATCCCTTACCCATTTTCTGAGGGAGATGTGAAAAATTTCAGGAATCAATAGGAAGTACAGGGTCTTGTATTTGAAGGTCGAGGAATTCTGATGAAATCGACCTTCGCGTATTTAAGGGATTTAGGCTCCTTCGTTCGCGTTCTCGAGAAGATTCTCATATTATTTTGAATTAATCATTTCATGTCTACCGCTGTGGTCTCGAGGTAGCGTGCTGCCTTGTCACGCAGCGGGCCCGGGTTCGATCCCCGGTCGGGGCAGTTTTTCTGGGTGAGGTTTTTATCGGGGTTTTTCCTCACCTGTAAGACAAATGTCAGGAAAACTTTAAGGCCCAAACGGTCCCCGAAATCATATGGCCATCATCATCATCAACACCCTTATCATTATTATCATAAGTAATGCCACGAGTGATTTCCAAATTATCGATAAATTCACGACTCACGAAGTGAGGAGTGAATTTATCTAGAGAATTTGGAAATCAAGAGTGGCATTTGTTAGGACTATTTAACGAATAAAATTAAGCTGTTTACTCACAAATCATTATTTAACTATAGTTATTTTAAAATATTTATATATTTAATGTAAACGGCGATGTTTGAAAACAAATGAGAAACGATAGGTACGCTTCTACTGCTTCATTTGTTTATCACTGCAACCAGATCATACTATTTATTGCCAAAGGAACGCAATATTGTAAGGAGGAGCTTTCTTTAATATGGTAATCATAACACTGATAAATATTTGGTGAAACACGATTCTGATTGGTTGTAAAACAGAAATCATTGAAACGTGATTGGTCATTGACTCCCATTTGGGGCATGAGTTAAATAGTCATCATAATCATCCTTCACCGGTGTGGAAAGCATCGGGAAGCTACCACACCTACACAATTCCCTAGTAAAGCTGCAAGCATAGCATGAAAATGCTATGATTGCAGTGAAGGACCTGCCTTCGGGCAGAATTACTATGGATGGATGGAATCATTTCATAGTACATTTTTTTTTCAAAACTTCTATAAAAATAATTATTATTGTTATTATTATTACCATTATTATAATTATCATTATTATTGTCATAATGATTATCACCATCATCAAGATCGCCATCATTATCATCATTATTATTATTATTATTATTATTATTATATTATTAAAATTATGCAAGTTGAAAGAAACATATTGGAAAAAATAGAAGAAAAACGTTTGAAATGTTACCGACACCTCATAAGATTGGAAGAAGAGAGAATACCGAAGAAGATTCTTAATTGGAAAGCTAATGGAAGAAGTGGAAGAGGCAGACCTAGTTAACGTTGGATGAGTGGAGTTAGGAGAAGTATGGAAGCTAGAGATCTGAGGGAAGAACATCCTCTAGTCAGGAACCTCTGGCGACAAATCACTTTGGGTTGAAGCAGAAACACTGTATTGTGGAATATTTCTAATACAAAAATATTATTACTATTATTATTAATTAACTTACTGGCACTATCGAACTCGTAGGTTCATGGCTGTGCGGGCATAAGCTCTCCATACATCCCTACCCTGAGCTAATGCTTTCCAATCATTCCCTGCATAATCTACTTCCCTCAAATCATAGTTAATGTTGTTCTCCCACCTCATTCTTGGTCTACCAACTGGGCGTTTTCCCTCTGGCTTTCCTACAAGAAGCTTCCATACACGTGTTTCATTCGCCATACGTGCAACATGTTCTGCCCATCGCAGTCTACGAGACTTAACTGTTCTTATTATATCTGGCTTACTATAAAGACCATGTAGTTCATTGTTATGTAGTCTTCTCCCATTCACCTGTCTGTTCATCTCTCTTTGGTCCAAAAATTTTCCTAAGAACTTTATTCTCAAATACTTGTAATATCCTTTCCTCCCTTAAATTAAGAGTCCATGTTTCGTTATCCATATAATATAACCGGTAGAATAATAGTTTTATATATTTTCAGTTTAACGTTTTTTGAAAGGAGTTGGGACATCAAGAGTCTCTGCAATGCATAATAGCACGCATTTCCAGAATTGAGCCTATGCTTAATTTCTTTGTGCATCTCATTCCTATTTGTGATTATTGTACCTAGGTATTTGAATTCAGCCACTTCCTCAAAATTTCCGTCATTTATCATTAGCTGTCCATTTCCATTATATAGGTCTAATGTGTTTCTATGTGTGGCCATATTTTCAGTTTTATTGATGTTTACTTCCAGTCCCAATTTCTTAGTGTTACTCAATAGTGTGTACGCGTTGGTCTTTAGTTTCTCTTCGTTATCACCCAATACCGTAGTACTACATCATCAGCATAAACTAACAGCTTATTAATATAATTGAGTTCTAGGCCTTCTTCATCCTCTAAAGATTTGATTGCATGCTCTAGTACAATATTAAATAGTAGAGGAGATTAATAACACTGGTCAACATGATTTTTGTCTCATGAGTACCAATAGTTGTACTTAATGCAGTTTTTATCCTGTTTTCAAATGTGTATTGGGAATTTCTCCATCACCCAAAGTTTTTTTTATTTCAATTTGAATTAATGGATTTAAATAATTACTTTTATAATAAACGTTTTTTCGTCCATTTATCCATTGTAAAATAAAAAATAAAACGAAATGAGCTAACTCAAATGGTTTCAGCTATGGAAAAGAGATATCATGGCAAATGGAATCCTAATATGCTGGCCGATTATTGTTGGACCATCAAGAGGGATGCTCCACAGCCGAAATACATCAGAAAATCGTCATTTCTTACTTTCTAGATGAGTCCTAATGTTCGAATATTGCGTAATTACAATGTAGAAATTATTAAATTGTTTAAAATTATAAATTCCTGTCTCTCGGAATCCTTGCGTGATGGAGAAAAAAACCTATAATCAGATTTGAATTCAGGAGAAAAAATACTATCAGAATCACATATTTTTCTTTCTGAGACAAAAAAAAAAGTTTCTTTTTTGTTGCTCAGTGTTATTATTATTATTATTATTATTATTATTATTATTATTATTATTATTATTATTATTATTATTATTATTATATTATTATCATCATCATCATCATATAAACCAGCAAAATGGACAATAAATTCAACTTTTTGAGGAATTCGCTGATTTTACGCATTTTCTTCGTGACGAAATTTTTACTTGGTTAGGTTTTGTATGTGAAACAAGGATTTTTTTAGATTTGACGCGAAGTTGGTTAAAAAAATTTTCCCGGGCAGGTGTTTGAAAGTCTTGTTGATTGCATGGAACTCCCTCATAAATAAAGTTGTGAACTTTAACCGTCGCATGTTGGACAATAATGACATAAAACAAAATGGCGACTGCTCAGCAGCGAGCACAAACTGTTTTCTGCTATGTAAAAGACCGTTTGTTTACGACTCATCTTCATGATTCACAAACCCGTATCCTTGACACAATTGCAACAGTACCAGTGGACATGTTGGACAGAACGTGGCACGAAATCGAATACAGATTTGATATTGTTCGTGCTACTAATGGTGCACATATATAGGTGTTTTAATGTGTGGCAATGGAAATTCTTTGAGTTTCTGTTTCGTTTAATACCAACCTCATTTCATAATTCCGCATATTTTGTTAGTTATGATTAATTAAAATGTGGGAGGTTTGAATGGGATACCGTGTACATCAGAAGAATATAATTTGGAAATTTCCAAAGAAAAGACAAAAATATTTGGATTTTTTCTGACCTATCACATCAGAACATAAATAATTATCAGCAATTCAGCAATAGAAGAAGTTCATGAATTCAATTATCTAGGTTGCAATATTCCCTCCATGGTATCTTTACCTTGTCGTGGTCGAGTGGCTTGCGTGCTTAAAGGATCCTAAGAGCTATGCCGGCGGTAGCATTGCTGCCGATAGGATTACCCATGCCGGACTGATCGAAGGTGATAAGCCAGACGAAAAAAGTACCTTGGGCGAAAGAGTGACGATCTTTCACCGTAAAAATACAACCGTCAAGAAATGCGGACATGGGTTCATCTGGGGTAAAATTTCCCGGAGGTCAAATAGTCCCCCATTCGGTTCTCCGGGCGGGGACTACTTCAAGGAACCCATGCCAAAGGCTGAAACGTGCATGAGAACTTCTTGTAGGAAAGCCAGAAGGAAAACGCCCAGTTGGTAGACCAAGAATGAGGTGGGAGAACAACATTAACTATGATTTGAGGGAAGCAGATTATACAGGGAATGATTGGAAAGCATTAGCTCAGGATAGGAATGTATGGAGAACTTATGTCCGCGCGGCCATGAACCTACGGGTTCGATAGTGCCAGTGAGTAAGTAAGTAAGTAAGTAAGGTTGCAATATTTCATACCAAGTTTCAAATGACTTAGAACAGAAATAAACAAAATTTCTTCAACTAATTTGCACAATCAAACGAACTATATTCAAGAAAGTGAGAAAAGAAAGTATATTAAATCTATACAGATCGTTAGTAGTACCTATATTTTTCTACGGTTCAGGAAACTAGGTTTTAACCAAATCCCAGAGGGGGAGAATTGAAACAGCAGAGATGATGTTACTTATACCTCTGTCAGGATACTCTCTGCTTCACCATAAAACAAACAAATCTATTCATCAATAACTAATTATCGGCAATACATTATATATCATTGACGAATACCGATCAAACTGCCATTCCCATTTACAACTCATGCAACCACCAAGAATTCCACTACAGTCATATAGGTACAGACCACAGGGTAAAAGAATTGGAAGACCCAGGAAGCGATGAAGTAATCGGCTATAAATTCTGAAGACGGAACGGATCAAGTGCTCCAATCCTTGAAATGATGTTGAAATAGATGCATATCTATTACTGTTTGGCGATTTGAATTTTGACCTCTTTAAGATAAATTTACGTCCTTTAATGGAGTTAGGCATCTAAGCAGCAACCGATGTTGCGGATAGAAGCACTGAAGTTGTGTGCTGTGGGAATGAGTCACAACATCTCAGATTTGTAAACCAAATACACGGATTATTTGAAAAGTTTCCGGGGAGAACGTGTAAAACTTTATAACTCCACATTAGGGGAGGATCCTCGTATTAATCCTCTTAAAATAGTGAGTGAGGCGTCCCTTCCTCACATTGGTTTTCTTTAAATCTGTTGTCATCGCAAAACTTCCCTCTGCTGGACAAACACAAACTGTTCATTAAACATAAAACTACTCCACTGCACTTCATTAAAGAAGAGAAACCTCTGCTTGTTTCCGGAGTTATCAAGGTCGAGGGATAAGTTGAGACAATGATTAGGGTTGTCCAGTGTGCTGCAAACTGTAGCCTATCAGACTTTCTTTGGCTCTCGAGATGGGGCTGTGGCATTTGGACACTTAAATATAATTCAACTACAGAAATTGAAAGAATAATAACTGATGGAAGAAGAATCATTGGTATGTTGAACTCAGTGCTTTGGAATAGAAATATAACATGCAGATTTCAAGTTCTATTACAAAGGAATTTATTATATAGGTCTAAAACCTGGACATAAATAGAAAAACAAGCCAACAAGCTGTTAGCGGTGGAAATGGATTATTGGAGGCGATCGACTAGAATTTCAATAGAGGATATGGTCAGAAACAGCATAATAATAGAAATTATGCAAGTTGAAAAAACAAAAAAAAAAACATATTAAGAAAAATAGAAGAAAAACGTTTGAAATGGTATGGACACTTCACAAGAATACAAGAAGAGAGAATAGCAAAGAAGATCCTTAATTGTAAAGCTCATACACAGCAGAAACAGATATAAATAACAAAATAAATAAGTTTAATTATATAACAGGAACACTAAAAGAGAACTTTGGAAAATAAAGCCAGGAAAGACTATATAATGAAATTATACAAGACAATGGCAGTGCCTGTTATTACTTATGGATCCGAAATATGGACAGTGACAACACAATAATCTGCCAGGATACAAGCTGCTGAAATGAGATTCCTCAGACCAATAGCAGGATATCAAAGAACAGACAAAAAACATAACACAGAAATAACACAACAACTAAAAATAGAGGAATTAAACTCAACAATAGAGAAATACAGAACAAACTGGAAAGAACACTTGGCAAGGATGACTGAGAATAGAATACCAAAAGCAACATACAACTATTCACCACGTGGAAGAAGAAGCTTAGGAAGAACAAGGAAAAGATGGAAACAGCAGCAATTTGGAGCCGGAACAGGCTAGTAAATATCCTTTCGATAAGAGTTTCTTGTGCGTCCATTTCTTGTCTGATATATGTATTTCGAATATGTTGTAGCCTGGATATTCTCATACTTCTGCGTAATCCATTAATTTCTGTCGCCAAGATTCTTTTCTGCATCCTTTCATTTATTGTCCAGCTTTCTGATCCATATGTAAGTATACTTTCTATTATTGTCTGTATAATCCCTTTTTTTTGTTTTTCTGGTCATATTTCTATTCCATAAAAGACCATTCAGGGATCTAATCGCCTTCCTTGCACAATTTACTCTGTTAATAATATATTTTTCACAAGTACCAGATCTACCTATTATAGATCCAAGATATTTAAATTCTTCAACACGTTTAATTATCATGTTATTTATTTGTTGAAGGTCTACTGAATTTCCTCCGATTACCATATGTTCTGTTTTAATATAATTTATCTTCAGTCCACCTGCCTCAAATGCATCGACCAACTTTCTAATCATATATTCTATATCTTCTTTATCTTGTCCTATTATAATCTGGTCATCAGCGAATAATAAATTGTGCAGTAAACGGTCATTAATGTTGATTCCCATTCCCCGACATGACATTCCATTTCATTGATACATCTTCTAAATATATCTTGAACAATGTTGGTGACATCCTGCATCCTTGTCTTAATCCTTTTGTTAGCTTATAGACCACGACTTACTTATGATAAAGCTCAAGCACCTACACTTGTCTGACAGCGCTGTATCCTGGTTCGACTCATACCTGCACGGTCGTCAACAATACGTTTCATTAAACTCTAGATCTTCGTCTTGGCGCAACGTGCCGGCTGGAGTCCCCCAGGGCAGTGTCCACGGGCCTCTTCTTTTCTCAATCTACATAAATGACTTGCCAACTGTACTAAAGCACTGCCGTTATCACCTCTACGCTGATGATCTCCAAATTTACCTACATTCACCTCCTCATTCTCTCTATAACAGCTTGACAAAAATGAATGACGATCTCATATCCATCTTTAACTGGTCTTCAAGTATCGGTCTAAATCTAAATCCTAACAAGTCACAAGTAATTCTAATGGGACAACAAAGACTGCTTACAACCTTTGACATATCTACACTTCCAAACATTACTATAAATAATATAATTATCCCTTATTCTTCTTCAGTAATAGATCTTGGACTACATCTAGATGCAAATTTAACCTGGCAAACACAAGTGAAACACATATGTAAAAAGACTTTCTCCATCTTACATTATCTTAGACGTTTAAATAATTTTCTCCCAGTTTCGTTAAAACAAATCCTTGTGCAGAATCTTGTGTTACCACACTTCGATTATTGTGACATTATATATAATGATCTAAACTATGACTTGTCGCAGAGACTGCAGCGTGTTCATAATGCTTGCGTTCGATTCATTTTCAATATCTGCCGTTATGACCATATTTCCGAACACTTTAATAACCTCTCTTGGCTCCGTCTTACTGACAGACGTAAATTGCACTCTCTTTCACTACTTTTCAAGCTTCTGAATTCCTACATCCCTACTTACCTGGCGTCCAGATTTGAGAAGTTATCCTCTTACCACAATATTGACACTAGATCACAAGATAGCAGTCTGCTAACAATTCCTCTTCATAGCACTTCCTCCTATTCTACTTCCTTCACAGTAGCCTCTGCCCGCTCCTGGAATCTCCTTCCTCAAGATATCAGGGGTTGCCGCACACTTGGTACCTTTAAGTCACGCTTATACAGTTACCTGTTGTCTAATAATTAATTTTTCTCTATTTATTTATAATTTTATACTATGTCATTAATCTTTTCCTCGTTTTTTTATATATATTGTACATATTATATATTTAATTCGTTAAATTTAGAGTAAATCAAAATACATTATAAATATTAATTGTATTGTATTCATAACTTGTAATCGTTTATATATATATATATATATATATATATATATATATGTAATTTAGATTTAAGACTATTTTTTGTTTGTATTTTTTTTAAACCTGGTTGAGTGGTAGACAAGGCCTTAAGGCCTTTACTCTGCCAGGTAAAATAAAGCTATTATTATTATTATTATTATTATTATTATTATTATTATTATTATTATTATTATTATTATTATTATCAAATTGTGAGGATACTCTATTTCCAACCTTAATACTTGCTTTACAATCATACATTCTTTTATAAAATGTATATTATTTATTATTACTTACTTACTTACTTACTCACTGGCAATATCGAACCGTAGGTTCATGACCGCGCGGACATAAGCTCTCCATATATCTCAATCCTCAGCCAATGTTTTCCAATCATCCGTTGTATAATCTACTTCCCTCAAATCATAGTTAATGTTGTTCTCCTACCTCATTCTTGGTCTACCAACTGGGCATTTTACCTCTGGTTTTCCTACAAGAAGCTTCCATGCACACCTTTCATTTCACATTCGTGCCACATGTCCTGCCGATCGCAGTCTACGAGACTTAACTGTTCTCATTATATCTGACTTCTTATAAAGACCATGTAATTCACTATTATGCAGTCTTCTCCATTCACCTGTCTGTTCATCTCTCTTTGATCCAAAAATCTTCCTAAGAACTTTATTCTCAAATACTCGTAATGTCCTTTCCTCCCTTAAAGTAAGAGTCCATATTTCGCACCCATATAATATAACTGGTTGAATAATAGTTTTATATATTTTCAGCTTAACGTTTTTTGAAAGGAGATGGGACATCAAGAGTCTCTGCAATGCATAATAGCACGCATTTCCAGAATTGAGCCTATGTTTAATTTCTTTGTGCATCTCATTCCTATTTGTGATTATTGTTCCTAGGTATTTTAATTCAGTCACTTCCTCAAAATTTCCCTCATTTGTCCTTAGCTGTCCATTTCCATTATTTATTATTATTATTATTATTATTATTATTATTATTATTATTATTATTATTATTATTTATGAGTAGCAGCGCACGCCGTGTATTATCTAGTTGCTTATGAAAAAGTATTTGAGAATTGTTATCATTAGTTTTCCATAGTTCACATGAACATGTGAAATTCGACATGATATGAAAACAAATAAATGCTTATTCGCCTTCTGCAGTCTGTTTGCTGCGGTTTATGATATCAGAGTGAACTGCCAATCAAGTTACGTAGGAACATTGGGCGGAAAAGTGTGAACGTGTGCAGTGGCTGTACGTGCTTCCGATGGTACTTGGATATCGCTAGTAAAACAAGTGAAGAACGCCAGTCAAAGCCATAGAGTTCACAGCCCAATGGATCGTGGAACTGAAGGTAAACCATATCAATAACACGGCGAGTCACAGAAAAGCTGCTACTTTGTCATGTTGCATATCGTGTTCCTGTGAGTCAATACAAAGCATGGAGTCAAAATAGATTTCTTTTTATCATCTATTTACCTCTCTTTCTGCTACATTTATATGTTTATATTCATAACAATGTATAATATCCATCCGACGAAATTTCTTCTCGTTATAAAATTACTTTTATTTCAAAATTATATTCACCTTTAATTAAAATAATAATAATATTAATAATAATAATAATAATAATAACAATAATAATAGTGATAGTAATAATAATAATAATAATAATAGATAGATAGAGAGATAGGTAGGTAGGTAGATAGATAGGTACATATATAGGTAGATATATAGGTAGATAGATAGATAGATAGAAAGATAAATAGATAAATAGATAGATAGATAGATAGATAGATAGATAGATAGATAGATAGATAGATAGATAGATCATCGGTTGATTAATGTCTTTGACCTCGTCCGATTCCTAATAGCCAATTTTGTCGGACCATCCAATCTCCCGGTAGTAGATGTTTAACCTTCATGTATAAATATATTCCATGTCTCCAGGAAGTTTTAGGTCTTCCTCTGCCTCGTCTTCCTTCAGGTTTCCATTCCAAAACACATTTTGGTAGTCGATCCTCTTCCATTCGCTGGACATGTCCGTACCATCTTAACTGCTGAGTTTTAATATAATCTAAAATAGTGTCTTCAATCTTCATTTTCTCCCTTATAACCGAGTTTCTTCGTATAAAATCCATTCCTGTTGCCAAAAGATGCTTATTTGTTCTTGTTGTTAATGACCAAAGTTTTGCTCTATAAGTAATGGTGCTTTTAACAATTGTATGCTATATATATATATAGGCCTATATTTATTTTATTTTTATTACTTATATTTTTATCCCACAATATTGCATTGAGGCAAGCAATTGCAATATAATAATATAAATAATAATAAATAATAATAATAATAATAATATAATAATAATAATATAATAGAATAATAGTAATAATAATAATAATAGTACTAATAAATATAATAATAATACTACTACTAATAATATCATACATACTAATAATAATAATAGTAATAATAATCATACATAGTAATAATAATAATACTAATATCAGTAATAATAATACTACTAATAATTACTAATATCCTCATCCCGTCCCTCCTCCTCCTCGTCCTCCTCCTCGCCTCCTACTCTCCCTCGTCCCTCCTCCTCTCCTCCGTCCTCCTCCTCGTCCTCCTCCTCCTCTCCTCCTCCTCTCCTCCTCCTCCTCCTCCTCCTCCCTCCTCCTCCTCCCTCCTCCTCCTCGTCCTCCTCCTCCTAGTCCTCCTCCTCCTCCTCCTCGTCCTCCTCCTCCTCTCCTCCTCCTCCTCCTCCTCGTCCTCCTCCTCCTCCTCCTCCTCCTCCTCCCTCCTCCTCCTCCTCCTCCTCCTCCTCCTCCTCCTCCTCCTCCTCCTCCTCCTCCTCCTCCTCCTCCTCCTCCTCCTCCTCCTCCTCCTCCTCCTCCTCCTCCTCCTCCTCCTCCTTCTCCTCGTCTCCTCCTCGTCCTCCTCCTCCTCCTCCTCGTCCTCCTCCTCCTCCTCCTCCTCCTCCTCCTCCTCTCCTACTCCTCCTCTTCCTCCTCCTCCTCCTCCTCCCCTCCTCCTCCTCCTCCTCCTCCTCCTCCTCCTCCTCGTCCTCCTCCTCCTCCTCCTCCTCCTCCTCCTCCTCCCTCCTCCTCCTCCTCTCCTCCTCCTCCTCCTCCTCCTTCTCCTCGCTCCTCCCTCCTCCTCCTCCTCCTCCTCGTCCTCCTCCTCCTCTTCCTCCTCCTCCTCCTCCTCCTCCTCCTCCTCCTCCTCCTCGTCCTCCTCCTCCTCGTCCTCCTCCTCTCCTCCTCCTCGTCCTCCTCCTCCTCGTCCTCCTCCTCCTCCTCCTCCTCCTCCTCCTCCTCCTCCTCCTCCTCATCCTCCTCCTCCTCCTCCTCCTCCTCCTCCCCTCGTCCTCCTCCTCCTCCTCCTCCTCCTCCTCCTTCTCCTCGTCCTCCTCCTCGTCCTCCTCCTCCTCCTCCTCGCCTCCTCCTCCTCCTCCTCGTCCTCCTCCTCCTCCTCTTCCGGTCTCCTGCCCGCTGCCGTTGTCTTCCGGAAACCAAACGCCTTTCCTCTCTGTCCATCCATTGAATGTCCCCGAATCCTCTTACAATCATAGCCGCTTGCACACCCTGTATCGAGGTTTTGTTTGGTCTTCCTTCCTTTTTCCTTTCCATTGGGATCCATTCCATAATAAGTTTAAGTAATCTTTGCTCAGATACTCTTTTGACATGTCCATACCACTGTATTTTTTTTTTCTTTTGTACAATGTCTATGATGTCCGGCTCCTCTTGCACACCCATAATTTCCTTTATGTCTTTATTTCTATCCATTGTGGATGATCTTAAAAAATCAGCCGCGGTGGTCTAGTGGTTATGCTCCTTTCCTCTGTCCCGAGGATCTCAAACCCGGCCGGGGTCGATGGATTTTTAGGATGCAAAAATCCAAGGAGCAAGTCCTCTGGGAGGGATTTTAAGCCGTGGGTCCCAAGTCTGAAGATTTCCTGGCTCGTAAAAGGCCTCTAAGCAAAATTTACCGAATTTTCCCGTCCTAGTACTACCTTGGTTTCCTAGATGTCAGTATGAGACGGAACCCTGACCACGAACCACTTAAATGACACTGTACGAAAACAAGTGTAACTAAATTAGTATGTTACAAATTCTTCCCTGTAGGGGGAGAGCGCCTAAATCTCTGTTAAGAGAAACATGAGCTTACATGATACAAGAAGATCTTCTTGAAACATCAATTTCTGTACTTAAAATTCTTTTCATTTCCCTGGTAGGAATTTGCCAGACTTCAGCACCATATGTTAAAATGCTCTGAATTATGATTTGATATATTTGTAATTTTTTTTGTACTATTTTTGCTCCACGAAACATAATTTAAAACATTTATTGCTTGTTTCGTTCGTGCGATTCTATTTTTAATTCCCTCTGTTATCGACTGAATGGTCTAATTTTTGTACCTAATAATACTAGGTTTAATTCTTCTCCAATGTTGAAATTTATATTTTCCCTTCCTTCCCATGCCTCGGAAATAAGAAAAAACCCTAGGGCAATTAAAGCTAAGAAAAATGGCTATAAAATTATGTAATTAAAATATATTCATGTAGAACATGTGTACAGAATCTGAAGAAAACCCACGAAGAAAGAGTGGAGTTACATATATATATTTTTTGTAAAAAATGCAGCCACTACTGTATAAATTGTAGATTATTTTTAACTGGAATATACAAGTATGAAGCCACTACTGTATAAATTGTAGATTATTTTTAACTGGAATATACAAGTATGAAGCCACTACTGTATAAATTGTAGATTATTTTTAACTGGAATATACAAGTATGAAGAACGGTTAATGGTTTTCAAAGACAATGAGGACCTTGCAGCTGTAGGACGAGTCTGCATGAAGGATTAGAGCTGATATGTAACTCCAGCTTACTGGACAGTTCCCTCTTTTTGTTCACTTCTTTTCTCTTCTTTTTGTGACATATTTATCTGCAAACATGATTCCTAAAATAAATACTGAGCTTGCAGTTTTTTAAATTAATTAAAATATCTGGTACTAAGATAATTTAATACTCAGACAAAATTATGGATGTCATTTATTCCCTTGCTTAATTACAGAGAGAGCTATATATATATCCATCCATAGTAATTCTGCCCGAGGGCAGGTCTTTCACTGCAATCGTAGCATTTTCATACTATGTTTTGCAGCTTTACTAGGGAATTATAGGTGTGGTAGCTTCCCGTTGCTTTCCACGCCGGCGAAGGATGACGATGATAAGGATGATGATGGCCGGATGATTTTCGGGCACCCTCGGGGCCTAAGCTTCCTGACATTTGTCTTATAGGTGAGGAAAAATCCCGAAAAAACCTCACCCAGGAAGCCTGTCCCGACCGGGGATGGAATCCGGGCCCGCTGCGTGACAAGGCAGCACGCTACTTCGGAACCACAGCAGTGGACTATATATATATACTAGCTAATACCCGGTGTGCGTTGCTATACATAATAACTGAAATATTAAAGGTTTCATTCTATGGTATATGCTGAGATGAACCAAACATGGCGGTAACTAGTCAGTTTTAAATTTCGGATTTAGGGTAAACCTCTACTTTTTATTGTCGGATTTCGCTCATTTCTGGATAATACCTACCTCGGTTCATTTTAATATGATATAGTGAGTTTCGTTGTGAAACATCGAAAATTGTGACCGCTAGAGTGATTTTTAAATTTTCACTTCAGGTGAACTCCTATAGCTAATTGTTTTAATGGATCCAATTGTAAATCTAAACCATCCAGGGACCCACTCAAACACAAAAAAAAAATGTTAATCAAAATCGATCCTGTCGTTTAGGAGGAGTTCAGTGATATACACACAAAGAGAAGAATTATATATATATATATATATATATAACAAGCAATAAATGTTTTAACTCTGTTTGGTGAAGCAAAAATATTACAAAAAATAGAAAATTACAAATATATCAAACCATAATTCAGAGCATTTTAACATATGGTGCTGAAGTCTGGAAAATTCCTACCAGGGAAATGAAAAGAATTTTAAGTACAGAAATGGATGTTTTAAGAAGATCAGCTGGAAAATCTAGAATGGATAGAATACGAAATAAAGAAATAAGGGAAATTATGGGTATACAAGAGGAGCCGGACATCTTAGACATTATAAAAAAGAAAAGATTACAGTGGCTTGGCCATGTCAAAGGAATGCCAGAGCAAAGATTGCCTAAAATTGTTATGGAATGGATCCCAATGGAAATGAGGAAGAGAGGAAGACCGAAGAAAACTTGGATAGAAGGGGTACAATTAGCTATGAATATCAGAGGAATGGAGGAAGATCAATGGATGGATAGAGAGGAATGGCGTTTGGTTTCCGGAAGACGGCGGCAGCTGCCATGATACCGGATGTTGATGATTGATATATATATATATATATATATATATATATATATATATATTGTTTAATCCCACCACGTTTTTTATGACATCTCTGGTTTTCTCTCCTAGCATTGGCGGAATTGTAATCCATTTCTTAGGTTGGGGCACCTGGAAAGCGGAGTTACGTTACCCCGATGATATGATGGATGATAAATGATAATGAAGCGCCAGGAGAGTTCTTAGCCTAAACTTAACCTAAATTCCAGACCATGGGCAACCACAGGAATAATTCTCTTTCAAGACACATTTCCATGATTTGACCGGGAATCGAATCCAGGACCTAATGAACTGTAGTCAGAAACGCTGACCCTAGCCCACGAGGGTGGTCTATATATATATATATATATATATATATATATATATATATATAAATAAGGATAGTCCTAAATTAGAGGGGTGGCATTAAAATTTCGTCTGATTTCAACACACCCTCTATTTTTTCTCTTATAGTCCAATTTAATACTTACTTACTTACTCACTGGCACTACCGAACCCGTAGGTTCATGGCCGCGCGAACATATGCTCTCCTTACATCCCTATCCTGAGTTAATGCTTTCCAATCATTCCCTGCATAATCTACTTCCCTCAAATTATAGTTAATGCTGTTCTCCCACCTCATTCTTGATCTACCAACTGGGCGTTTTCCCTCTGGCTTTCCTACAAGAAGCTTCCATGCACCTCTTTCATTCCCCACATGTGCCACATGTCCTGCCCATCGCAGTCTACGAGACTTGAAGTCCAATTTAATAGTGTATCAAATTTAATTATAGTAAGTTAACATTAAGTCATGTCGCACTGGACCTAAATTTGAAAATATTCTAAGAATCAATATGAAATAGACGATACAGCGTTTATAAGTAAAGTGAATACATATGGAATGCAGTAAAAAATATCATCAAACCATTTATAGATTTAGTGGAAATTGAAAAAAAAAAAAAACAGTAGAATAACATGTAGGGAGTATTGTTGTAAGATTTATGTTTGTTTATCCAAAACATGGCATTACGTGTAATGACCATAATGCATTAAATGGAAACACTGCCCAAGTTTTTGTAAGTAGCATTAATGTCCGGTATAATTTCACCTTCATTCGCCTAACGAGCCATATTAGTAATCACACCTTCAAAGCGCTCTAATGACTTGGTCACATTTCTGATTAATGTCATGTTTCTACTGACACTTTAACAGAGATATCGTGACACGCTTTTGTCCATGACCTACCTTACTGAAAATGTCGATACATTCTGTCCACCTTTAAGTCAGCAGCATATAAAGTATTGGTTCTCTTAGACGACATTTTGACTCTAGATTATTATTGAAGGTATAATAAACTTTGATATAATCGTGACACTTACATTGACAAGTTGTCGAAGATTCCTGACAATATTTTAGTATCTATGCCGTGAGTGTGCTGAAGTTATGAAAAGAAAACTAGTATTGGCTTCCTATAACGCTTTCAAAGTAAATTTCCCTGGCGAAGTAAGTTGTTTCGATCTAGCCCTTTAGTATACTCGGATTTTATACAAACCTCTTAAGTGATTTATGTTTACGAAACTAACTCGCTGGCATTATCGAACCCGTAGGAATGAGATGCACAAAGAAATTAAACATAGGCTCAATTCTGGAAATGCGTGCTATTATGCATTGCAGAGACTCATGTCCCAACTCCTTTCAAAAAACGTTAAACAGAAAATACGGTATATAAAACTATTATTCTACCAGTTATATTATATGGGTGCGAAACATGGACTCTTACTTTAAGGGAGGAAAGGAGATTACGAGTATTCGAGAATAAAGTACTTAGGAAAATTTTTGGACCAAAGAGAGATGAATGGAGAAGACTGCATAACAATGAACTACATGGTCTTTATAGGAAGCCAGATATAATAAGAACAGTTAAGTCTCGTTGACTGCGATGGGCAGGACATGTTGCACGTATGGGGAATGAAAGACTTACATGAAAGCTTCTTGTAGGAAAGCCAGAGGGAAGGCTCCCAGTTGGTAGACCAAGAATGAGGTGAGAGAATAACATTAACTATGATTTGAGGGAAGTAGATTATACAGGGAATGATTGGAAAGCATTGACTCAGGATAGGGATGTATGGAGATCTTATGTCCGCGCGGTCATGAACCTGCGGATTCGATAGTGCCAGTGAGTAAGTAAGTAAGTAAGGTTCGTGGCCGAGCGGATATAATCTCTCCATACATCCCTATCCTGAGCTAATTTTTTCCAATCATTACCTGTATAATCTACTTCCCTCAAATCATAGTTAATGTTATTCTCCCACCTCATTTTTGGTCTACCAGCTGGACTTTTCCCTCTGGTTTTCCTACAAGAAGCTTCCATTCACGTCTTTCATTCCCCATACGTGCAACATGTCCTGCCCATCGCAGTCTACGAGACTTAACTGTTCTTATTATATCCGGCTTCCTATAAAGACCATGTAGTTCATTGTTATGTAGTCTTCTCCATTCACCTGTCTGTCCACCTCTCTTTGGCCCAAAAACTTTCCTAAGAACTTTATTCTCAAATACTCGTAATCTCCTTTCCTCCCTTAAAGTAAGAGTCCATGTTTCGCACCCATATAATATAACTGGTAGAATAATAATTTTATATAGGCCTATTTTCAGTTTAACATTTTTTTGCAAGGAGTTGGGGCGACAACAGTCTCTGTAATGCATAATAACACGCATTTCCAGAATTGAGCCTATGTTTAATTTCTTTGTGCATCTCATTCCTATTTCTGATTATTGTTCTTAGGTATTTGAATTCAGTCACTTCCTCAAAATTTCCCTCATTTGACATTAGCTGTCCATTTCCATTATATAATGTATATCTATGTGTGAACATATATTTAGTTTTAATGCACTTATGTTTACTATGAGTCCCGCGCCGTAGCCGAGCGGTTAAGGTAGGAAGCCTTGGCGTAGAGCTACGGGACTTGCGCTGGTTCGAGTCTCCATGGGGGAAGAAATTTTCTCATGGTATTTCGGCCAGTATGGGACCGGTGCCCACCCAGCAAATTGAGGCAATTGGGTAGCTACAATAAGTAGCGGCTCCAGGTTGAGGAACCAGCTATAACGGCTGGGGGTCTCGACATGCTAACCACATGTCACCCCTACACTGGCTGTTGATCATCTATCTCTGTGATTGACACATGTGGATGTGAAGGGCCAGCAGCCGGCTGGTAAAAGGGCAACCGCTGAAAAGTGGAAAGACCCTCAATCGGATGTTTACTATGAGACATAATTCTCTCTTCCTAATATTGGAGCCAGAGATTCATGGACGCGCGGATATACAGGGTCATCGTTTTAAGACGCAGCCCTAGCGCCTGGCAACCGCTCGTCGCATGGATCTCGTTTGGTAATCTCTTCTTCTTCTTCTTCCTTTCCAGGATTAGGTCAATGCGACCTGTTCCGGCCTCAAGTCCATCGTTTCCTTGGCCGTCCCAAACATATTTTTTCCATATGGTTGGTAGGTACTGACCTTTTTGGGTAATCTTGTATTGCCCATTCTGTCTAAATGTTCTTTCCATTAGTATTTGTGCTCTTCTAGTTTATCAACTATTAAAAATATCACCAGTTCATTTCTTATTGATTCATTGTGTAATCTATCCATGCGTGTACATCCTTTTACAGATCATAAAAAATTCATTTCAGTGGCTTTAATGTGTGAGATATCGTTTTCTGTAAGTACCCAAGATTCAGATCCATATAAAAGATCAGGAACAGCCATAATTTTATAAAACCTGAGACGAGTTTCTCTTCGAGTCTTTCGGAGGGTTCTTCTTATGGTGCCACACATCATTTGATATCGGTTTAATTTATTGTGTATTTCCCAATCATAGCTATATGTTATATCTGAACCAAGATAGTTAAAGTGTGCTATCTGTTCTATTATTTCATTATTGATTACTATATTTGCTCTGATTGGCACTTTGCCCTGAAAAGCCATAATTTTAGTTTTTTAAGTTGAGACTTTGAGATTATAATAGAATCCTAATTGATTCAACATGTAAATGGCTCTTTGTAAATCATCCTCTGACTTCTGTATAATTACCAGATCGTCTGCATACATTATGGTGATCTCGTCAATTAAATCTAAATAGCTGTGAAAATAATTAGAGATTACAATGGTATAAATCGATTTTTTGTGTTGTTTATTCATCACTTTATGACGAAAAAATATTCGAAATTATCTCCTTCGTCTTCAATACAATGTTCAAACCAGCGAAAAAGATTTTCAAACTCGCTATCCAATTCCTGCCTTGAAATGTTGGAGTTCACAGTTCGAAAATTTTCTTTAAGGCTCTCTAATGTTCGAGGATTTGAAATCGTGACTTTATTTGGGACAGTTGTTTTAGAGAATTGACAGCAAATTTCACGGCGACAACTGTTGTAAGATTTCTTCATTGCTTTTGTCTTCTTGTAAGCCCATGTTTCCCTTAAAAGAGATTTGGGCGCTCTCCCCCTACAGGGAAGAATTTGAACCATACTAATTTTACTTACACTTGTTTTCGTATAGATGTCATTTTTTGAGTGGTCCGTGGTCAACGTTCCGCCTCATGCTGACAGCTAGAAAACCAGGACGGGAAAATTCGGTAAATTTTGCTTAGGCCTTTTCATTCAAGCTTAAGGATCTTTTACGAGCCTGAAAATCTTCAGATTTCGGATCCACGGCTTGATGTCCCTCCCGGAGGGTTTTTCATTCGGATTCTTCCATCCTAAAATATCCATCGATCCGGCCAAGTTTGATCTCGTAATAATCTAGACCAGAGACAAGGAACCTACCCTATACCACCTATACCGATCCTTCTTTCTAAGACTGTAATTTCAAAAACTTTTAACATAATTCAGAACTGGTGACAGAGCCTAAAAAAGCTGAAGATAAGTAAAAAAAAGTGTCAACAGATTTTCCACAGTAGAATTCTAAACAATGGATTGACAAGCTGGACAATAAAACTGTTCTCTCAGACACACTCTTTGTCATGATCCAACAACAATGCGCATAACTATCAGGCGTTTTATTTTATATAAAAAACAACAGCGAGTGCAAAGAATGGCCTGGAAATGTAGAGGGGCGAGAACCATGTGTCACTTAACTATTGATTCTCGCATTTCCCGTGCGATGGCGTGAACATCGAACCTCACTCACTTTCACCTCTGTTATGTCCGAAATCAGGTATACACTATGCACAAAAAAAGTTGCTACCTACTTTCTCACCTTGATTTTTTTTCAGAAGTTATTTACCTTTGATTTATCTATAGTATTCTGAGCCTCTATATCTAATATATAAAAATTAATGTTTGTTTGTTTGTTGGTTTGTTTTCTTGCTTGTTTGTTTGTTTGTTCGTACTTTATGCGCGGCCATACCGGTGATACGATTGTGATGGGGCTTTTTGCAAAATGTTCAGGAGATTCCCGGGATGAACATAGGCTACAAGAGAGTTGTGATACTCAACTGCTACACCCTTAAAATCGCCCTTTTTAGTGGAAAACGTGTAAAAAGTAGTTCTCTGGCGCTTAAATGGCTTACGCTACCTAAACCATAACAAATACACAGAATTAAATATCTCTAAAAGATCTACAAAAAGTCCGCGACAGCATATGTTTATCTCTTACGGATAACTCAGAATAACCATTTTTGTCTTTCATTGATGCCAAGAATATTGAGACAAGTACGTAGATTCCTGTGTAAGCATAGCAGCACATGGCGGGTATTCTTTTACGAATAACTCACAATAACGAATTTTGTCTTTTAGCTCATTTATGCCAAGAAGATCGAGATGAGTAGATTCCCGGGCAACACCGGGTAATCAGCACGGGGAATCTTAAAATAACTACGATGTACATTTATAATTATTTTTCATTTTACTTATTCAACTAATCATAAGAAGTACATTAATTTTCGTCTTTAAGGTCATTTATGCCAAGAAGATCGGGATGAGTAGTTTCCCGGACAACGCCGGGTAAACACCACGGGGTATCTAAAAATAATTACGATATAAATTTTTCCTTTTACTTATTTAACTAAACAACAAACACTTTAATTTTGGTATTTCAGCTCATTTATGTCAAGAAGATCGGGATAAATGGATAACCGGGCAACGCCGGGTAATCAGCACGGGGAATCTAAAAAATATAAATTTATAATTATTTTTCATTTTACTTATTCAACTAAACATAGAAGCACATTGATTTGCATTTATTTAGGCGTAGAAGCGCACAACGGGTATTAGCTAGTATCTATGGAAAATAAGAACAACACTTTTTCAGGAATAATTAAGTATGTTAACAAATTGCAATACCATTAATTCCTAATAATTTTACATAACTAAGTTAATGTAAAATGTAATTGTATTGATATCTAATTGTAATATTATTGTGTTTTCTTTTGTTTTGTTTTTAAACATCAACTTATTGTAACGGACTGTCAACAGCACGTACGGCTTACTGCCCGTGCGATCCATATTTGTAAATAACATTGTATGTATCTTACTTTTAGTTTAATAAAGTCCTTATGTATGTATGTATATGTATGTATGTTTGTCAGTCAGTCTACTAGCCCACTTGACTATCTATCTACCTACATACCTATTTATCTACTAATATATCTCCGACCGTACATCTATATTTTTATTTGTCTGTGCCTACCTGTCTATAATTTGGACACTCGATCCCATCAGCACGTTGTCCTTTATAACCCGATCGCCACCTTAGAGTCCAATTGTGAATCTAAACATTCAAGGACCCGCTAAAACACACACAAAATTTAATCAAAATCGGTCCAGTCGTTTAAGTATTTTTTTATTTCGGATTTCTGCAGCCGACTGTTGAGGAGTTCACAGAGAGCACGCAGTATCTCCTGAAGATGTCTACCGCAGCAGTAGACGAAACGTCGAGTAGAAGAACGACTGGACCACGGCCTATATGCCCGGAAGACGAACCTAATAGGAATTATATATAAATTATTTAGTGTATAATGCTATTGTGTTATGATTTAATTGTAATATTAATGTGTTTTCTTTATGTAGTAGTAGTAGGACTTTATTAGACAGAAAGTAAGATATTTACAATATTATTTACAAATATGGGTCGCACGGGCAGTGAGCCGTACGTGCTGTTGACAGTCCGTTACAATAAAGTAATAATTGGTACTAGTGTAAAGAAAAATAAACAAAAACAGCATGTAATTATAATGTTAATGTTTTTTAGTGTATAATGCTATTGGGTTATTATTTAATTGTAATATTATTGTGTTTTCTTTATGTAATTATAATGTTAATGTTTTTTAGTGTATAATGCTATTGTGTTATTATTTAATTGTAATATTAATGTGTTTTCTTTATGTAATTGTAATGTTAATGTTTTTTAGTGTATAATGCTATTGTGTTATTATTTAATTGTAATATTATTGTGTTTTCTTTATGTAATTGTAATGTTAATGTTTTTTAGTGTATAATGCTATTGTGTTATTATTTAATTGTAATATTATTGTGTTTTCTTTATGTAATTGTAATGTTAATGTTTTTAGTGTATAATGCTATTGTGTTATTATTTAATTGTAATATTATTATTGTGTTTTCTTTATGTAATTGTAATGTTATTGCTGTTTTTGTTGTTTATTTTTCTTTACACTAGTACCAATTATTACTTTAGTGTAACGGACTGTCAACAGCACGTACCGCTTACTGCCCGTGCGACCCATATTTGTAAATAATATTGTAAATATCTTACTTTTTGTCTAATAATGTCCTCCTCCTCCTACTACTACTACTACTACTACTACTACTACTACTACTACTACTACTACTACTACTACTCCTACTTTAAATTTTTAACGTATACCTTAGCCACAGCAACGCGTGGCCGGGACTTCTAGTATATATACTTATTGAATGTTTTCATTTTGCATCTCATCAATTGAACTGTACATGTAATAATATAATAAATTGGTAAGAGGCACTCGAAAGAGCATTAAGTTATAAGTTTATGATTTGTCTTTTATGAGTTCGTTCAGTGATCCTGTCCATATTCTGCATTGTTTGTAATGGTATCGCTCACACTTTTGGTCGCATATCTTGCATTCACACGAATCACTCGGTTGGTGGAATTTTGTATTTTTACACATTTTGTGATGATATCCGTGTGTTTCTAAACCTATGATTCTGTGCCTTTGTGGTTGGTTACTTCCAGTCCACTCTCTGTTTACCATGGCATCTGAGGCGTAGAAGTCTTCGTCGATCTCTTTTTCTCTCTGTTTCTTTTTTTCGATGACTTTCTTACATGGCTCCGTTGCTGGCAGTAGTATCCTTTGCCTCAGGTCCTCTAGGAAGAAGGTTTCTCTGGCTAGCATATATGTCATTCTATTTGGTGTGTATTTGCTTGCACCTAATGCCTTTTTGATGAATCTTGGTTTTACTTTTTCTAACCTCTCCAAATCGCTGGTCGATAGTTTCTCCCATATCAGTTCTATCCCGTAGGTGAACTGTACATGTGCCAAGGAACTATCTACCTGCAGACGGGAAAAGATCGTCTGGTATACCGGAAAGCTGATGGAGGGACTCTTTATTTCTGGAATGAACAGACTGTGAGCCTAATATAACGAGAATAAGAAGAAGAAGAATGGGAATACTGATATGCATATAATCAGAGATTGCGGATGTTGGAGATAGCGTGTGTAAGAGTGGAGGAATGTGGAAGCATTGATGATAGATTTCTAGACTAACTGGGTCACTGAGCGCTCTCGTAAAATTAGAACCCCGTACTCTGCTAGATATTAAATTTTTAACAGCCCTTTTAACAGCCCTTGCATATCTTGTCTCATAAACCACTAAACTTTTCTCTTACTTCACCACAAACTCGCTTAAATGAGACGGTGGATGCATTTTTTAACAACCCCTGATAACTAAATTATGAAGTGTTTCTTTATGCAATAAACTGTCTACCGCTACTTTATTTATTTTACGTTGCTATTGCTTAATTTACGGCTCCGTGTCTGGCGATATTTCTACCGCTTTTTAAACCTAGAAGCTCACTGTAATTCTACACTCACGTATTTTCACGAGTGTTCTCTTACAGTTTGTTTGTCCTGTATTTGTCATCAGCACCGATGCCTTAAGTCTTGTGAATTTCTACAATGATGTACATATATACTTACTTACTCACTGGCACTATCGGACCTGTAGGTTCTTGGCCGCACGGACATAAGCTCTCCATACATCCCTATCCTGAGCAAATGCTTTTCAATCATTCCCTGTATAATCTACTTCCCTCAAATCATAGTTAATGTTATTCTCCCACCTCATTCTTGGTCTACCAACTGGGCGTTTTCCTTCTGGCTTTCCTACAAGCACCTTCCATGCAAGTCTTTCATTCCCCATACGTGCAACATGTCCTGCCCATCGCAGTCTACGAGACTTAACTGTTCTTATTATATCTGGCTTCCTATAAAGACCGTGTAGTTCATTGTTATGTAGTCTTCTCCATTCACCTGTCTGTTCATCTCTCTTTGGTCAAAAAATTTGCCTAAGTACTTTATTCTCAAATACTTGTAATCTCCTTTCCTCTCTTAAAGTAAGAGTCCATGTTTCGCATCCATATAATATAACTGGTAAAATAATAGTTTTATATATTTTCAGTTAACGTTTTTTGAAAGGAGTTGGGACATCAAGAGTCTCTGCAATGCATAATAGCACGCATTTCCAGAATTGAGCCTATGTTTAATTTTCTTGTGCATCTCATTCCTGTTTGTGATTATTGTTCCTAGGTATTTGAATTCAGCCACTTCCTCAAAATTTCCTTCATTTGTCATTAGCTGTCCATTTCCATTATTTAATTAATTTCTACGTGTGACCATATATTTAGTTTTATTGATATTTACTTCGAGTCGTAATTTCTTAGTGTTACTCAATAGTGTTTGCGTGTTGTCCTTTAGTAATAAATAAAAATATCAAATACTTAAATAAAAATAAAACTTACAGTTTTATTTGGTTTCATATTTATTAAGATATAATTCAGTGACAGCTGTTTCGGTACACTGTACGTTCTTAAGATATGTTAACAAATTATGAATTGTGTTCCAACTGATCTAAGCAACAATACAACAATAATTTACTTAAATTTAACAAAGGTGATTCATTCAAATCAAGTTGAGAATTTAACAGTTTATTACTACTTTTCAGTTTATTTATTTTACAGCCTCCAAAAGGTCCAACTTCTTACCCTTATCACAAACATGTAAAATTTCAAAATTTGGATCGAAACAATGATTAATATGGAATAGGTGGTTAGCATATTTTGAATATTCTAAATATGCTAACCACCTATTCCAATTTAATCATTGTTTCGATCCAAATTTTGAAATTTTACATGTTTGTGATAAGGGCAAGAAGTTGGACCTTTTGGAGGCTGTAGAAGTAAATAAATTGAAAATTATTAAGACATTGTTAAATTCTCAACTTGATGTGAATGAATCGCCTTTGTTAAATTAAAAAAAAATAAATAAATGATTGTTGTATTGTTGCTTAGATCAGTTGATATGTACTATAATAACACAATTCATAATTTGTTAACATGTCTGAAGAAGGTACAGTGTACCGAAACAGCTGTCACTGAATTATATCTTAATAAATATGAAAATCAAATAAAACTAAGTTTTATTTTTATTTAATTGATAAATATGGATTTTCATCAAGTAAACACCAACTCAATTGATTAAAAATATCAATGCTTTATTCATGAACTGTACGTAGACTTCAAAAAGGGCATACGATTCAATTAAAAGGGAGAAGTTATATAGTATTTTCAACATATTTGTGGAAAAATCAGACGAACGTTCAGTAACAAAGTAGTAGATGTAGTAGTAGTAGTAGTAGCAGGACTTTATTAGACAAAAAGTAAGATATTTACAATGTTATTTACAAATATGGATTCCACGGGCAGTAAGCCGTACGTGCTGTTGCAGTCCGTTACAATAAAGTAATGTTTGGTAATAATATAACGTAAAACAAAAAAGAAAACACAATGATATTACAATTAGATAATAATACAATAACATTATACAGGGTGTTCCATTCAAACCTCCCACATTTTAATTAATCATAACTAACAAAGTATGCGGAATTATGAAATGAGGTTGGTATTAAACGAAACAGAAACTCAAAGAATTTTCATTGCCACACACTAAAACACCTCTGTTTGTGCACCATTAGTAGCACGAACAATATCAAGTCTGTATTCGATTTCGTACCACGTTCTGTACAAGAAGTCCATTGGTACAGTTGCAATGGTGTCAAGGATACGGGTTCGTATATCATGAAGATCTTGTACTGGAGTCGCAAACACACGGTCTTTTACATACCCCCAGAGGAAGAAGTCCAATGGAGTGATTTTGTTTTATGTCATTATTGTCCAACATGCGACAGATGAATTAACTGCAACAATGAAAACAGAAATTCTTTGAGTTTCTCTTTCTTTTAATACCAACCTCATTTCATAATTCCGCATACTTTGAGAGTTATGATTAATTAAAACGTGGGAGGTTTGAATGGGACACGCTGTACATTAATTAAGTTATGTAGAATTATTAAGAATTAATGGTATTACATTTGATTACACATTTATTTATAAGAAAGGATACGCAGCTAAGATTTTACTCAACGATGGCACTACCAGTGGCGATGTATGGAAGTCAGACCTGAGTCCTGAAGGAAAAAAAAAGAAAGAAGTAAAATTCAGGCAGCGGAAATGGGATTCCTACGGGCTGTGAAAAGTTGTACAAGAGAAGAACATAAATTATAATTGAGAATATTAGAGAGGAATTAAAAGTACAATCACTTCTTCGGCAAATAGAACATCTGTAAAGAATGACAAGATGGCATTGATGTATAATCCTGGAGGACGAAGATCGATAGGGAGACCAAGAAAGCGCTGGGCTGAACAGATGTGAGATCGGTCTTTGCCCTAATCCGTATAGTTTGATGATGAAGTTATATAATATCCTGCTGGAGTTCGGAATTCCTAAAAAGTTAGTTAGACTTATACGAATGTGTCTAAATTGCAAATAGGATAAGTTGCAGGTAGCAAACAATTTTCGGATACTTTTGAAATTCAAATACCGGTAGATTAAAGAAAGTGGATGCACTATCTCCTTTACTATTCAATTTTGTACTAGAGCATGACATCAGATCTTTAGTGGATGAAGAAGGCGTACAACTCTATGGTGTTAGTTTATGCCAATGATGCAGCTTTATTAAGCGATAGCGGGGATATACTCAGGGCCAACATGCATGCTCTATTGAGCAACACTAAAAAATTGGGACTGGAGGTAAACATCAATAAAATATGTAGTCAAACATAATATAAATTATATCATGCAAATGGACAGTTAATGACAAATGAGGAAAATGTTGATAACGAGGCTGAATTCAAACATCTAGGAACAATAATTACAAATAGGAATGAGATGTACAAATAAATTTAACAGACGCTAAGTCCTGGGAATGCATGCTTTTGTGCGTTACAAGGACTCTTGTCCTCCCAACTTCTCCCAAAAATGTTAAATTCAAAATATAAAAACAGATATTCTCGCAATTATATTATATGGATGCGAAAAATGAGCACTTACTTTCAGTTAAGAGAAAAGATCATCACTTCTTCATTTCTTAGGAAATATTTTAGGCCAAAGATAGATGTACAGACAGGCGATTGGAGAAGACTACATAACAGTGATCTACATTATCTTTATAGGAAGCTAGATGTAATAAGAACAAGTAAATCTCGTAGACTACGATGGGCAGGACATGGGGAATGAAAGAGGTGCATAGAAGCTTCTTGTAGGAAAACCAGAGGGAAAATGCCCAGTTGATAGACAAAGAATGAGGTAGGAAAATAACATTAACCATGAATTGAGGAAAGTAGGGGATGTTTGGAAATCATTAGCTCAGGATAGGGATGTATGGGGAACTTAAATTAGCGCTGCCATGAACCTTTGTGAGTTAGTAAAAAATATATATAGGTAGTTTTATATGATCGTTATATATTGTATGTAAATACACACGTAGAGAGCGAAGTGTTTGTATTGACTTGCAGAGCTTAGAGTGTCGTAAAGTCTTGTGAAGGAGTTTGAGCACATTTCTTGAGAATGTGTTGTTGTTCTCAATCGACATTCAAACTGAAGAACCTCTTCAACTCGAGCATTCTTCAAAACATCACGCTATCTCTTTATCTTTGTCTACGAAATGTCCACTGCTTCGCTACCATACCTGTGTTAATATCTTATTAGAATTTATAATATTGGAGAAGTCAGTTATTACCGGAAAAATTCTAAATTCAAATCGTGAAAGATTGGCATGCTGCAAGGTAATGGTAAACCCAGAAAATTGGATAAACATGAGTACATTTCTGGACAAAACGCGGAAAATAAGAACCACACTCATTCATGAATTAATAAATATGTTAGCAAATTGTATTGTTTTTAATTTCCTTACTTGTTTCCTTATTTGTTTTAATTTTGACTTTCTGGCACTTCTTCGCAAAAAATCCATTTCTTCTTCTTCTTCTTCTTCGGCTTTCCCCCACTTATAGGTTTGCCGTCTTCAGTTTCCATTTATCTCTATCATTCCAATCTCCCTCTTCCAAATTCCGATCATCCATTATAGTTCTGACATAGGTTTTCCATTTCCATCTTGGTCTGCCACGTTTATTTCTTCCAGGGGGTGACCATTGGTATATATTTTTTGGCCATCTTTCATTTTCCATTCTTTGTACATGGCCATACCATTTAAGTGTTTGATTTTCAATCCTCTTAACAACAGATGTGGTGACATTCATTTCTCTCCAAAGGAATTCATTTCTTATTTTATCCTGTCTTGTTTTTTGGAGGCTTCTTGTAAAATAATCAAATTCAACTGTTCTAATTTTGTTCTTTTGTAATTCCGTCAAAGACCAAGTTTCACTTCCATATGACAAAATATTCTGTATTATGCTCTTATAAATTTTCATTTTAGTTTCCTTTGTAATATTTTTATTCCAAATTATTCCATGTAATGTCTTAGTTGCATTTTTTGCCATTGCAATTTTAGTCTGTACATCTCTCTCACAGGTACCTTAACTTGTAATTATTGACCCAAGATATTTAAAAAAATTCACATTTTTTTATTTTCCCTGTTTCAAGTATGAGGTCATCCACATCCTTTCCCAAACACACATATTCTGTTTTCTGTAAATTTATATTCAGTCCCCATTTTTTATATTCTTCCATTAGTTTATTTATCATATATTTCATATCACCTTCATCCCCTGCAAAAATTATTTGATCATCTGCAAACAACAATGAATGCAGTACTTTTCCTCCTATAGGAATACCCATTTCAGAACATTTTTTATACCATAAGTTAAGAGCCTGATCTAAATAAATATTAAAAAGGATTGGTGACAACCTGCATCCCTGCTTAAGGCCTTTATTCACTGTGAATTCCTCTGTTAAATTATTCTGTATTTTTACTTTAGCTTTTGTATTACTGTAGATCCTCCTAACAATATTAATCCATTTATCACTGATATTCATATTTCTCATTGCCATCCATAACAATTGTCGAGGTACACTATCATATGCCATCTCTAAATCAATAAAGGTCATATGTAGTTATTTATTTTTGCTAGGATTTCTACAGCTATTAGTCTATTATTGTAGTACTTATTGATTGTCCATACCTCATTTCCATACATTGCAACAGATTCCACCGATGTTTTACCAATATATTTTTTGTGTCTTTCTAAATATGCTTATCCCACCATATGGAATTTAACGACGATATTATTTTGCTATTCAATTCAATTCTATGCTTTTATGTTCTCTTTGCCTATACCTTCAATGTTATCCATAATTATTCCCAAATATTTAGTTTGTTTCACTTGCTTTATTTGAATTCCTTCTTCCAATATTAAATTTTCTCTTTCATTGCTATTTACTGCCAGATATTATGTTTTTTGTAAATTTACTGTGAGACCTCATGATTCATATGTTTTTTTTCAACCTTTTTATCATGAATTCCACATCAAATTGCTTGCGCTAAAACCAGTTCATCGTCAGCAAATTGTAATGTCAGCAAAAATCTGTTACCTGTTGGTATACCCATATTACGTGTATTTATCTAAGCATTTTTCCTTAACTTAATTAAAATCGATATATAGGCCTATAAAAATGAATGTCTGCCTGTCTGTCAATTATAGACTTCTAAACCGTTGAACCGATCTTTGTGAAAATTTGTATATATAAGTTTTCAGATGCGACGTGTGCTTAGTTATTATCTATTATGTTCGAAAACCATTATGTGTAGGAGTTCACCTGAAACGAAAATTTAAAAATCGCTCTAGCGGTCACATTTTTAGATGTTTCAGTACGAAACTCAGTATATTCTATTAAAATATACCAAGTTAGATATTATCTAAAATGAGCGAAATCTGACAATTAGAAGTGGAGGTTTACTTGAAAACCGAAATTAAAAACTGCCTGTACGTCTGGACCGATTTTGATGAAAATTTGTGTGTGTGTCTGATTGGGTCCTGGATGATTTCACAAGTGGACCCTATAAAACTATTAGGTGTAGGATTTAATATTAAATGAAAATTTTAAAATCATTCTAGCGGTCACAATTTTGGATGTTTCACAACGAAACTCAGTATATCCTGTTAAAATAAGCCGAGGTTGGTATTATCCAAAAATTAGCGAAATCACACAAATTTTAATTTCGGGTTACAGGTGAACTCCCACTTGTAATCGTTGGATTTCGTTAAATTTTTTACACATTTTTATTTTAACGGTTTTTTTAGAGAAGTCGAGACACTGGTTCCTGTAATGCAAAATAGAATGCGTTTTCAGGATATATACCAACTGAAAAAAATTATACATTTTTGTTGTATTTGTTGTTGGACTTACTGATATTGGTGTTAGTGGAAGTTGTTGGAGCATCTCTTGAGAAATGGCGAGTGGAGAGAATTTCGACTAGTTGTTAAAGGCTTAACGAACTGTACTTTATGGAATTTTAAAAATCTACTTCACCGGATATTAGTGTTATAGAAATGTTCAGTCAACTAACCAGCTAATCTGTAGCGAGAGCAGCTCTCGCTACACACATAAAGCTGATGTCTACAAGCAGACATTGGAACATTGTACCTACCTGTAAATACTAAATTCATATTGCTGTTATTTTCAACCACTGTATTCTCGGGGAAATGTCATTGCCTTTGATTTGTAAAAGTTTCATGGACTATTTAACTCATGCCCCAAATGGGAGTCAATGACCAATCACATTTCAATGAATTTTGTTTTACAACCAATCACAGTAGTGTTTCACCTCGATAATTAACGAATTTTGATTATCATAAGTAATGCCACGAGGGATTTCCAAATTATCGATAAATTCACGACTCACGAAGTGAGGAGTGAATTTATCTAGAGAATTTGGAAATCAAGAGTGCCATTTGTTAGGACTATTTAACGAATAAAATTAAGTGTTTACTCACAAATCATTATTTAACTATAGTTATTTTAAAATATTTATATATTTGATGTAAACGGCGATGTTTGAAAACAAATGAGAAACGATAGGTACGCTTCATCTGCTTCTTTTGTTTATCACTTCAACCAGATCATACTATTTATTGCCAAAGGAACGCAATATTGTAAGAATGCTCTCTAGTGGAGAAGAAATGAAACGCATCAAACTGTATATTAATTCATTTCTGATGTCATATGATGTAAATATGACAATTATATTTTTCTGGATTATTACCTGGGGAAAAATACATTTAAGAAAGTGCAAACAGTGGTTTCTGTTTTTGGTGGTATAATCAATTGCTACAAATGTTTTTATATTAACTCCTGATGTGTTGACATCTATGCACTATATATCTATGCACTATATATACAATCTGGTAGCCGTATTTCTTATAGGCTCAGTCACTGCAAAATAATGGTCAGACCTGTTCAGAATATTAAAAAGGAGGAGCTTTCTTTAATATGGTAAATATAACACAGATAAATATTTGGTAAAACACGACTGTAATTGGTTGTAAAACAGAAATCATTGAAACGTGATTGGTCATTCATTCCCATTTGGGGCATGAGTTAAATAGTCAACATAAAGAAAGCTCCTTTTTTTAAATATTCTGAACAGGTCAGAGCATTATTTTGCAGTGACTGAGTCTCTAACAAATATGTTAAATATAGCAAATAATGAACAAATTATGATGAACGTGTAGAAGATTTCCGGACTGTTGGCCGTGGTCTTGAGGCGTGCAGTTCCCCGACGTTTCGCCAGAGACTGCGCCCGGCATCATCAAGTCAACCCTTGAGGACGCCGGACGCAGTCTCCGGCGAAACGTCGGGGAACTGCACGCCTCAAGACCACGGCCAACAGTCCGGAAATCTTCTACAAGATCATCATAGCAACTCCGGCCGTGAAAGCCTAAGTCAATGAACAAATTCCTTCGACCTAGACATTTGATAATTGTGTGTCCAATAATTGTGTTTTTAAATACTGATTTTACTGAATTGTTTCCGGAAAAAATATATTAATAACCTATAATGTTGGTTATTATAATATACAGTTTAATGTGTTTCATTTTTCCTCCACTAGGGTGCTTTCATTCAATTCTGCGATCCTATTTGGCAATAAATAGTATGATCAAGTTGCAGTGACAAACAAATTAAACATAACCAAACATTTCTCATTTGTTTTCAAACATCGCCGTTTATATTAAATATATAAATATTTTAAAATAACCATATTTAAATAATGATTTGTGAGTAAACAATTTTATTCGTTAAATAGTATTAACAAATGCCACTCTTGATTTCCGAATCCTCTAGATAAATTGGAAATCACTCGTGGCATTACTTATGACGATATTTTGCAGTTTTTTTATTTCCTATTTTACCTGATGGTGTTAAGACCGTATGGTCTTCTCTTCCACTTCACCAGGTTAAATTATACAGATATTAACAATTATGAATTATCTACAACTTGATTAATAATACACAATAGGCATAGGCAACACAACAAATAGATGACAAGAACAAGAAAATATAATAACAATAATAATAATAATAATCATCTTCTTCTTCTTCTTCACTTCCGGGTTTAGGCAAGAGTTGCCTGTTCCGTCTTCACTAATAGATCTAAGACCATCTCTTCCGAGGACGTCCGACATCTCTTCTTCCTCTTGGAAAATAATGGAAGATTTTATTTGGTAATCTACTTTCTTCCATTCTTTCTACATGTTCTTTCCACTGTATCTTGTTGTTAAATATATTTTCTTTTATGGAGTAGATCTGCAGTTCTTCACGGATATCCTCGTTTCTTATCTGGTCCATTCTAGTGCAGCCTTTTACTCTTCTTAAAAATTTCATCTCGGCTGCTTGGATTTTACTTTCTTGTTTGGTAGTGGTAATCCAAGATTCACTCCCATACAAAAGGACAGGGACAGCCATTGTTTTATAAAATTTTAATTTTGTTTGTTTTTGGACTTTATTATTCAATGTTCTATTTATTGTACCACAAATAGCTTGAAACTGATGTGTAATAATAATAATAATAATAATAATAATAATAATAATAATAATAATAATAATGGAATGTAGGTATTCACAGTACATGTAGTTCACTGTTATGTAGTCTTCTCCATTTGTATGTCTGTTCATCACTCTTTGGTCCAAACATTTTCTTAAAAACATTATTCTCAAATATTCCTAAACTTTTCTCCTCCCTTAAAGCGAGAATACATGTTTCGCATCCATAACTAGATCGCATCATATAGATGGGAGAATTGCTGTTTTATATATTTTCAGTTTAACGTTTTTTTTAGAGAAGTTGGAACGACAGGAGTCCTTGTAATACATAATAACATGCATTTATAGGAGCATATTGAATAACTATGGTGATCTTGTAGAATATTTCCGGGCTGTAGTCCGCGATCTTGAGGCTTGTAGTTCCCCGACGTTTGCCAGAGACGGCGTCCGGCATCCTCAAGGGTTGTTTTGAGACTGGCAATTTTGTAGACTACCTGCCCTATTTATACAAAATTGCCAGTCTCAAGACAACCCTTGAGGATGCCGGATGCAGTCTCTGGCGAAACGTCGGGGAACTACAAGCCTCAAGACCACGGCCAACAGCCCGGAAATCTTCTACAAGATCATCATAGTAACTCCGGCCGTGAAAGCCTAAGTCAATATATATTGAAGAACATTAACTATTTAATAGAACAATTATTTATATTATTAGAAACAGAAGGACAAGTTGGTCCCGCGCCGTAGCCGAGCGGTTAAGGTAGGAAGCCTTGGCGCAGAGCTACGGGACTTGCGCTGGTTCGAGTCTCCATGGGGGAAGAAATTTTCTCATGGTATTTCGGCCAGTATGGGACCGGTGCCCACCCAGCATCGTGAGGCAATTGGGTAGCTACAATAAGTAGCGGCTCCAGGTTGAGGAACCAACTATAACGGCTGGGGGACTCGACATGCTAACCACATGTCACCCCTACACTGGCTGTTGATCATCTACCTCTGTGATTGACACATGTGGATGTGAAGGGCCAGCAGCCGGCTGGTAAAAGGGCAACCGCTGAAAAGTGGAAAGACCCTCAATCGGAATCGAAGGACAAGTTGGATTTATTTCAGAATACTCAAATGTTGATCATAATTTCATTTATTAAATAAATTATTAATTTTGAACCACCACTTCATCTATATTTATGTGGAGATAGAAGAAAAAGCATATGACAGTATACCATAAACCAAATTATGAGAAATATAGATGTCTCTTTGAGGCATTGTGCCACTCACTAACATAAATTAAATAAATTATAAATTTTGAACCACCACTTCATCTATATTTATGTGGAGATAGAAGAAAAAGCATATGACAGTATACCATAAACCAAATTATGAGAAATATAGATGTCTCTTTGAGGCATTGTGCCACTCACTAACATATGTAGGGAAATAAGTGTAACTAAAGTAGTTTGGTCAAGAAGCTGAAGCAAAGAACGTTTATGTCCCCACGTAAGACATATCGTTCTATGTCAAGATATATTTGTCAGCTGATTGATATAGTCGCCCTTCGTTTCGATTCGCAGTAGCTGAATAATACATTATAGAGACTTTAAAGTGAGTTCTCTGCAGCTGCACTTGCAGCGGTAATGGAGATCACGTTTAATAAATAGTTAACATCTGTCTAAAATTCAATTGGACAGATCTAATCTGTTAATATAATCACATGAAATTGAACATTTGCTCTGGATTTGGATAATCTGTATAGCGGAGAGGTTAAGAGATATTTAGCAGGGAGTGTATAGTAAACAGTTTGTTTGTCATTGTCCAGAGAAGTGGCACTAATTTATTCAGCAGGAAGGGGCGAGAGACCTGAGCTGACAGTTAGCAGGATGGACAGTTTGTCTTGACAGGACTAACTCTGAATAATAATAATAATAATAATAATAATAATAATAAAATAATAATAATAATAATAATAATAATAATAATAATAATAATAATAATAATAATCACAATAGGAATGAGATGCACAAAGAAATTAAACATAGGCTCAATTCTGGAAATGCGTGCTATTATGCATTGCAGAGACTCTTGATGTCCCAACTCCTTTCAAAAAAAACGTTAAACTGAAAATATATAAAACTATTATTCTACCAGTTAAATTATATGGGTGCGAAACATGGACTCTTATTTTAAGGGAGGAAATGAGATTACATGTATTTGAGAATAAAGTACTTAGGACAATTTTTGGAACAAACAGAGATGAACAGACAGATGAATGGAGAAGACTACATAACAATGAACTACATGGTCTTTATAGGAAGCCAGATATAATAAGAACAGTTAAGTCTCGTAGACTGCGATGGGCAGGACATGCTGCACGTATGGGGAATGAAAGACTTGCATGGAAGCTTCTTGTAGGAAAACCAGAGGGAAAACGCCCAGTTGGTAGACGAAGAATGAGGTGGGAGAACAACATTAGCCATGATTTGAGGGAAGTAGATTATACTGGGAATGTTTGGAAAGCATTAGCTCAGGATAGGGATGTGTGGAGAGCTTATGTCCATGCGGCCATGAACCTACGGGTTCGATAGTGCCAGTGAGTAAGTAAGTAAGTATAATAGTAATATTATTATTTAATAATATTTTCACAACAGATTTTCAATGTTTACATATCTCTCTGTGCCTAAAGTTTTATTTTCCTTCTGCACTCGTCCCTATCCATCCACTTCCTGACATTCAATCTTCTCTTCTCATTCTAGTACTTATTTCTTGCATCCATGAGTTTCGAGGTCTTCCTTTCTTTCTTCTTCCAGATAGACACCATTCAAATATTTTTGTAAGCTTTCTTCTTGCATTCGTCGTACGTGTCCACAACTATTTAGCGCAATGTACTATTGAATATTTATATGACTTTACTGTATTTCTCATTTTTTCAATGTTGAAGATCTTGCTGATTTCCTCAAAAAATCCATTTCCAACGGTTTTTTTTAATTTCCACTCTCCAGCTTCAAATGTGAAAAATTCTTCCTGTTTATCCTAGATATTTGAATTCAGAAAGTTTTAAAATTTCACCATTTGTTATTAACTGTCCCAGTTTCTTAGTGTTAGCACTCTATTTATTACTATTACTGTTTGTGTTGAAATGAACTTCCTTAGAAGAACAAAAGGCTGCACAAGATTGGATCGGATAAAGAATGAAGATATAAGAACGGAGTTAAATATATATCCATTGAATGAGAAAATCAGAGAATATAGAGAGAAATGGTTTACACATGTGGAAAGAATGAATGTAACAAGATTTCCAAGAGCAGCATTTAACTACAAGCCATCTAGGAAGGCCAGTAAAAAGATGGACAGAACAACTGTGAGGCGGAACAGGCAATTTTTGCCTAGCCCGTGAAGTGAAAAAGAAGAAGAAGACGACTGTTTGCATTATTATTATTATTATTATTATTATTATTATTATTATTATTATTATTATTATTATTATTATTATCATTGTTATTATTATAAAATAAAATAAGTTAAAATATACCTTCTTAGGTATATTAGGCCAAGCAGCATTAACCATCATACTAGATATTGTAGCGAAGAAGGACCTGCTGAAGATGGAACGGATGTTCTGAAAGGCCTACAGGCATAAAGAATACATATTTTATAAGTTGAGTACGACGGATTTTACCTAAGAAGATATATTTTAACTTATTTTATTTTATGACTCTCCACCTCAACGGTTTTAACAATGAGTTTTATTATATTGAATATTATTATTATTATTATTATTATTATTATTATTATTATTATAATTATTATTATTATTATTATTATTATTATTATTATTATCATCGTCATCATCATCATCATCCAGGAATTAAGCCTATTGGCTCGTTCCGGTTTCATGAAAGCTAGAATTGTTAAAATTGTTCAGACCATCTTCTGTGTGGGCGTCCAACATTTCTCCTTCCGTGCGGTTTATAATTTAGCAATAATTTTGGAAATCTTTCTTCTTGCATTCTATAAATATGTTCTTTCCAGTCGTTCCTATATTTAATTATTCGGTCTGTAAGTTTGAAAATATTTAGTTCCTTTCTTATATCTTCATTTCTTTTCTTATCCAGCAGAGTATATCTTGCTATATTTCTTAAAAATCTCATCTCAGCTTCTTCCTATCTTTGTTCTTGTCTTTGAGTCTTATTATTATTATTATTATTATTATTATTATTATTATTATTCTGCGTGCAAAAATAGTAATTAGAGACGAAATTATTGAACAAGTATCCCACTTTAAATATTTAGGATGTGAGATCAGCTATGGGTATGATAAAGATATTGAACACAAAACACATCAGTTTCAAGCTATTTGTCGTACAATAAATAGAACATTGAATAATAAAGCCCATAAACAAACAAAATTAAAATTTTATAAAACAATGGCTGTCCCTGTCCTTTTGTATGGGAGTGAATCTTGGATTACCACTACCAAACAAGAAAGTAAAATCCAAGCAGCCGAAATGAAATTTTTAAGAAGAGTAAAAGGCTGCACTAGAATGGACCAGATAAGAAACGAGGATATCCGTGAAGAACTGCAGATCTACTCCATAAAAGAAAATATATTTAACAACAAGATACAGTGGAAAGAACATGTAGAAAGAATGGAAGAAAGAAGATTACCAAATAAAATCTTCCATTATTTTCCAAGAGGAAGAAGAGATGTCGGACGTCCTCGGAAGAGATGATCTTAGATCTATTAGTGAAGACAGAACAGGCAACTATTGCCTAAACCAGGAAGTGAAGAAGAAGAAGAAGAAGAAGAAGAAGATTATTATTTTATTATTATTATTATTATTATTATTATTATTATTATTATTATTATTATTATTATAACCATAAGCAGACCTCTGTAATCGTTAAATTTATGTTTGTTGTTTATCAGCGATGAATGAACAGTTGACACAGCGAGTCGCAGCTGACGCTCTGCGTGAGAGATGATCAGTATTTCTGTCGGGATGATTTCTTGATGAGCTGCATTTCAAGTACTGTAGCTGTGACGTCATGTGATGCTTTTGAAAAATGACATGTTGACTGTCAAAACATGAAAAATTGAAAGTCGCTGTGACGATAAAAACTGTAGGCAAATTAAACATTAATTTCACCCCTGGATGTGTGATGTTCAGTCGCACGAAATACGTTCAGTCGTGATAGACAATTGTTATTTCACCACACATTAAGATCAGAACTAGGAACTGAGAATAATAATGCTGTTAAGAACAATACTTTTGTGAGATGTCACGTGACTAAATGGAAGGTTAGGTGAATTGTGCGTTCTGCAATTAAATTACATTACCTCACCGAAATACGTAGGGTTTAATCTTCTTCAATTTATATTACAAAAAATATAAAATTACAAATATACTTACTTACTTACTCACTGGCACTATCGAACCCGTAGGTTCATGGCCGCGCGGACATAAGCTCTCCATACATCCCTATCTAGAGCTAATGCTTTCCAATCATTCCCTGTATAATCTACTTCCCTCAAATCATAGTTAATGTTGTTCTCCCACCTCATTCTTGGTCTACCAACTGGGCGTTTTCCCTCTGGCTTTCCTACAAGAAGCTTCCATGCACGTCTTTCATTCCCCATTCGCGCAACATGTCCTGCCCATCGCAGTCTACGAGACTTAACTGTACTTATTATATCTGGCTTCCTATAAAGACCATGTAGTTCATTGTTATGTAGTATTCTCCATTCACCTGTCTGTTCATCTCTCTTTGGTCCAAAAATTTTCCTAAGTACTTTATTCTCAAATACTTGTAATCTCCTTTCCTCCCTTAAAGTAAGAGTCCATGTTTCACAAATTACAAATATATCAAACCATAATTCAGAGCATTTTAACATATGGTGCTGAAGTCTGGCAAATTCCTACCAGGGAAATGAAAAGAATTTTAAGTACAGAAATGGATGTTTTAAGAAGATCAGCTGGAAAATCTAGAATGGATAGAATACGAAATATAGAATAAGGGAAATTATGGGTGTACAAGAGGAGCCGGACATCATAGACATTATAGAAAAGAAAATATTACAGTGGTATGGCCATGTCAAAAGAATGCCAGAGCAAAGATTCCCAAAAATTGTTATGGAATGGATCCCAATGGAAAGGAGGAAGAGAGGAAGACCGAAGAAAACTTGGATAGAAGGGGTACAAGCAGCTATGAATATCAGAGGAATGGAGGAAGATCAATGGATGGACAGAGAGGAATGGCGTTTGGTTTCCGGAAGACGGCGGCAGCTGCCATGATACCGGATGATGATGATGATGATGATCATGATAATTATATAAGCACATAAGGATGCAGAAAATAATCTTGCCGGTAGAAAAGGTTGAATTATGGAGAAGTATGAGAATATCCAGGCTACAACATAGTAGAAATACTATATTACACAAGAAATGAATGCACAAGAGACTTATCGATAAGATAACAAACAGAGCTTTACAAGGGTATGGACATGTCGTATGAAGGTGGCCTAAACGGGTGTTAGATTGGATGGTACCAGGCAGAAGTAAGAGGGGGAGAAGCAGATGAACGTGGCATGATGCAATATATGATGCCATGATGAAGAAGGATTTGGAAGGACAATGAGAAGATAGGAATCTCTGGAAAGCAGGAATTAAGGGCGATCTGCTGCAATGTGTAAAGTATTGAGTATTAAGTAATTATTATTATTATTATTATTATTATTATTATTATTATTATTATTATTATTATTATTATTATTATTATTAGGGTCCGAAACCTGGACAATAAGTAGAAAACAAGCCCAACATGCTGTTAGCAGTGTAAATACATTTTGGAGGCGATCGACAAGAATTTCAAGAAGGGATAAAAATGCTTATCTTCAGCACGTATTACGAATGAATGAACAGAGCACACCAAGAAGAATGTATAATTATAAACCAAAAGGGACAAGAACGTTGGGAAGACCATTGAAGAGATGGAAGGACCAATTCGACCTATAATGAGATCGGAACAGGCCATTGGGCCTAATCCTTGTTGTTGATGATGATGATGGTGGATAAAGTCAGAAACAGCACAATAAGGGAAATTATGCAAGTTACAAAAAATAGAAGAAAAAACCTTCGAAATGGTGTGGACATCTCGTAAGAATGGAAGAAAATAGAAGATCAAAGTAGATATTTCATTGGAAAGCTAATGGAAGAACTGGAAGAGGCAGAAGTATGGAATCTAGAGATTTGAAGGAAAAAAGATGCTTTAGACAGGAACCTCTGGCGACAAATCAATTTAGCTTGAAGGAGAAACACTGTATTGCGGATTATTCCTAATAATAAAAATAATAATAATAATAATCATCATCATCTTCTTCTTCATTCATGGATTAGGTCTGTTGACCCGTTCCGACTTCAGCCCATCTCTTTCTAGGTCTGCCCACATCTCGGGTGCCTTTAGGTTTGTATTTTGTTATTTGTTTTGGATATCTATCTTCATTCATTCTGTCTATGTGTTGCTTCCATTTTTGTCTATATGTATCCATTTTATCAGTTATTGCAAATATTTCAAGTTCCTGTCTTATTTCTGTGTTCTTGATCCTGTCTTCCTTAGTGCACCCTTTAACAGATCTCAACAATTTCATTTCTGCCGCCGTTATCCTACTTAGATCTTGTTTTTTATGTATCCAGGCTTCTGAACCATATAGCAGTACCGGTACTGCCAACGTTTTATAAAATTTCAATTGGGTCTCTCTTGTTGTTTTGTTATTTAGTGTTCGTTTTATCGTACCACATATTCCCTGGAATTTTGCTATTTTATTATTTATATCATTATCATAATTAAATTAAATGTCACATCCTAGATAATTGAGATGGTTCACCTGTTCTATGATTTTGTTTCCTATTACTATTTTGGATCTGATTTGATTTTGCCCTTGGAATGCCATTACCTTAGTTTTTTCTACGGATATTTTGAGATTATATTGTTCACATATATTATGTAGTTTAAAAATATTCCTCTGAAGTTTGTCTTCTGTATTAGCTATTATTACCTGGTCATCAGCGTATAATAATGTTTTCAAGTAGTGTGTTTTATCTAATTTTATTCCTTTATTTGTTTCTTCGTTCCATTTTTTTTATTATAGGTTAAATAATAATAATAATAATAATAATTATTATTATTATTATTATTATTATCATCTTCATCATCATGAACATTCACGGATTAAGCCGTGTGGATTGTTCCGGTCTAATAGATTCTCATTCAAAAAGTTGAATCCATCTCTTTTTCGGTCTACCAACATTCCTGTCTCCTTTTGGTTTGTAATTAAGTATAATTTTTGGAATTCGTTCGTCTTTCATTCTTTAGACATCGTCTTTCCAGTTTTTTTCTAGATTGTTTTATTTTATCTAAAAGTTTAAAAAAGTATTTAGCTCATTTCTAATATCTTCACTTCTTCTTATATCTAGAAGTTTGCAACCAGCTATACTTCTCAGAAATTTCAATTCAGCTGCTTCCATGATCTTCTCTTTTAGTTAAAAATCAAAACTCTCTCCTTACAATAGTAAGGGGACTGTCATTGCTTTATAAAATTATTATTATTATTGTTATTATTATTATTATTATTATTATTATTATTATTATTTTCGTCAGGCTTTAAATCTTTAGGCTTTTTAGCACTGCTATGTTTTTTGTAACGAACAGGGAGCTGGCCTGATGCATCAATCCCCAACCTGGAGGACCAGGTAATTTTTGGTCAAGGTTTTCTTCCTCTAGCCTTTGTCAAACCAATGACGAACTGCAAGGCAGCAGTATCTGTACCCTACATAAGGGGCCCTCACAGGGTACTATCAGCCGGGCGTACTGAACCCTGTTTTTTTTAACGAGGTTGTTACTCCTCTCCCTCACCCTTTTCTAACCTGGCTTGGGACAGGCTTTGGCGCAGAAAGATGTGTAAACATTAAAATTCTGTATATAAATAAAAATTATTATTATTATTATTATTATTATTATTATTATTATTATTATGTCCATCGCTGTGGTCTCGAGGTAGCGTGCTGCCTTGTCACGCAGCGGGCCCGGGTTCGATCCCCGGTCGGGGCAGTTTTTCTGGGTGAGGTTTTTATCGGGGTTTTTCCTCACCTGTAAGACAAATGTCAGGAAAACTTTAAGGCCCAAACGGTCCCCGAAATCACATGGCCATCATCCTTATCATTATCATCCTTACCATTATCATTATCATCATCATCCTTCACCGGTGTGGAAAGCAACGGGAAGCTACCACACCTACACAATTCCCTAGTAAAGCTGCAAGCAGAGCATGAAAATGCTATGATTGCAGTGAAGGACCTGCCTTCGGGCAGAATTACTATGGATGGATTATTATTATTATTATTATTATTATTATTATTATTATTATTATTATTGTCTCCCATCGGACGCCTCCCCAGGTGGCGGATAGGGGAATGCTCACCAGATATGGCGGGCGGGTACTGGGGAAATAAAATACCCAGGGCGGACCAAAACTAGCGCTGCTGCCTTGCAGTAAGATACTGGACTATCAAAGGCTAGAGGAAGAAAACCTTAAACAAAAATTACCCGTCCCCCAGATTGGGGGTTGATGCATCGGGTCAGCTCCTCGTTCATCATAAAAAAATGCTAAAATACCAAACAACATGAACGAATGCCAGAGCAAAGATTGCCAAAAATTGTTATGAAATGGATCCCAATGGAAAGGAGGAAGACCGAAGAAAACTAGGATAGAAGGGCTACAAGCAGCTATGAATATCAGAGGAATGGAGGAAGATCAATGGATGGACAGAGAGGAATGGCGTTTGGTTTCCGGAAGACGGCGGCAGCTGCCATGATACCGGATGATGATGATAATGATTATTATTAGTTTTGCACCACGAGTTCATAAATTCCCTTCAGAAATGAAAGTGTGATTTTCACAACTACCAAGTTGACTGTACGACTGCATTACAATGGAATAATTCGCTCCTATGTAAAAATTCTGTTCTACTTTAACCAAACTAGAAGACAGATGAATATATCAGATTTTTTCAGTAGATTTTTTATTCGATAAATCGCCAAGTGTTTTATATTTGGGGGCCACGTGTTGCAAACGAAATATGAAGATAGACAGGAGAGGTGACAAAGTGGAAATCGATACATCGCACATACAGGTCGACCCATCGACTGTCAAATTTCCGGCACACACTTTCCCGCGGAACTTACTGCATGCTAGGAATCCCTGCTTCAGTTTTCGCTTCACTTTATATATATGTATAATTCTTCTGTAAGCGTGTTTTGTCACTGAGCATCTCCTAAACGACTGGACCGATTTTGATGACACTTTTGTGTGTATCTGATTGGGTCCCTTGATTGTTTAGATTCACAATTGGACCCTGTAAAACCATCAGGTGTGGGAGTTCACCTGAAGTAAAAATTTAAAAATCTCTCTAGCGATCACATTTTTTAATGTTTCACAACGAAACTCAGTATATGGTATTAAAATAAACCGAGGTAAGTATTATCCAAAAACGAGCGAAATCCGACAACTAGAAGTGGAGGCTTACTTGAAACCGAAACTAAAACTGCCTAAACGACTGGACCGATTTTGATGTGTTTTTTTTTGTGTGTGTCTGGTACTCATTTTCGTTAGAAGCTGAGTCGATCCCAGGGCCATAGTGCTGCCAGATGGTTTGGGTCAGTTTAAAATTGCTGATCCCACCGGGGCTCGAACCCTCGACCTTCCGGCTTGTAGCGTAGTGTCCTAACCACCCCCTCACTTACTGGGTACGCACTGATTCTGACTCGAACACTATCTGTTTGGAATGAACTACTGTTTTCTAAACATATGCAAAGCGTTTTTTGTTAATTTTGTATGTGGATTTGAGGGTTTTTTGCGACAGGTACTTACAATTAGACAAATAAACTGCAACTGGGAAAGCGAAGTGGTAACACCATGATTGACAGCTGGAGTATATATACAAATATTTATCAAATATTGATTGGACATGTGTCAACACATTTTTGAAGCACTCTTCATTAGCTTCAAATCATATCAAGTTGAAAGAGTAGCGACGGGCAATTGGATGTTTTTGAACAAACAATTTCGGCTAATTCTGAAATAGTGAAGCTATTCAGGTTCTTCTTATGAAACAAATGAAAAATACAGATATTCACCAATTCTATCCAATAATAATAATTTTTGTAATTGTAATTGTAAGCCTATGATTCCCTTTAGAGATATTTAGGCGCTCTCCCCCTACAGGGAAGAAATTGAACCATACTAATTTAGTTACACTTGTTTTCGTATAGATGTCATTTTGAGTGGTCCGTGGTCAGCATTCCGCCTCATACCGACATCTAGGAAACGAAGGTAGTACTAGGACGGGAAAAGTCGGCAAATTTTGCTTAGAGGCCTTTTCATTTAGGCTTAAGGATTTTTTACGAGCCTGAAAATCTTCAGACTCGGGGCCCACGGCTTAAATTTCCTCCCGGAGGACTTGCTCCTTGGATTTTTCCGTCCTAAAAAATCCATCGACCCCGGCGGGGTTTGAACCCGCGACCCTCGGGACAAGAGGCAACGAGCATAACCACCAGTCCACCGCGGCCGACAATAATAATAATAATAATAATAATAATAATAATAATAATAATAATAATAATAATAATAAACATTTTTTTGTTAACATGTCTGAAGAAGGTACAGTGTACCGAAACAGCTGTCACTGAATTATATAATAAATATGAAAATCAAATAAAACTATGTTTTATTTTTATTTAATTAATAAATATGGATTTTCATCAAGTAAACACCAACTCAATTGATTAAATAATAATAATAATAGTAATAATAATAATGATAATAATTACAATAATAATACATAAAATCTGTCTCCAGAATACAATTTTAGAGAGATCTAATCAATTTAAATATCTTGGATATTATCTCTCTATCTGGGATCAAAAGGATATCCCTGAAAAAATTACTAGTTATAATAAAAGTTTGGGAATTATTAATCAAGTTATCAAACCAACCCTTGTACAAAAAAACACCAGATTACGTTTATATAACACTTTGGCTAGACCTATGGTAGTGAAGCATGGACACTAAAAAAGACAACATGAAAGCAGAATAACGGCTTGTGAAATGAGGTTCATGCGCAGAACAGCGGGTTACACCAGATGGGATCGGAAAAGGAACACCGATATCTTAAAAGAATTGAAGACTACGCCAATTTTGGAATATACTAAACAGTACCAACTAAATTGGAAACATCATCTTGAAAGAATGAGTTCAAATCGGATCCCCAAAGCTGTTTATAATTATATACCAAGATGACGAAGATCACTGGGCCGTCCTATGAAACGCTGGAGGGAAAATTTGCTAAAGGATTGAAACAGGCCTTGGCCTAATACTTGGAAGGAAGGAAGAAGAAGAAGATAATAATACAAAGTAAAATCTGTATCAATAATAAAATAGAAAGATGCAATAGCTTCCCATATTTAGGTTATAATCTTTCAATCTTTGAATAATTGGATATATCACAGAAAATTAATAAATACACAAGAAATATGGACATTATAAATATAGTGATGAAACCATCCCTTGTTCAGAAACACATCCGCATACTTCTTTACAACATATCGGCACGACCTGTACACAGCTACGGCAGCGAAGCATGGACACTGAAGAAAGAAGATAAAAGCAGAATGTGAAATGTATATGTATATATATATATATATATATATATATATATATTCCATCCTTAGTACTTCTGCCCGAGGGCAGGTATTTCACTGCAATCACAGCATTTTCATGATATCCTTTGCAGCTTTACTAGGAATTATAGGTGTGATAGCTTCCCGTTGCTTTCCACACCGGTGAAAGATGATGATGATAACCATGAGGATGATGATGGCCGGATGATTTTCGGGGACCGTTGGGCCTTACGTTTCTTGACATTTGTCTTACAGGTGAGGAAAAACGCCAAAAAACCTCACCCAGCAAGCTTGGCCCGACCGGGGATCGAATCCGGGCCCGCTGCGTGACAAGGCAGCACGCTAACTCGAAACCACAGCGGTGGACTAGGCCTATATACAGGGTGGACCGCTCGAATGGACCTAATTTCAATTGCTTGTTACTGGCAAACGGTTGAAGATAGAAACTTAAAACAACGTTCATATTACAGAAAAACTCACCAAGTTTTGATATCCAGATCACCACATCTCTATATGAGCCCCAGCAGTCACTGTGACGATATCAAAGCGATGAACAATTTCTTACCAAGTACGTTGGAGTATGTCTTCTGGAATGTTCTCAATAGCCTCTATGATGCGCTCACGAAGATCACGAAGGTCTTTGACTGCGGTGGTGTAAACTTTATCTTTGACATAGCCCCAGAGAAAGAAATCCAGTGGTGTTAAATCGGGAGATCTCGGGGGGCCACGCGATTGGTCCTCCCCTACCAATCCAACGGCCAGGGAAAATGTTGTCCAAAGTCGTACGAACTTCATTGGACCAGTGGGGAGGAGCACCATCTTGCTGGAAAACGATGTTAGGCTGCAGTTGTTCAATTTGTGGAAAGAAGAACTGCTCCAGCATGTCAAGATATGTGGTACCACGAACAGTTTTCTCGGCGAAGAAAAACGGTCCAATGACCTTATTATGTGACAAACTGCACCAAACATTCATCTTCGGACTATCACGAACATGCTCTTGAATAGCGTGAGGATTCTCCGATCCCCGATCCGCACATTATGCCGGTTTACCTTGCCTGACAAATGGAAAGTGGCTTCGTCCGAGAAGAAAATCTTGGTCATGAAGTCAGGATCAGCGCCGAGACGGTCCAGCATCGTATTGGCGAATTCCACTCGTTTCGGCATGTCATTCGGCTCCAGACGTTGCACTAACTGCACTTTATATGCGTGCAGTTTGAGGCGTTTGTGGACAATCCGTTGTAATGTCGATTTTGGTATTTGAAGTTCCCGCGAAGCTCTTCTTAATGACTTCCGGGGGCTTCGCTCAAATGCGGCTTGAACATTTGCTACCATTTCATCGGATGCTCTGCGACCACCACCATGCTTCTTCAACACAGATCCTGTAGCTAATAATGTATCACGCCACTTCTTTATGCTTCTAGCAGTTGGAGCATCACGGTTAAACACACGCCGGAACTCCCTTTGAACTCTAATGATTGATTTAAACTCCGCATAACACAAAAACAGCTTGCGCTTTCATCTGCGGAGTCGCCATTTTCACAAACAATTAAATCTAAGAACGAGAAACGTATCTTTGTGCCATCTACCGACAGGATTCGAAACTTGGTGAGTTTTTCTGTACTATGAACGTTGTTTTAAGTTTCTATCTTCAACCGTTTGCCAGTAACAAGCAATTGAAATTAGGTCCATTCGAGCGGTCCACCCTGTATATATAATTCTCTATTCATGAGAGGCAGTAGGGCATCGGTCGCACTGCCATCTCGTGGTTTCTATATGAAATACGCAATTTTAAAGATGATTATTTTCTTTTTAGCAGTAACACTTATTTATTCCGATATTATATACATATAGCTAATATTACTTTAACCCCTTCCTTTGCATTACATTTGCGTGCCCGCGCCTTTTATACGTAAACCATTCCAATATTTTATAGAACACGACAAAAAAATAATATATTTACAGCAGTTATTCTCCTGATAAACTACTGTGGTGATTTTCAATTGTTGTAGTCAGTTTAACGGGGCACTCTGTATAGTGAATGTGTGTGGGATTAGGGGACGGCGCTATTTGAAATGAATGATGAGATATGCATGGGATTGTTTTTGTCCATGACATTGCGCGCGTGACTCATAAATAGTGCAGGGTGGCAACTTTATAGAGCCGCATCCCCATCTTCAACTGTCAGCATATATGTACAAAGCAAATTTTATATTGTTTAAAATATTGTCGTGAAAATTACATTTTCTCTCTTGGCTACATGAGGGTAATTTTTCACTCGACAAAAGGAAAGAAAAATGTTTCCTGTTTTCTTGTAATCTGTTCTTTTTATTCACGGAATACTTATCCGTGGTATAGCGTGACAGGCTCTGCTAACTCAAGCCGGTAGCCAACTGTTGGTCTCTAAATATGTCCTCACAAAATTAAAGATGACTGGTGTATATCATAGTATTTTAATTTGTACGAGGGCGGATCGGAAAGTAACGGACAATAATTTTTTTCTGCCTTGGTATTGCAGCTAGAATGTTGAAATTTCACAGAGATATAGTTTGAAGTTTTCACTACAGATGGCATTTCTCAGGTGCACCTCTTGCGAGAGAAGCTTCAACTATGCAACAAAGATGGCGCGCATGCTACAGTCGTCCACCTGTGAGGAACAGAGAAGTGTTGTTCGATTTTTGTGGGCCAAAGGGCATAAACCCAGTGAAATTCACAGGGACATGCGTGGCGTGTATGGGGATGATTGTATGGACCGTAGCAATGTCTCCAGGTGGTGCACATTCTTCCAAGAGGGACGCGTGAACCTTAGTGATTCGCCACGTGATTCGCCTTAGTGATTCCTGACCGGCAAACGCTTTGAGACAGATGTGGAAGTGAAATCAGCAGTGCGCAGATGGCTACACTCCAACCAAACGGTCTTCTACGAACAGGGCATATTGAAACTGGTAACACGATGGGAAAAATGTGTTGAGAAAGTTGGTGACTATGTCGAAAAGTAGGTAAAAGATGTAAGTTCATTTGTGATTTTTTTCCTTTTTTTTTACTATTAAACTTTTTAAAAAAAAATTATTGTGCGTTACTTTCCGATCCGCCCTGTGGACGACTGTAGCATGCGCGCCATCTTTGTTGCATAGTTCAAGCTTCTCTCGCAAGAGGTGCACCTGAGAAAAAAATACCATCTGTAGTGAAAACTTCAAACTATATCTCTGTGAAATTTCAACATTCTAGCTGCAATACCAAGGCAGAAAAAAAATATTGTCCGTTACTTTCCGATCCGCCCTCGTATATCTAAATGCTATCCGCTCTTACAGTGGTCCTCATCAAAACAAAACCATGTGACCTGCTCGCTTTTCATTGGTTATGAACACCGACGTACGATGTAGAAGCACATCCACAGCGGTGGACTATATTACACGTAGTGAGTAAAAATCCTTCTTCTTCTTCTTCTTCTTCTTCTTCTTCTTCTTCTTCTTCCGTATGCAGTATTGGGTGATGATGCCCGTTCTGCGACTACAAAAACTGATCTTTCCATCGGTTGAAGGGTCTTCCGAGGTCTCTTTTGCCTTTAGGGTTGAGGTGATAAACCATCTTTGGTAAACGAGAATTTGACATTCTCTGGACGTGTTGGAACCATTTAATCTGATAATTTTGTATATGTTCAACCATTTCCCTACTATTCCACTGCATCCTTATCTCATCACTTTTCATTCTATCCCTTAATGTTACTCCAGTTAGTGATCGGAGGAATCTCATTTGTGAACTATTAATGCGGGATTTATCTTTTGCTCGAAGTGTCCAGCATTCACTTCCGTATAGTAGAGCAGGTTTGGCTATGGCATTATGAAATCTCAATTGGATTTCTTTCCTCATTTGTTTTCCAAAATTTCTCCTAATTACCATTTAGTCCGTTATATTTTTCTAAATTTGTTTGCACATCTTTTTGATTATGAGACTGTGATATATAATAAAAATAATAATATTCTAAACATAAAAAATATTCTAAAACATACCTAATCAATAACACTGGTCGACAAGGCTTTCTTCACAAGAAATCTGATTAGTGAATCTAGTGCATTTTTTCATACTGAATTCAGATATGTAGTCAGAATTTTTCCATCAGGCACTGTTTTTTTGTGACAGCTACTTTTCTAAAATTGATTTTAGCATCCCCTTTTGACCTGTCGTACGAACCTTTATCTTATATGTAGCGATTTTATTCAAGCTGTATTTAAGGGCTGTCTCTGATGAGCACGGTGAGAGTTTTCATCAACAAATTTCCACAATGGAAAAGAGGTACCAAGGCAAGTGGAGTTCTAATATGCTGGCTGACTACTGTTGGACCAAGAAGAGAGATGTTCCAGATGCAAAATATGCCCAAAAATCACTATCTACCACTTTCTAGGTAAGTCAGAATGAGTTAGAGTTAGATGGATTTTATTAAAAGTTATAAAAAATGTAAATTAATATCACAGAAAACTCTTGCCTGATAGCAAAAACTGAAATTATATTAAAATTCAGGATGAAAAATACTTCTAAAATATATTTTTATTCTTGTGAGAGAAAAAAGTTCATTGTCGACCAGCGTAATTACAACTTAAAATAGTTTATTACATATGGGTGATGCATTTGAGTCATGCTTCAGTCGATTCTCATGAAACAAAATGGCTGAAAGTGTCTTTGTTGTGTTGCCTTATCGTCATCTCCCTGTCAAAAGTGACAATAATTGTGGCGCAAAAGGCGGTAAGAAACGATTGACTTTTGCTGACGTTAGGATAAGAGCACATAAGATATATCTATATATTCCATACTTTCCTGCGTGGGGCATAGGGTGCTCCCTAGCGGCAGTTTTTTAACAAGTTAATTTAATTGCGCTTATTTACCTACAGATCAATACTTTTATAAATACGATAAATTTATTTCGGCAGAACCACCAGAAATTTCAATATAAGAAACAAAGAACATATCAAAGGCTAAATTTAATGAACGAAAATTAAGCTTTGCGGAATACGTCATAAGTAGGATTCCGAAGTTGAGGAATTATAAAATGCCTATAAAGGACTTTTAAAATTACGAAATCTTTTACAATTTCTCTTGCTAGAACATGGAATTCCCTTCCTCCCTTTGTCAGAGACTGCCAAACCTTACCATCTTTCAGAAACACATTAAAAATAAAATTACTAACAGAAACAACTCACTAATATTACTTTTTAAAAATTAATAATGTGGTTTTTCATTATTTAATTAAAATAGATTTAAGATACGTTAATATATTTACCTAATGCCTTGTATAAAAAGCATATATTAATTCATTGTATTAAAATATATATGTAGTCAATATGCCCATCCAATTAATGTTTTAAAATGGTCAACAAGTGAGTCAATATCTGGTCTTGAGAATGACAGCTTGGCTGTAGAAACTTGTTGACCATTTTAAAACATTAATTGGTGAAATGGGCATATTGACTACATATATATTTTAATATTATATCACCAAGAAGATCACTTGTGTATTAATTCATTGTAGTTTATTACTTTATTTGTATTTTTCTTTCTTTTCTTTTTATGTATAGTACATTCGAGCTGTTATTCCTTTCTGTATACATTATATCATTAATTTAATTTTAATTGTATTTAATTTTATTGTATTATTAGACATTATTTTCATTATTATTCAATTTGACAGATACTTAATTGTTTAATATGACTATTATTGTAATTTTTTGTATTTATATGTAACATATGTTTGTCCTGGTGAGTGGAAGAGAAGGCCACATGGTCTTAACTCCACCAGGCTACATAAATCTATTCTATTCTATTCTAAAAAAAGGTCTAAAAGCTGAAAAAAAGGAGGTAAAAAGACTATTTAAATTACGTTTTTAATTTAGTGTCAACTGCATTTTTAATGTATAAATAAAATGAAAAATATTTAAAAAGTTCAAAATTGTAGTTAAATACAACATATTCGTACATTGCGAAAAAAAAAATGTATGACTGAAAATGATTTTTCTTTCGTACTTTTTTTTTTAATTCAATATAAATTATTCAAAAGAAAGTTCTTGAAGAATTTAGAATGATTGATTTTTCCCATATAGAATGAATTCAGCGAATCCGCAATGGATAACAGGAGGTCAGTAGGCTGGTTAAAAATAACAGGATATTTTGTGAAGGTTCAATCATTTCTCACGGCACAAAATTGTTTGCAAAATGAAGAATCTTTGTAAAGTAATACTAGATAGAGTTTTTAAAATAAGTTGGAATTGAGACTAGACTCAGCGGATTCTTGAATTATACAAATGGTATGAATGTACTCAAAAGAAGGTAAAGTTGTAAAAAAAAAACCTTCATGACCTTCCGATTGAGGGTCTTTCCACATTCCAGCGGTTGCCCTTTTACCAGCCGGCTGCTGGCCCTTCACATCCACATGTGTCAATCACAGAGGTAGATGATCAACAGCCAGTGTAGGGGTGACATGTGGTTAGCATGTCGAGTCCCCCAGCCGTTATAGCTGGTTCCTCAACCTGGAGCCGCTACTTATTGTAGCTACCCAATTATCACGATGCTGGGTGGGCACCGGTCCCATACTGGCCGAAATACCATGAGAAAATTTCTTCCTCCATGGAGACTCGAACCAGCGCAAGTACCGTAGCTCTGCGCCAAGGCTTCCTACCTTAACCTCTCGGCTACGGCGCGGGACCTTAAAAAAGCTAAACAAGGATCAATACGCAAAAAAAACGCGAAAAAACGACAAATAAAACTCATTTTCTGGCCTACAATCACCCAAAATGCATGTATATTAAGATGGGCTTTGTTTTCAGACATAAAATGAAAATGGTATATTATGTTGCGTGCTTGGGAAGTAGTCTTTATACAAGCAGGAAATGTTTAAAAACCGAGCAATAGCGAGGTTTTTAATTTACGAGATTCTGTAAAACATTTCACAAACGTGCGTTGTCCATTATTTTTCGCTAACGCTCGGTTTTTAATCATTTCCACGCTTCTGTAAAAACCACTTCCGAATCTCGCATTGTAATATACTATTTTATCCCAATAATCATCTAAAATGTATATTTTCTGACGTCTGAAGACGTCTATAATCTTTATATTAATGTCGTTGATATCAAATGAAAGCCCAAAATGCATACTGCATTGCGGACTGCTGCTATTCTAGTGCAAGGGGTTGTACGAGAGAAAAAAAGTGATTGGAACGCAGGAGTGAAGGATCGTGATTAATTCCAGTATTGACGTACGAGGTGTAATGAGATGTCTGTTAACGCACTCATGCAGAAACCTACTGTTGACATTTCCACCGTGATCTTGTTCCTTTATTGCATAACATGTAACCAACTGTTTTAAACTGTTTTCCTTTACTATATACACTAGAGTTATAATTTTTGGACTTTTGTGAAACAAAATATTTCCTGTGCAATCAATGGGCGAGCCTTTACTGAAAACCATTGAAATAGGCCTTCATTTCACTGAGCTTCAAGAAAAGGTCACCCCCCAAATCAGTATTAAATATTGATATATAAATATATTTGGGGGTGACATTTTATTGAAGCTTAGTGAAATGAAGGCCTTTTAGAAAGATTTTAAGTACAAGTTCACCCATCCATTGCACAGGAAACATTATATTTCAGAAAAGTCCAAAAAGTTATAACCCTGAGGGTTATATATTTTTGGACTGTTTGTTGAAATAAAATATTTTCTGTGCAATGAATGGGTGAGCTTTTGCTTAAAATCATTGAAAAAGGCCTTCATTTCACTAAGTTTCAAGAAAAGTCACCCTCAAATCAATATTAAATATTGATATATAAATATATTTGGGGTGACCTTTTCTTGAAGCTTAGTGAAATGAAGGCCTTTTACAAAGGTTTTAAGTACAAGTTCACCCATCCATTGCACAGGAACCATTTTACACCCATTCATTGCACAGGAAACATTATATTTCAGAAAAGTCCAAAAAGTTATAACCTTGGAGGGTTATAAATTTTTGGACTGTTTGTTGAAATAAAATACTTCCTGTGCAATTAATGGGTGAACCTTTACTTAAAACCATTGAAAAATGCCTTCATTTCACTGGGCTTCAAGAGAAGGTCACCCCCAAATCAATATTAAATATTGATATATAAATATACTTGGGGTGACCTTTTCTTGAAGCTCAGCGAAATGAAGACATTTTTCAATGGTCTTAAATTAAAGTTCATCCATGCATTGTACAGGGAATATTTTATTTCACAAAAGTCCAAAGAGTTATGACTCTAATATACACTCACAATCAGGCATAGAATCACAAGATCCATAGCTATCAATGTATTGAAGAAGTAATTAATTACCTTAATGCCCGATGTTGTAGTAACAGTTTGAAGAAGGATTGGTGTCCCAAAAAGAATTACTGGTTCAGGTTGGGTTTAGTTTCGGTAGAGCCGGATTCTCTTCTTAGGGTCGGTAGTTGGTACACTGGATAGGAAAACACTTTAAAAATCACTAAAAACTGTTTCTTGTAGAAATTATTGTAAATTTATTCACTTCTTAATTTCCCGGCAGATTAAGTAAATATAGGTGGTATTATTCTTCACCGTCAATTAAAATTAAATTATTTTCTTTTCTTGAATCAATTATTCTTCGTGTATTAAATATCACATTTTATCAGGAGAGCTCTGTTGCTTCTATCTTTGTTGAAAGTTGTATGCAGAATGACTAGTGTAATTCTTTTATAATTTTAAAGAACATTATTACATCACATGATGTTATATTTAAATTCTATTGGTTAATAGTACTTTAAATATAAGGTTTAAATTGATTTGTTAAATAAGAAAGTTAATTGTTTTAACATCCAATCAGAGTTTAGTTTACTTCCATTTAAGATTATGAAGTTAGGCAGGTGTTCTTATTACAGTTATAACAGAAAGATTTACCATTTTGACAGCAATGACTTAAAACAATTTTTAAAAGCATTATTTACAAAAACTGTTATGTAGTACAATTTCTTTAAATGTTACTGATACATTTTTATTCAACAATAACCAGCGATAAATTATTTAAATGTTTTTTAAGTTATATTTAAATATTAAAAGAATTTTAAAATATAAAATTATTAACGTTAACTTTCATATTTATTATGACTATTTAACTCATGCCCCAAATGGGAGTCAATGACCAATCACGTTTCAATGATTTCTGTTTTACAACCAATCAGAGTCGTGTTTCACCAAATATTTATCAATGTTATAATTACCATATTAAAGAAAGCTCCTCCTTACAATATTGCGTTCCTTTGGCAATAAATAGTATGATCTGGTTGCAGTGATAAACAAAAGAAGCAGTAGAAGCGTACCTATCGTTTCTCATTTGTAAACATCGCCGTTTACATTAAATATATAAATATTTTAAAATAACTATAGTTAAATAATGATTTGTGAGTAAACAGCTTAATTTTATTCGTTAAATAGTCCTAACAAATGCCACTCTTGATTTCCAAATTCTCTAGATAAATTCACTCCTCACTTCGTGAGTCGTGAATTTATCGATAATTTGGAAATCACTCGTGGCATTACTTATGATAATAAAATTCTGCTTCAGTATGCAAGCATTTAAGATCCTTAAACCCGAACAAAGAGGCCTCTAAGCAAAATTTTATCAACCTCAACGTCCTAATAGTACCTTAGTTGCCTGTTAGATGTCTCATTGTGTCGTTGTGTTGACCGCATGCCATCCATGACATCTATGAGCCAAATAACGTAAAAATGAACTTGGTCTAGTAACTCCTTACAAAGTAGAAGCTGTGGCTCAACAATGGGTTATGTCATTGTAGATAGAATAAAAATTCGATAACTATACTGCAGCCACTGATTCTCCGGCCTTGACGTTTTCAAGACAGTGTTGCCGATATGTATATTCAGTGGGAGTGGCCGCTTTATGTATGCGGTTTGCAGAAATACATCTGACAACATCTCAGCTATTTCAAACCTTACTAGCGCGCTATAGCTGCGTCAAGAGCAGTGATTGGTCATGGCAGATATCTACCCCCACAACAACCATTTCCTTATTGGCAGTAGAGGGTGAATTCTCCCTTTACCACTCGTATAACCTAAACTTCAGAGCCGGATATAATGGCGGCTGGGGTAGAGATGTTCTATAAAGAAATGACAGTTTTAGTTTTAACATACCTATAGCAATGAGTCTTGGACAGTAAGAAAACGTGATTGTAGCTGTATTTAGGCGTAAAAACAATAGATTTTTAGATCATTATTGCGATATAAAAAATTAGATAAATTTAAAAAAATCAAGACATTAGAAATAAATTGAATATATTTGTAATAAATATAAAACACAGATGAATGTAGATATAAATCGGAGGATCATTTGGAAAGAATGGAGAATATGAGAAAAATTAACTAACTCACTGACACTATCGAGCCCGTAGGTTCAAGGCCGCGCGGACATAAGCTCTTTACATATCCCTATCCTGAGCTAATATTTCTGTATAATCTATATCCCTCTTACCTCTTTCTTGGTCTACCAACTGGACGTTTTCCTCTGGTTTTCCTAAATATAGCTTCCATACTCCTCTTTCATCCTCCATTCGTGCCACATGTCCTGTCCATCACAGTCAACGAGACGTATCTCTTGTGGTTTTCTTCTTCTTCAACTTCAAGGTTGGGCTGTCAACCTGTGCTGACTCAAAGCGTACCCCCCATCTGGTCATGGGGCGTCTAACGGAACATTTACCTTGGATTAAATTGTAAAGACTGTTTTGATAGATGAGATGTCTCCATTTTATTTATATGTTCAAACCATTTTAATTTGTTGTCTGTAGTTCACAGATATATAGTATTATCAGTTCATCTGTCTCTTAATCTCTCCTACACTTAATGACAAATGAAGGAAATTTTGAGGAAGTGGCTGAATTCAAATACCTAGGAACAATAATCACAAACAGAAATGAGATGCACAAAGAAATTAAACATAGGCTCAATTCTGGAAATGCGTGCTATTATGCATTGCAGAGACTTTTGATGTCCCAACTCCTTTCAAAAAACGTTAAACTGAAAATATATTAAACTATTATTCTACCAGTTATATTATATGGATGCGAAACATGGACTCTTACTTTAAGGGAGGAAAGCAGATTACGACTATTTGAGAATAAAGTTCTTAGGAAACGTTTTGGACCAAAGAGAGATGAACAGACAGGTGAATGGAGAAGCCTGCATAACAATGAATTACATCGTCTTTATAGGAAGCCAGATATAATGAGAACAGTTAAGTCTCGTAGACTGCCATGGGCAGGACATGTTGCACGTATGGGAATGAAAGACTTGCATGGAAGCTTGTTGTAGGAAAGCCAGAGGGAAAATTCCCAGTTGGTAGACCAAGAATGAGGTGGGAGAATAACATTAACTATGATTTGAGGGAAGTAGATTATACAGGGGATGATTGGAAAACATTGGCTCAGGATAGGGATGTATGAGAGCTTATGTCCGCGCGGCCATGAACCTACGGTTTCGGTAGTGCCAGTGAGTTAGTTAGTTAGTTCATCTCTCCTTGGTCAGAATATTCTCCTAAGAACTTTGTTCTCAAATACTCCTAATATTTTCTCTTCCTTCAAAGTAAGAGTCCATGTTTCTCATCCACATAATAAAACTGGGATATCAGGATGATATGAGAACACCGAAAATAATTTTGTCGTATAAACCAAGAGGATGACGAGATTATGGACGACCAAAACAGTGATTGAATGAGGACAGAATAGGCCGTCCAGTCTAAACAATGAAAAGAAGAAGAAGAAGGAGAGATATCTAGAGTTGAGGTGGTATAAAAAGCATTTATTGGGAAAGTTGGTAACAGTGTGTCATTGCAGAAGCAGATATACTATTATCAGCACAATCTCTTATCTGGAATTGAAAGCTCGCACTGCTGCTATTGATTGCGATCTGCATTCCTGTTATAACGCCCTCATGAATATTGTATCAAATTTTGTGGAAATTCAGGCATAATGTACTTTCTATGTCAGAAATAGAATTCTACTGTATTCCGTTTTCACTGTATGTGGTGATTTCACACCTCATCCATATTTTTATCATTAAAAAAAACTATTTCATCTCACTGTCTGTACTGTACTATACTGCCAGTGAAAGAAAGTCCCGGGACTGGGATGCGGTCTAGTCCAGAAGAGGGGTGCTGAGTTACTTCCAGGTACATTTTTCGATTACCATTGGCTAGTGATGATGTGGTGATTGTTGTACAGTTGTACTACACATAACAAATCAGATTACTTGATACAGATTCCTCCTATCGAACAAGGTTTATTGTGTTAATTTAACTACGAGGGCGGATCGGAAAGTAACGGACAATATTTTTTTTCTGCCTTGGTATTGCAGCTAGAATGTTGAAATTTCACAGAGATATAGTTTGAAGTTTTCACTACAGATGGTATTTTTTTCTCAGGTGCACCTCTTGCGAGAGAAGCTTGAACTATGCAACAAAGATGGCGCGCATGCTACAGTCGTCCACCAGGGCGGATTGGAAAGTTAACGCACCATAATTTTTATAAGAAGTTTAATAGTAAAAAAAAGGAAAAAAATCACAATGAACTTACATCGGTGACATAATGTTCGACTAGAGGAACCAAAAGTTTCAACACATTTTTTTCCCATCGTGTTACCAGTTTCAATATGCCCTGTTCGTAGTAAGTCTGTTTGGTTTGGAGTGTTTAGCCATCTGCGCACTGCCTGATTTCACTTCCACTCCACATCTGTCATCAAAGAGTTTGCCGGCCAGGAATGAACTTAAGCGAATCACGTGGCGATTCACTAAGGTTTTAACGCCGTCCCTCTGGGTAGAATGTGCACCAACTGGAGGACATTGATACAGTCAATACAATCATCCCCATACACGCCACGCCTGTCCCAGTGAATTTCACTGGGTTCTATGCCCTTTCGGACAACAATAAATTGTGGAACAAAACTTTATCTGTTCCTAACAGGTCGGACGAATGTCGTAGAATGTGAGCCCATCTTTGTTGCATAGTTCAAAAGCTTCTCTCGCAAGAGCGTGCACCTGAGAAAAAAATGCCATCTGTAGTGAAAACTTCAAACTATATCTCTGTGAAATTTCAACATTCTAGCTGCAATACCAAGGCAGAAAAAATTTATTGTGCGTTACTTTCCGATCCGCCCTCGTATTACACTCATATGACGTCACACTAGTTTTAAATGTTATATTAGTTTTATCTGTATACGTAAAAATTCAGCCTGCTTATGTTTGTGCTCGTAAAACCCGAAAAGTAGTCAGACGATTGTCATACAAATTTGTACAAATAGGTTTTCAGGTACGGAGAGTGTTTATTAACTGTTATTCTCTAAAACCATTAGGTGTAGAAGTTCATCTGAAAATAAAATTTAAAAATCCCTCTAGCGGTCGCAATTTTTAATGAAACTCAGTACATTATGTATGATTTGAAGGAGGTAGATTGTACAGGAAATGATTGGAAAGCATTAGCTCAGGATAGGGATGTATGGAGAGGTTATGTCCGCGCGGCCATGAACCTACGGGTTCGATAGTGCCAGTGAGTAAGTAAGTATAATATATATATATATATATATATATATATATATATATATATATATGGTATGATAAGAAAAATAAATGCCTGGACGGGATTCGAACCCGGATCTCTGAGTCTGTACCTCAGCGTGATATCTATTACACCACCAGGCGAATCCAATTCAAACACTTATTTTTCTTGTATATGTATTATATTCTCCATTATTACTAGATGTCGCGAGAACTCGGTCTTCACTGCCATCTAGTAGCTGACTATAACAAGTAAGCAAATTAAAGAGAATATTTTTACCTTCTCACGTACGAAGAATGAGCAGAAAAAGAATACCACGTCAGATCTTAAATTACCAGCCACCAGGCAAGAGATCTTTGGGCAGACCCTTCAAACGATGGATTGAGACCATAACAGACCACTAGGTCTATCACATGAAAGGAAGAAGAAGAAGAAGATAATATTTTAAATTTAGGAATATTCCACAATACAGTTTTTCTCCTTCAACCCAATGTGATTTGTCGCCAGAGATTCCTGTCTAAAGCATCTTCTTCCCTCAAATGTCTAGCTTCCATACTTCTCTTCACTCCATCCATCCATCATTCTCTAGGCCTGCCTCTTCCACTTCTCACATTAGCTTTCCAATTAAGGATCTTCTTTGGTATTCTCTCTTCTTCCATTTTTATGAGATGTCCATAACATTTTCTAATGTTTTTCTTCTATTTTTCCTAATTTTTTTTCAACTTGCATAATATCCCTTATTGTGCTGTTTTTCACCTTATCCCTTCTTGAAATTCTTGTTGATCGCCTCCAAAAATCTATTTCTACTGGTAACAGCTTTTTGGCTCCTTTTCTACTTACTGTCCAGGTTTCGGACTCATATAATAAAATGCTTTCTAACAGAGCTTCCTCGTTCTGTGTATTATATTTCTATTCCAAGGCACTGAGTATAACATACCATTGATTCTTCTTTCATTAGTTATTCTTCTAAATTCTGTAGTTCAATTCTCACTTTTACCTAAAATAAATCCTAAATATTTAACATTTTATCATTACGTAATAATAATAATAATAAATAATAATAATAATAATAATAATAATAATAATAATAATAATAATAATAATAATAATAATAATAATAATACTTACTTACTTACTTACTCACTGGCACCATCGAACCCGTAGGTTCATGGTCGCACGGACATTAGCTCTCCATACATATCTATCCTGAGCTAATTAACGTTATTCTCCCACCTCATTCTTGGTCTACCAACTGAGGGTTTTCCCTCTAGCGTTTCTACAAGAAGCTTCCATACACGTCTTTCATTCCCCATACGTGCAACATGTCCTGCCCATCGCAGTCTACGAGACTTAACTGTTCTTATTATATCTGGCTTCCTATAAAGACCATGTAGTTCATTGTTATGTAGTCTTTACCATTCACCTGTCTGTTCATCTCTCTTTGGTCCAAAAATGTTCCTAAGTACTTTATTCTCAAATACTCGTAACCTCCTTTCCTGCCTTAAAGTAAGAGTCCATGTTTCGCATCCATATAATATAACTGGTAGAATAATAGTGTTATATATTTTCAGTTTAATGTTTTTTGAAAGGAGCTGGGAAATAATAATAATAATAATAATAATAATAATAATAATAATAATAATAATAACAATAATAATAAATATTATTATTATTTATATTTTTTAATGTGTATGCACACAGATTTCCACTGTTTATACATATTTCTGTGGCAAAAGTTTTATTTTCTTTCTCCACTAGTCCCTATCCCTCCACTTAATAGCCTCCAGTCCTCTTATTTTCATTTCAGGTAGCATAATAATAATAATAATAATAATAATAATAATAATACAAAGGATACAATCATGTAATATAAAACACGTTCTATAATGGATCATAATATAATTTGCAATGAAGCTTTGATTAAGAATTAGAAATTCAGAGGTTTTGTGCAGAGAATTGTTGATAATTTAAAGAGGAAAAAGACTGCTTGTAATTCCAGCTGCTGGAAATCAGATAATAAAAATTACATTCTCCAAGCATAAAAAATGTCCTCCATCCCATGTGCGCCAGTCGATTCTGCTTTGTTTCGCCGTAGAAAAAAAAATACATTTGCTAAACGCTTTGAGTCGTGGTTCCATATTACACATTCGTTCACAAGTGAGCGGTGAAGCGCTTTAATACAGTACTGTTCTTCTCTTACTTAATTTTATTGAATTTACCACTTTTTAAAGATTTACCAGCACTCCAAAAACATTTCCATCCTAGTTTGTACTCTGTATTGTATCCACATTAAACCGAATCACTGGCACTTTCACACTCTCTGAATCACGATCGCGAGCATACGCTACGTACAGCTGTATAATTGGGCCATGGCTAAATTGGATCCTGTTCAATTTTCAGTCTTTATGTGGTCGGCTAATTGGGTTCCCGATCTAGCTAAATTGGGTCCTGGTCAATTTCCGATCCTTATGCTGTCGATACATTGGATTCGCGATATAAGTAAATTGGGTCCCGATCAAATTCAGATGAAGAAGCCTTAAATTCAATGGTATTAATAGGCTGTTAGTTTATGCTGATGATGTGGTATTATTGAGCGATAACGACGAGATACTAAAGGACAACACGCACACACACTTGAGTAACACTAAGAAATTGGGACTGGAAATAAACATCAATAAAACTAACTATATGTTCACACATAGAAGTGCGTTATATAATGGAAATGGACAACTAATGACAAATGAAGGAAATTTTGAAGAAGTGGCTGAATTCAAATACCTAGGAACAATAATCACAAATAGGAATAAGATGCACAAAATTTAAACATAGGCTCAATTCTGGAAATGCGTGCTATTATGCATTGCAGAGACTCTTGTCGCCCCAACTCCTTTGAAAAAACGTCAAACTGAAAATATGTAACACTGTTATTCTACCAGTTATATGGTTGTGAAACATGGACTCTTACTTTAAGGGACGAAAGGAGATTACGAATATTTGAGAATAAAATTCTTAGGAAAATGTTTGGATCAAAAAATGAAAAGTCGGGCGAATGGAGAAAAATACATAATAGTGAGCTACAGGAAATGTATAGGAAGTCAGATATAATATGAACAGTTAAGTCTCGTAGACTGCGATGGGCAGGGCATATGGCACGTATGGGGGATAAAGAGGTGCATGGAAGCTTCTGGTAGGAAAATCAGAGGGGTGACGCTCAGTTGGTAGACCAAGAATGAGGTGGGACAATAACATTATCCATGATTTGAGGGAAGTAGAATATACAGGGGATGATTAGAAGACATTAGCTCAGGATAGGGATGTATGGAACTTATGTCCGCGCGGCCATGAACATATGGGTTCGACAGAGCCAGTGAATTAGTTTGTTAGTTACGCGGTCTGTAAATTGGTTCCGCGATTTAGGTAAATTGGATTCCGGTCAAATTCCGAACCTTAAGTTTTCAGTAAATTGGGTACGCAATCTAAGGTAAATTAGCTCCTGGTCTAATTCCGGTTCTTATGTGGGTCTGCAAATTGGGTCCGCGATATAGGTATATTAGGTCCCGGTCAAATTCCGATTCTTATGCGATCGGTAAATTTGGTCCCCGATCTGAGTAAATTGGGTCCTGATCAAATTCTGATCCGTATGTGGTCGGTAAATTGGGTTCCCGGTCTATCTAAATCGGGTCCCGGTCTAAATCCGATCCTTATGAGGTGGGCTAATTGGGTCCCCAATCTAAGTAAACTGGGTCCTGGATCCAGGTAGCTTTCTCTAATGCTCTTACCTATGTTCGTTAAAAAGTACTATGTCAAATAAAACCCAATCACTAACAGTTAAATTAAAAACCACTGACGCGTTTCGACAGCAATACTACCATTCTCAAGGCTGAGTAATAACTAAATTTGGGACCTACTCTAACATAAAGAAACACACTCACTTAATATACAAGTCACTATTTCCTCTACTATTCAATTTTGTACCAGAGCACGCCATCAGATCTTTGGTTTAACATCTCTTAGATAGATTGGTATGACATGTGTCACTATAATGAATATATACCATGCATTTCTATTTTTCAAATATACTTTTAGTTCCTGATAGTTCAAGATCCGGCTGCAAGATTTCTACGTTCATCGAGTGTATGAACAAAATCAATTTTTTTCATAAAATTGTGAATTACTGAATACATTTTTGCCGAGTTGCCTATTAAAATTCGGCCGCCAGTATGTTTAATTAAAATATAATTAATGTATTTATTCGAAATAATTTTATTCACTTGTTATTAACAAAAATTATAATCCAGTTCGCAGAAATCGATGTATAGAGCTTGAAAATGTTTGGTTGCCATTACACACTTGACCGTAAAACTCCTCGCGGCTACACAGGCTGTGACACCAATCAGTAATAAAAATGGCAATAAGAATACGTATAGTCCACAGACGAAGAGAATGAAAGCACGGGACGAAGAGGGGGCACGGGGAATTGCAAGCGATACAATGGCATACTACCTGAGAATAAAGGAACACTCATGACGTATGAAATACCTGCTGCTTTCATTCACTTCATCTGTGGACAGTAGATTTATTAGCCTGGTGGAGTTATGATATCTGACATGTCCGGACAATAAAAATATAAGCTAATTTCTAACCATAAAATTCACTAATTAATAAGTTTGCAAGAAAATTCCTCATTGCCATCTGTGTGGCTCAAGAAGCGTGCATTATAGCTCGGGCTGAAAAAAGTATGGGTTATAGGCTAGGCTGCATCGAACTTAGACCGCTATGTTTACAAACTGCACGTTGACACGCGCTACTCGGAACAGACGTCTAGTAAATTCCGCTTTGTGTAGGAATGGACTCATCTTTGCACAATTTTTGTTTCGGCATTCTGATACGTCACGTAAACAGGTATATTACTGAGGAGAGTCGAATATACACACTCTCCGCTCCGAGCAGGCGGTGGAGACGCTCGACAAAGACACGCATTTTATAAACAATGTGCCTATAGAAATTAGTTACTATCCTGATACCGCTACTTTTTTCAGCCCTAATTATGACGTATCATTTCTTGTCGCGTGGAACATGTTGGTAATGCAGATGACTACACATCTGACATTAGAAAAAACCTATAACACGATCGCACCACCATCTACCGGATCCAATTGTGAATCTAAACCATCCAGGGACCCATTCAAACACACACAAAGAATTTCATCAAAATCGGTCCAGTCCTTTAGGCAGTTTTTAATTTCAGGTTTCAAGCAAACCTCCACTTCTATTTGTTGGATTTTGCTCAATTTTGGATAATACCTACATCAGTTTATTTTAATATGATATACTGAGTTTCGTTGTGAAACATAAATAAATGTGACTGTAAAAACGATTTTTAAATTTTCACTTCAGGTGAACTCCTACACCTAATGGTTTTAGAGGATCCTATTGTGAATCTAAACCATCCAGGGGCCCAATCAGACACCCACAAAACATTTTATCAAAGTCGGTCCAGTTGTGTAGGAGGAGTTCAGTGACAAGCACGCGTACAGAGGAATTACATATAGGCTTATAAAGATATAGGGGTATGTTACATAATGTCTTGCATATGCTGATGATGTAATAATAACAGCAAGAACAAAAAATTCCCTACTGGAAACCTTTGACAAATTGGAAAATGAAAGTATAAAATATGGGCTTGTAATCAATCTAAATAAAACAAAATATTTAAGATGTATGAGAAAAAAAAAACAAATTTGACTGAACTAACTATAAATAGTGACTGTATTGATCAAATTAACTCCTTTAAGTACCTAGGCACAATACTAAACGATAATAATACTGTTGAAGAAGAGATCAAAACAAGAATATCGCAAGGGAATAAAGCATATTTTGCTAATTTCGATATATTCAAAAGCAAATTAATATCAAAAAATGTTAAATTCAAATTATATACAGCAATAATAAGACCAATCATATGTTATGGAGCTGAAACCTGGGTACTAAAAGAAGCAGATAAATTAAGACTATTAACGTTTGAGAGGAAAATATTTAGAAGAGTGCTAGGTCCAGTAAAGGAAAATGGAACTTGGAGGTTGAGAAGGAATGACGAATTATACCTCAAGAATAATAAAGAAAATATAGTTAGTTTCATCAAATCCAAAAGATTACAATGGTTTGGACATACACTAAGAATGCCAAAGGGAAGATTGCCGAATGATATTTTGAATTGGAAGCCACAGGGAACAAGACCCAAGGATCGATGGGAAGATGACGTAATTGAAGATTTGAGAGAGATGGGGATTTTTGATTTGAAATCTACTGCACAAGATAGGAAGAAGTGGCGTAAACTGGTTGAGAAGGTGAAGACATTCCACTGGAAGTCGTAGAGCCTGACGAAGAAGAAGATATGTTACATAATATATATTTTTATTATTTTTAATTTCTCTATTTCGAGTGTTAGAGAGGGAACTACATTTTCTCACACGGTTAAAGATAAAATCGTTATTCAACCAATGAAAATGCAGTCATACATCTGGTTTGTTTACATTACAACTCTAACGTAGCTCGGAAGAGGCGTATCTTATGATTGTTAAACTTTGGTATCTCCAACAAATAACAAATGAAGTAAAATGTTAATTTTGTGTTTGTTTCAGGTAAGGAATGTTAGAGGCGCCTGTCTTGACCTGCCCGCACAGCATCCCAACACATTAATCTCTGTGGACCATTAATCTGGCAGGTCGATATGACTGGAGAACAATGTGATGCGCTCTCAACAATACACCAACAATTTGTCCGCTAGGCAACAGATCGATGAGCAGTGCTGCCAAAACTAGCTGACAAGTGAGTATCAGCCGCTTCTCCAACTTTTTAAGCTTTCAAAGAGGATTACAGGATCCACTTTGCAAGTAAAGAAAAGTTTGCAACACTTTAAACATCCATAAATTATCACCATCCATCAGTGGCGTATTAATACTTCTTTGGAGAGGCACTCAATCACTTGTTTTTTTGTGTATTAAAACACTTGCACGATTGTCGTGGATTCATTATACTTTAATATAATTACGATTGCTCTTCTTCTTCTTCTTCGGCTTTCCACACACTTATAGGTTTGCCATCTTCAGTTTCCATTTATTTCTATCATCCAATGTCCTTCTTCCAAATTCATATCATCCATTATAGTTCTGACATAGGTCTGCTTTTTGCAGACGATCAAGTAATAATGGCAGCATCAGAAAATGCTTTTCAACAATTCCTTTATACTTTAAATAATATCTCTCTAAAATACAATTTAAGAATATCTACATCTAAAACAAAAATATTAGCTCTGAAAGGAAAATGTGCAATGAGAACAAAAATAATGATAAACAATGTAATTATAGACCAAGTTCAGAATTTTAATTATTTGGGATGCCATTTAGGCAATGACAGAAATTTAGATAAACACACTAAAATACAACGATTCAATTATCTCATCATCATCATCATCATCATGAACAAATTCGTTTTAGGCCATGTGGCCTGTACGGTAAACCTAGCGAAGATGGTCTTGATCTTTCCACCGATGTTTTGGTCTTCCTTGGTCCCTATGTCCAGTTGGAATGCCAATTTTGGAAGTCTATTTCTTGGCATCCTTCTCAGATGATTTTTCCATTCTTGTTGGTGATTCAATTATCTATGTGGCACAATTAAACGCACTTTATTGAATAAGACTAGAAAATAAACTATTTTGAAGTTTTACAAACTATTGGCAGTTCCATCTCTTATCTATGGATGTGAAACCTGCACATTAACAAAGGCAGATAGTAAACAAATAGAGGCTGCTGAAATGAAGATGTTGAGAGCAATAGCAGGATACCAAAGAACCGATAAAAAGAAAAAACGAAGATATAAGAATAGAACCTAATATATTTAATATCTGTGAAATAATAAAATATTATCAAAATGCTTATCTTCAGCACGTATTACGAATGAATGAACAGCGCATACCAAAATAATGTATAATTATAAACCAAAAGGGAGAAGAATGTTGGGAAGACCATTGAAGAAATGGAAGCACCTATTCGACCTATAATGAGATTGGAACAGACCATTGGGCTTAATCCTTGTTGTTGCTGATGATGATGATGATGATGATGACATAGGTTTCCCATTTCCATCCTGGTCTGCCACGTTTATTTGTTCCAGGAGGTGACCATTGGTGTATATTTTTTGGCCATCTTTCATTTTTCATTCTTTGTACATGGTCATACCATTTAAGCGTTTGATTTTCAATTCTCTTAACAACAGATGTGGTGACATTCATTTCTCTCCAAAGGAATTAATTTCTTATCTTATGCTGTGTTGTTTTTGAAGGCTTCTTCTAAGATAATCAAATTTAAATGTTCTAATTTCCCCTCTTCCTTCTGCCAACACCTCTTTAGGCCACTGGTCTTCCGACATCCGTTGTACATGTCCATACCACTGTCTGATATATGTATTTCGAATATGTTGTAGCCTGGATATTCTCATACTTCTCCGTAATCCATCCATTTCTGTCGCCAAGATTATTTTCTGCATCCTTTCATTTATTGTCCAGCTTTGTGATCCATATGTAAGTATACTTTTTATTATTGTCTGTATAATTTCTTTTTTTTTTCTGGTCAAATTTCTATTCCATAAAAGGCCATTCAAGATATAAGCAGTTAAATTGGTATGGGCATGTACGGCGAATTCAAGAAGAAATGTTACCCAAAAAAACCCTTTGAAATGGTGTCACCTGGATGAAGGAAGAAAGAGAGACCTCGAAAATCTTGGATGCAAGAAAAATGAACTGGAATGAGAAAAAGAGGACTGGAGGACATGGAGTGAATGGATAAGGACGAGTGGAGAAGAAAAAATACAACTTTAGGCACAGAAAGATGTGTAAACATTGAAATGTTGTTTGTAAATAAATAAATACCCCTAAATTCCAAGCAGAAAAAAATGTTAAGTACTCAAAGAATATTCCAGATGTTAAAAAAATTAAATGGCATAATTCCGCTTTAGAAATTAGAAGCGTATAATCGCAAATAAAATGTATAGCTAATACTTTGTATAGGCAACAATAACCGCTATGTTGTCGTTTGTTTATCAACTTTGTCATAAAACTATTGTTTCTATATAACAATGTATATTGGTTAGGCAACTGGGTACATTACACAGGTAACTTATTTGCGAGTGGTGGGGGTAACGCTAACAGCTAATGACGTAGCTATAATCCCCAGGCACCCTAAATTAACACATGATCTTGTTTCAACTAGTATTATTGGCTCCCAACGTGGATTGCGCTGCGAATCCATTGTTCCAAGTTCTATCGCCGTGGCGTGTTAGGTAGAGCCCCTGCCATGTACTCCGGCGACCCGGGTTCTATTCTCGGCGAAGTAGTATACTTTAAATATCACATTACTCTTGATACATAATTAAAAAATAACAGTTTTATCGATAGAGAAGATAATACTGAGCAACAAAAAATACACTTTTATTCTTTGTCTCAGAAAGAAAATATGTGATTCGGATAGTAATTTTTCTCCTGAATGCAAATATGATATCGGGGTTTCTCCATCACGCAAGGTTTTCGAGAGTCAGGAACTTAAAATTTCAAACACTTTAATATTTTCTACATTCGTAACTACACAATATTCGAATATTCGGACTCACCTATATCAGCCCATTTTGTTTCGATCTTCATACTTATTTTAAATCGAAATGGTACGTTTCCGGACATGGGTTCCTCATCAAAACTTTATCTACTAAGTCCCCTCTACAACTCCTAGAAGTCTGTATTACTTATTCTGAAACACAAAGACACACGATACCAGCCCATTGTATTTCGATGTTAAAACTTATTTTATATCGAAATGGTACGTTTCCGGTCATGGGTTCCTTATCAAAACTTTATCTATTAAGTCCCCTCTATAACCCTTAGAAGTCTGTAATACTTATTCTCAAACACAAAGACATTTTATATCGAAATGGTGCGTTTCCGGACATGGATTCCTTATCAAAACTTTATCTATTAAGTCCCCTCTACAACCCTTAGAAGTCTGTAATACTTATTCTGAAACACGAGACACACGATATCAGCCCATCGTGTTTCGATCTTCAAAGCTATTTTATATCGAAATGGTACGTTTCCGGACATGGGTTCCTCATCAAAACTTTATCTATTAAGTCCCTTCTACTTCCCCTGGAAGTCTGTAATACTTGTTATCAAACACCCTGTATACCTTGTAAAACTTTTCTTCGGTGCGCAGGAGGATAAGCGGTAAGCAAGAATATAATATATCCTGTAAATTAATTGGTTGGCTTTAATCTGGAAGACTTATGTTGACAAGTACATGGTGTCGTTAAAAATGAGCGGGGCCCATATTCTGGCGGAGGTAATACAATAAATAATACTTTATCTCATGGTGACAGCAATCACACGAGGAAAATAAAATCCCGGATTTTCACATTTCTAATTTCCTCCACATCACTGCCCTAGATATCATTTTATGTTAAAGTCGACTTTTTTTATTGTCGAAAATAAATTTCAAGCCACCGCGAAAACACTTTGTAAATCTTTGCAAAATTTACAATTCAAGTTGAAATTATTTGCTGACATAGCTTGTCATCAGCAGCATCAAAGATTAGACCTTAAGATCTGTTCCGACCTTATCCTGGAATTGGTCTGTCCATCTTGTACTGGGTCTTCCTATATTTCTTCGTCCTAGTGGTTTGTAATGAAGAATCTATTTCGGAATTATATTGTTATCCATTCTATTGATTGGTCCATCCATTCATCTGTGTATTGTGCAATTCTATCTAATAGTTTGAATATATTTAGTTCTCTTCGTATATTTTAATTTGGCTTTCGATCTGTTATCGTATATCCAGCAACACTCCTCAGAAACCTGATTTCTGACGTTTCTATTCTTCGTTTTGGTTTTTGGTTAAGACCCAATGTTCCGATCCATATAGCAGTGTTGGAACTGCCATTGTTTTATAACATTTTAAAAGTGTCTCCTTTCTAGTTCCTTTGAGACTTCGTTTTATGGCGCCACGCATTTAATTAAATTTATTTATTTTATTTTCAATGTCTTCAAGTTTTCTATATGATACATTGTATCTCAGGTAATTAAAATTGTCCACCTGTTTTATTATTTTATTCTCTAATTGGATTTTGCTCTTAGTGGCTCATACCCTCGAAAAGCTAAAACTTTTCTAGTAGATTAATTAAATAAAGCAACATCTTGTCTGCAGTCTAATAGTTACGTCCCTAGTCTCTGGTTAGAGGCTTGAAACTCAGACGATTTCAATGGTTTTTAGGGCTGAAAAATCTAGAGGAGAAATCCTCCGAGAGGGACTTCAACCGTGGGTCTGAAGATTTTCAGGCTTGTAAAGGAACTTCTGGCCTAAATTAGTGCCTCTTAGGGGAATTTAACTTACCTTCCCCATACAAGTAATACCTTAGTTGTCTACTAGATGTCTCATTGAGGCGATGTGCTGACCACATGTCACTCACTGATATCATTAGGTAAGTAAACATAACTATATTAGCTTGATCAAGAAATTCGCTCTAGATTTGATGGTTTGCTCTAGTACAAAATTAAATGATAGAGAATTTAGTGCATCTCCTCAATTTAATCCATTGTGAACTTCGAAAGTACGTGATGACTGTTTGCCTACTGGCACCCTATTCTTTTTTACTGTTAGACATATTCGAATAGGTCTAACTAACTCTTTGATATGCCTATTTAACTCATACTCCAATTGGGAGTCAATGACCAATCAAGTTTCAATGAATTTTGTTTTAAAACCAATCATAGTCGTGTTTCACCTCGATATTTATCGAATTCTGTTCACCAAAATAAACAAAGCTCCTCCTTTTTGATGTTCTGAACAAGTCAGAACATTATTTTGCAGTGACTGACTCTGCAACAAATATACGTTCAATATAGTAAAGAAGTCCACCGCTGTGGTCTCGAGGTAGCGTGCTGCCTTGTCACGCAGCGGGCACGGGCTCGATCGCCTGTCGGGGCAGTTTTTCTGGGCGACGTTTTTATCGGGTTTTCCTCATCTGTAAGACAAATGTCAGAAAAACTTTAAGGCTCAAACGGTCCCCGAAATCAAATGGCCGCCATCATTATCATCATCATCATCCGTATCATTATTCATCATCATCGTCATCATCCTTCAGCGGTGTGGAAAGCAACGGGAAGCTACCACACCTACAATCCCCTAGTAAAGCTGCAAGCATAACATGAAAATGCTGTGATTGCGGTGAAGGACCTGCCTTCGGGCAGAATTACTATGGGTGGATGGGTTGTAAATAATGAATAGATTACTTCGAACTACGCATTTGATATTTGTGTGTTCAGTAATTGTGTTTTTATGGAATGATTTTACTGAGTTGTTTTCTAAAAAAATAATAACCTATAATGTTAGTTATAATGTAGAATTTGATGTGTTGCATTTTTTCTCCACTAGGGTGCATTCTTACAATATTGCGATCCTATTTGGCAATAACCGCGGTGGACTAGTTGTTATGCTCCTTGCCTCTGGTCCCGAGGGTCGCGGGTTCAAACCCGGCGGGGGTCGATGGATTTTTTAGGAGGGAAAACTTCAAGGAGCAAGTCCTCCGGGAGGGACTTTAAGCCGTGGGTCCCGAGTCTGAAGATTTTCAGTCTCGCCTGAATGAAAAACAAAATTTACCGAATTTTCCCGTCCTAGTACTACCTTGGTTTCCTAGATGTCAGTATGAGGCGGAACGCTGACCACGGATCACTCAAATGACATCTGTACGAAAACAAGTGTAACTAAATTAGTAAAGTAAAAGTAAAGTAAAGTAATCCCACTACAGGCCTCGGGAGGCCCTTGGGGCAGTAGGAGGTTAAGGCTCCCACTTTTTCTAGACAATCGGCACTTATGTCAGCCGGGTTGTCAGCCCTGCGTGACGGCCGCCTTTACCCCCAGAACAAGCGTCTGGTACTCATTTCCGTTAGAGGCTGAGTCGACCCCAGGGCCATAGTGCCGCCAGAAGGTTTTGGCCAGTTTAAAAATCCTGACCCCACCGGGACTTGAACCCTCGACCTTCCGACTTGTAGCGCAGTGCCTTAACCACTACGCTACGGCATGGTTCAAATTCTTCCCTCTAGGGGGAGAGCGCCTAAATCTCTGTTAAGGGAAACATGGGCTTACAAGATACAAGAAGACAATATGATCCAGTTGCAGTGGATCAACAAAAGAAGCATTACCAAACATTTCTCATTTGTTTTCAAACATCGCCATTTGCATGAAATATATAAATATTTTAAAATAACTATATTTAAATAATGATTTGTGAGTAAACAGCTTAATTTTATTTGTTAAATAGTCCTAATAAATACCACTCTTGATTTCCAAATTCTCTAGATAAATTCACAAGTTACTTCATGACTCGTAAATTTATCGATAATTTGGAAATATCTCGTGGCAGTACTTGTGATAAAATTTACTAGACGAATAGCTTGTTTCTACTCAATGGTATTAATAAGCTGTTAGTTTATGCTGATGATGTAGTATTGTTGGCCGATAGCGAGGAGATACTAAAGGCCAACACACACACACACACACTATTGAGTAACACTAAGAAATTAGGACTGGAAGTAAATACCAATGATCAATGAAACTAAACACATGATCACACGTAGAAATGCATTGTATAATGAAAATTGATAGCTAATGACAAATGAGGGAAATTTCGAGGAAGTGGCTGAATTCAAATACCTAGGAACAATAATCACAAGTAGGAATGAGATGCACAAATAAATTAAACATAGGCTCAATTCTGGAAATGCATGTTATTATGCATTGCAGAGACTCTTGATGTCCCAACTCCTTTCAAAAGACATTAAGGTGAAAATATATAAAACTATTATTCTACCTGTTATATTATATGGGTGCGAAACATGGACTCTTACCTTAAGGGAGAAAATGAGATTACGAGATTTTGAGAATAATGTTCTCAGGAAAGTTTTTGGACCAAAGAGAGATGAACAGACAGGTGAATGGAGAAGACTACACAACAATGAACTACATGGTCTTTATAGGAAGGCAGATATAATAAGAACAGTTAAGTCTCGTAGACTGCGATGGGCAGGGCATGTTGCGCGTATGGGGAATGAAATACGTGCATGGAAGCTTCTTGTAGGAAAGCCAGAGGGAAAACGCCCAGTTGGTAGACCAAGAATGAGGTGGGAGAACAACATTAACTCTGATTTGAGGGAAGTAGATTATACAGGGAATGATTGTAAAACATTAGCTCAGGATAGGGATGTATGGAGAGCTTATGTCCGCGCGGTCATGAATCTACGGGTTCGTTAGTGCCAGTGAGTAAGTAAGTAAGTAAGTATAGCATGGTTCTGAGATAGTAGTGTTCCAACTAAAAGTACACAGAATTGTTAGTTTCTGCTTTATTCTAGAGAGGTCTCACATGCAGTGAAACAAAAAATGTTAACGAATATAGTTCTTTTAACTTATGAAGTTATAAATTGATAGAACATAAGACGACTTAAAGAAATAACTTAATTTGTTACTGTTAGTTTGAGATTTGAAACGAGACACAAGAGCATAAAAATGGCTATTAATTAATTTACTTAGTAAACTAGGATGAAACTGGAAACCTTCAGTAATTCATCTCAAGTCCTGTCTGTTTAAGTGTGTGAGCAATTTTGCTTGTAGGAAAGATTTTTGATGAGTTAAAGAAGCAAAAAGAAAAAAAAAAGCGGGGTAAGTTCTTCTAATGCATTTCCTTTGCTATGAAGACTAGTGGCAGAGGATCCTCTAACAATTTTTTTGTAGGGCTAAGAGTAAGAAAGGGTGGAACTGCCTCAATTTCTTTTCCTTTGCTATTTTTTTCACTCACTAAAAAAGGGCCGTTCTTCATCGTTATAACTACGTTCCACCCGTCTTTTTCTTTGGGTCAATATGATGAAGTTGCCTCACTCCATCTCGTTTATCGGTTTAATAAGTCAGTTCTTGAAGAGGCCGCTCTTCTCTTCCCCTCCGCCATTAGAATCATCTTTAAGCATCTCTTATCCGGAGCCGAGACTGGGGATATCTTATTTACCATGTGCCTTGGAATTGTTGCAGAGGTTATGACAGACGAGCAAGTTTTATGGGAGACTTAATGCAAGGCCTTCTGTTCTTGCTCATTGTCTTTTATGTTCCATTTGACAAATACTAGCTTTCTCTTGTTCATCTTATCTAACTGAATTTCATTATTTTCTCTCATATAGAGATGGTTTTATTATATTGAAAAATTGAGCCCCGTCCTTTGTTACAAGTTCTTTCTACTGTTCCTCCAACAAGTGGAATATATATATTACGAGCTGTGTTCCAGTTTTACTGTAAACATGAATGGTATGTGGTCGAAATACCGAGCCAATATGAAATCTAGAAGGCAACTAACGTATTACAAGGACTATTTAACTCATGCCCCAAATGATAGTCAATGACCAATCATGTTTCAACGATTTTTGATTTACAACCAATCACAGTCGTGTTTCGCCTAGAATTTACCAACTAAAGTTTATCATAATAAAGAAAGCACCTGCTTTTTAACATTCTGAATAGGTCATAGCATTATTTTGCAGTGACTGACTCTCCAAGAAATACGGCTACCAGATTGTATATATAGTGCATGAATGTCAACACATACAGCATGCGGGAGTTAATATAAAAAACATTTGTAGCAATTAATTATACCACCAAAGAAAGAAACCACTGTTTGCACTTTCTTAAATGTATTTTTTCCCAGGTAATAATATTCCAGAAAAATATAATTGTCATATTTACATCATAGGACATCAGAAATTAATTAGTATACAGTTTGATGTGTTTCATTTTTTCTCCAATAGAGTGCATTCTTACAATATTGCGTTCCTTTGGCAATAAATAATATGATCTAGTTGCAGTGACGAACAAAATAAGCAAATGAAGCGTACCAATCGTTTCTCATTTGTTTTCAAACATCGCTGTTTACATTAAATATATGAATATTTTAAAATAACTATATATTTAAATAATGATTTGTGAGTAAACAGCTTAATTTTATTCGTTAAATAGTCCTAACAAATGCCACTCTTGATTTCCAAATTCTCTAGATAAATTGGAAATCACTCGTGGCATTACTTATGAATATTTAACTCATGCCCCAAATGGGAGTCAATGACCAATGACCAATCACGTTTCAATGAATTTTGTTTTACAACCAATCACAGTCGTGTTTCACCGCGATAATTATCGTAATTTGATTACCAAAATATATAAAACTCCTCCTTTTTAATATTCTGAACAGGTCAGAGCATTATTTTGCAGTGACTGACTCTCTAGCAAATGCGTTGAATATAGCAAATAATTGACAGATTCTTTCGACCTACACATTTGATAACTGTGTGTTCAAAAATTGTGTTTTAAAACAATTGTTTTACTGAGTTGTTTCCTAAAATATAATTAATAACCAATAATGTTGGTTATAATATAAAGTTTGATGCGTTTCATTTTTTTTCCCACTAGGGTGCATTCTTACAATATTGCGATCCTATTTGGTAATAAGTAATATTATTTCAAGTCGCAGTGATGAACAAATGAATCATAACCAAACATTTCTCATTTCTATTAATTAAATAAAAGTAAAACGTAGTTTTATTTGATTTTCATATTTATTATATAATTCAGTGACAGCTGTTTCGGTACACTGTACCTTCTTCAGACATGTTAACAAATTATGAATTGTGTTCCAACTGATCTAAGCAACAATACAACAATATTTATTTAAGTTTTTAAATTTAACAAAGGGGATTCATTCAAATCAAGTTGAGAATTTAACAGTTTTTTACTACTTTTAAATTTATTAATTTCTACAGCCTCCAAAAGATCTAACTTCTTACCCTTAATAAATTTAAAAGTAGTAAAAAACTGTTAAATTCTCAACTTGATTTGAATGAATCCCCTTTGTTAAATTAAAAAATTTAAATAAATATTGTTGTATTGTTGCTTAGATCAGTTGGAACACAATTCATAATTTGTTAACATGTCTGAAGAAGGTACAGTGTACCGAAACAGCTGTAACTGAATTATATAATAAATATGAAAACCAAATAAAACTACGTTTTAGTTTTATTTAATTAATAAATATGGATTTTCATCAAGTAAACACCAACTCAATTGATTATTTCTCATTTCTTTTCGAACATCACCATTTATATTAAATGTATAAATATTTTAAACTAACTGTATTTAAATAATGATTTTTTGAATAAACAGCTTAATTTTATTCGTTAAATAGTCCTAACAAATACCACTCTTGATTTCCAAATCATCTAGATAAATTTAAAATCACTCGTGGCATTACTTATGATCAAGAAGATCGGTAAATTTTACACACAAACTTTATCAAGCTTGAGTTTCTTTTACGAGTCTGAAGATCTTCAGATTCGGAACCCACGGCTTAAAGTCTCTCCCGGAGGACTTCCTCCTTGAATTTTTCCATCATAAAAAATCCGCCGACCCAGATCGGGTTTGAACACACGGCCCTCGGAACCAGGGGCAAGGCATCCCGGGATGAACATAGGCTATACGAGAGTTGTGATACTCAACTCCTCCACCCTTAAAAAATCGCCATTTGTACTGGAAAACGTGAAAAAAGTTGCTCTTTGGACGTTTAAATGGCTTACGCTGCCTAAACCATAACAAATACACATAATTGAATATCTCAAAAAGCTCTACAAAAAAAATCCTTGACAGCATATGTTTATCTCTTACGGATAACTCACAATAACCATTTTTGTCTTTCATTGATGCCAAGAAGATCGAGACAAGTACGTAGATTCCTGTGCAAGCATAGCATCACATGGAGGGTATTGTTTTACGGGTAGCTCACAATAACGAATTATGTCTTTTAGCTCATTTATGCCAAGAAGTTCGAGATAAGTAGATTCCCGGGCAAAACCGGCTAATAAGATTGGGAAATCTTAAAATAATTACGATATGCATTTATAATTATTTTTCATTTTACTTATTCAACTAATCATAAGGAGTGAATTTTCGTCTTTCAGCTTCATTTATGTCAAGAAGTTCGGGATAAGTGGATTCCCGGGCAACGCATTTTTTTCCTTTTACTTATTCAACTAAACATAAAAACACATTCATTTTAATTTATTTACGCGTAGCAGCGCACGCGGGTATTAGTTAGTATAGGGTAGATCCGTGTAATTTGGGCCGACGTTTAATTTTGGCTTTCTAAAATTTTGATATTTCCAAGTTTGTTCACCCCGTGATTTTAACGGGATTAGCCAGGCAATTAACAGTACTTCACCCCCTGAAACTTGTTTTATTGTATCCCTCAAGGCAACGAAGAAAGTATTATATTGTCCATTTTCACTAAAAGGTTTCAGTTCAAAGTGAAACAGTTTTCTGAAGCTAGTGGTTAAGTCAAGTGTGTGTATTTTTAGTTAAACTGCTGTAAATATTTCAAAGTACGTTTTATTAATATTTCAGTATCGTATTTACTATAATTTTTGTGATACATATTTTTTTAATTAAATGATACATGGTGTGCAATTTGGGCCTCATGAGAGTGTTTAATTTGGGCCTCGTCTATAGTTCGTAATTTGCGAGGTGAGGTGCGAGGTCCGATGCGCGGTGCGGTGCGAGGTGCGGTGCGCGGTATTGAGCGGTGCGTAGTGCGGTGCGAGGTGCGTTGCGCGATTAAGAAAGGGAAGGGAAGAGAAGAAAGACATACGAGAAGAGAAGAGAATAGAAGAGAAGAGAAGAGAAGAGAAGAGAAGAGAAGAGAAGAGAAGAGAAGAGAAGAGAAGAGAAGAGAAGAGAAGAAGAGAAGAGAAGAGAAGAGAATGAGAAGAGAAGAGAAAGAGAAGATAAGATAATATAATATGAATATAATATAATATAATATAATATAATATAATATAATATAATATAATATAATAAATATAATATAATATAATATAATATAATATAATATAATATAATATCATATCATATAATATAATATAATATAATATAATATAATATAATATAATATAATATAATGTAATGTAATATTATAATATAGTATAATGTAGTAATAGTAATAGTATAGTGTAATATAATATAATATAATATAATATAGTAATAGTAATAGTATAGTGTAATGTAATGTACTAATGTAATGTAATGTAATATAATATAATATAGTATAATATAGTAATAGTATTAGTAATAGGAATAGTATAATGTAATGTAATGCAGTGCGAGGTGCGTTGCGCTTGGCGGTGAGCGGTGCGGTGAGCTGTTCGGTTCGCGATGCGGTGCGAGGCGTGGTGCGCGGTGCGTTGCGTGGTGCGCGGTGCGGTCCGCTTTGCGTTGCACTGTACGGTGTGAGGTGAGGTGCGCGGTGCGGTGCGCTGTGCGCTGCGGTGGCGGTGCGGTGCGAGGTTCGATGCGCGTTGCTATGAGCGGTGAGGTGCGATGTGCGTTGCGCGATAATGTAATTTAATGTAATGTAATATAATATAATGTAATGTAATATATAATATAGTATAATATAGTAATAGTATAGTGTAGTGTAATGTAATGTAATGTAACGTAACGTAAGGTAACGTAATATAATATAATATATAGTAATAGTAATAGTACACTGTAATGTAATATAATATAAAATACTTTATAGTATAATATAGTAATAGTATTAGTAATAGGAATAGTATAATGTAATGTAATGTAATTTAATGTAATGTAATGCGGTGCGCTGTGCAGTGAGCGGTGCGATGCGCTGTGAGGTGTGAGGTGTGAGGTGTGGATCTGCGGTGCGGTGCGCGGTGCGGTGCGCTGTGAGGTGCGCGGCGAGTTGTGGTACGCGGTGCGTGGTGCGGTGCGGTGCGAGGTGCGGTGCGTGGTGCGGTGCGCGGTGCGGTGTGGTGCGAGGTGCGGTGCGCGATGCTATGCGCGGTGAGGTGCGCGGTGCGGTGCGAGGTACGGAGCGCGTTGCTATGCGCGGTGAGGTGCGCGTTGCGTGGCGAGGTGAGGTGCGAGGTCCGATGCGCGGTGCGGTGCGCGGTGTTGTGCGGTGCGTGTAGCGGTGCGAAGTGCGGTGCCCGATAATGTAATGTAATGTAATTTAATATAATATAATATATAATATAGTATAATATAGTAATAGTATAGTGTAATGTAACGTATCGTAACGTAATATAATATAATATATTATAATATAATGTAATGTAACGTAACGTAATATAATATAATATAATTAATATATATATATAATATAATATAATATAATATAATATAATATAATATATATATATAATATAATATATATAAGATAATATAATATAATATGATATGATATATGATATGATATGATATGATATGATATGATATGATATGATATGATATGATATGATATGATATGATATGATATGATATGATATGATATATGATATGATATGATATGATGTAATGTAATGTAATGTAATGTAATGTAATGTAATGTAATGTAATGTAATGTAATGTAATGTAATGTAATGTAATGTAATATAATAATAGTAATAGTATAGTGTAATGTAATGCACTAATGTAGTGTAATTTAATGCGGTGCGAGGTGCGGTGCGCTGTTCGGTGCGGGGTGTGGTGCGCGGTGCGATGTGCGGTGCAGTGCAAGGTGAGTTGCGCGGAGCGGTGCGAGGTGCGGTGCGGTGCGTGGGGAGGTACGGTGCGCTGTGAGGTGCGCGGTGCGGTGCGCTGTGAAGTGCGCTGTGCGGCGCGAGGTGAGGTAAGCGGTGCGGTGCGGTGCGCGGTGCGGTGCGCGGTGCGTTGCGCGGTGCTAGGTGCGGTGAGGTGCGGTGCGTGGGGGGGTGCGCGAGTGCTATGCGCGGTGAGGTGTGCGCGGTTGGGGGTGCGAGGGTGCGGGTGGCGCGTTGCGTGGCGCGGTGAGGTGCGCGTTGCGTGGCGACGGGTGAGGTGCGGGTGCTTGGTGGCGAGGTGAGGATGCGAGGTCCGATGCGAGGTGCGGTGCGCGGTGTTGTGCGGTGCGTGTAGCGGTGCGAGGTGCGTTGACCGATAATGTGATGATAATGGAATATAAGAGAGAGAGAAGACAGGAGAAGAGAGAAGAGGAGAGGGCAAGGGAGGAAGGGAAGCGGAAACGGAAGAGAAGAGAAGAGAAGAGAAGAGAAGAGAAGAGAAGAGAAGAGAAGAGTAGAAGAGAAGAGAAGAGAAGAGAGAAGAGAGAGAAGATGAAGAGAAAGGAGGAGAATGAGAAGAGAAGAGAAGAGAAGAGAGGAGAAGAGAAGAGAGGAGAAGAGAAGAGAAGAGAAGAGAAGAGAAAGAGTAATAGAATAGAAGAGAAGAGAAGAGAAGAGAAGATATGGAATAGAAGATAAAGATAATATAATATAATATAAGTAATAGAATAAAGTATAAGAGATATAAGTAGAATATAATGATAATTATAATATTATATAATATAATAATATAATATAATATAATATAATATAATATAATAATATAATATAATATAATATAATATAATTAATATAATATAATATAATATAATATAATATAATATAATATAATATAATATAATATAATATAATAAT